>JABTTQ020002435.1:0-555765 GCA_016081115.2 Rehmannia glutinosa
AGCCTCTAATTCAAAAATTGATTATAACAATAAAACAGAAAACTGTTCTCTAGATTGTTGAGAGCTAGATTTGCCTTAATTATTTATCTCTAAACTTTCTAAAATTAGCTTATGCATTCTCAACTCTCAAGAGTTCACTGAGCTTCTTTGCTCATCATTTACAAAAACGGTCTCATTATTGCCTTAATCAAGCAAAACCAATTGTTCTTAAACCTTACCCTTAAAACCCTATATCTACAGCAGTATCAATGGGAGCATGAGTGGGTAAAATACCCCATGAATTTATTGAAATCAACAGCAAAATAATATTATGAATTATATAATTACCTGAACTGTCTTGGCAATCAGATCCTTCCTTTGTTGTGCATTAGAGACATGGCACACTAACCCAAGTGCTTCAATTCCTCTAGCCTTAAGTTTTTCCACTGCCTCTCTACATTACTCTGCAAACCATCTTGTATCACTAATAATAAAAAAACAGTTGACCTCTAAAAAGAAAAAAAAAAGAACAAATGAGACCCCGACGAAATATAATTGATGTCGATCAAAATCTAACCTGATAATTAAAACTGGATAATTTAAAAGAAAATCAAAACAACAAGAAATTGAGTTGCAGGGTGGAGAGATGAGTACTTGTCGGCGAGAGGAGATAACAACCGCAGCGCCTTCCAAGCCGAGGCGCTCGGCTATGCCGAAGCCGATGCCCTGAGTCGAAGCCGTCACAATAGCCACCTTGCCTTCGAATCTTTTACCTATCTTCTCCATTTTAATTTATTTTTCCTGTTCTTCGTTAGACAGAGAAAGTACGTTAAACGGAGGCCAAGGTATTCCCACTATTTGGCGATGAAAATTCGAATTAGTCAATTATGCTGCGCTAAAAATATTATTAAGTACTCTTCAAAAAAAATATTATTAAGTACTACGTCGCAGTCTCGCAGATATTTCATCGGGATTCACGACTATAGTTTGTTGAATGGGACCCGCATATATGTGGGTCCACATATTTATTTATTTTTGAAACGAGATTCAAAACTAATCATACGATATGAAATTTTCGATGATTAAAGAAAGTGGAAATAAAAAATTAACGAGGTAGTCTCACGGTCTAACGGTTAAACGTATTGAAATTTCCGTAGAAAAACCTCGGCTGGAGATTGCGGGTTCGAATCCCGCCCCGCCTTTGAGATGGAAACCGTCGTTGTAGTTCAAACGAGTTGCCCTAACCAAGCATTCCCAAAATCATTCCGTATGGAGCCTATATGAGCTTTAAAAGGCGCTTAAATTCGCTTTTAAAGAGTTCATAGAGATATATAAGGTCTTCTTATTTAGTCAAATGGATCTATCCGGTCGAGGGACCCAATGACCCAATGATCCGGTGATCTAACGAAATACTAATATTTTTATAGGACATGTTAATATTTTTAGTTGAACTACTAATACTTTTTATTAGAAAAACTAATACTTTTGGAAAATTCTGAAAACCTTTTAATGGAAAAACAAATATTTTTCGGAGAACTACTAATACGTTTAATAGGAACTACTAATACTTTTGAAAGAAAACAAAATAATACTTTTTCTGGGGTTATTAAATATTTTCAAGTGAACTACGTAATAATACTTTTTGGATGAACTACTCATCTTTTGTTTAGTGCTCTCGTGATATTTTATTATCATCAATATTACAAAAACTAATACTTTCAAGTGAACTACGTCTAATACTTTTTAGAGGGATTAATACAGTCATTGCTAATAATAATAAAATATCACCGGGTTGATTTTTGGGATTCGTCTAACGGATTTTGGCCCATTTAGGCCGTCGACGGGAGTTTTTGTCAAATTTAATATACTATATTTAGATGGATTTTATGATTTCTTCAATTCATAATAATTAAAGGAATTTAGTAATTGTAAGCTTCATTAAATCCTACTTTTCAAAATATATAATATATAATTTACTTTGCATTTGAAGAATAAATAATTAAATATAATTATTAATAAATACTACGTGAACTTGCCGCAACTCGCAACTATTTTTTTTAAATCTCAATAGAAATTTGTTAAATGACCTCAAACAGAGAAATTGTTTGATCAAAAGAAGGCGGCGCCAACTAAAAAAAGGACTCAATGAACCTCCACTACTTTTACATTATTTTTTTTTCTTGATAACTCTTTACAAGTTTACGCCCGACTACGATGATCGGGGACAATAGTTGTGGATCCTCATCCCTACTATCAATATAAACCGTCGGATGTGCACGCATCTTGACTAGTGTTATGGTAGCAATATCACGAGGACAATAACTCCGGCTCCTCATCGCCGCACATGTACAACCAAATCCTCCTTGGTAAAGAAAACGAGCTCTCATCGTTATACGTGTACAACTAGATCTACTTGGTAAAGAGAACGAACTCCTCATCATTGCGGCGTATACAACGGATCATCCGGGAAAAGTGAACAATTATGTTCGACCCTCCAAATCTAACCAAATCTAATAATAGTTTATGTTATTCAAGATAAGTTCCAACCAAATCTTCACCACTCGCATATGCCCGAGGAGCAATTTGGTGGGTAGGACTTTGAACCCGACCTCCACCCACAAGAGACAATGAGTCCTTGTGGTGGCGGCCGCTCCCGGCGTTAGTCGTAGCCTGGTCGACCAGGTCAGGAAAAATTACAAAATTTAGGGGCTCGAATTTGTGTATACATTTTATATATAGTACATATATAAAAAAGTAAGAAATTGTACAACTAAGTTCATTGTGCAACGGTTGATGCCGAGTTGCTGCTCTCCACCTCCCCAGTCCGAGGTTCAAAGCGCATAGTTGTGTATTTGTTTTTTTCCTCTTAATTTAGATAAAAATTTAAAATCTCTCCACCAAGAATGGGGGCCCATTTCCTTGGGCCTTATAGCCTTAATTCTTATAGGTTCTAACAAATTCTCAAGTTTATTTCCTTAAGGCCCAAGGTTAAAATTTTCTCAATTTAAAAGGCAAAAAGATTTGAAAACAATGAATCCTAAAATAATAGGAAAGGTGAGGCTTAGTTACAATTGTACAAACATATCAGTAGGATAAAGCTTTCGTGAGATTTTTTGAGAAAAACTGAATAAAAAAATAGGGAAAAAAGAAGAGGAAGGAGGAGAAAAAAGAAGAAAAAAAAAGAGGGAAAAAAGAAGTGAGAAGTAAAAAGGTTAAAAAGGAAGAAGATATTCTAAAGTATAAATAGTGAAGGAGTGCTCAACAATTTTAAGTTTTCATCCAATTTCAAAACCCTAACTACCACAAGATCATCAAAAATAGGTAATTTTCATAATAATCCATGTATACCTTTTTTATTTCTTGTTGGGAAATAATAAACTATGAATTATTTGGTGGTTTTCTAATTTTAATTTATTTAGGTTTTCATTGTTTGTTTCAAACCCTAACCCTAATATTTCATAATAATCCATGTATGCCTTTTTATTTCTTGTTGGGAAATGATAAACTATAATTGTTTGATTGGTTTTCTAATTTTAATTTATTCATTTTTTTAGTATCACCATGCTTCCCAAGTATAAGTCCGGATGTCAAAAAAGAAAAAAAATAAATCAAGGATAGAAGAATTAGTCCAAAGTCAAGCCGGAGATTTTAACAAGTATTTTACATCTAAGAAAAAGCAACCGTACAAAGTTCAAGTAGAAATGAGAATTTGATGGATGGAGAACAAGATGATAACTTGGAAGACGACTTGAACCACTCAAGAATAATAACGAAGAAATGCTTGAACATGTCAATACGGATGAATTGAATGATAATGTGGAAGTTCTTCAACTTATCAATGAGGTTGACTTTAATGAGAATGCAAAAGAGGCGATGAATATGTTACACATGAAAGTCCAAATCAAGATCCTTGCTTTGATGATCCAGGAAAGTGGGGTGAAAGCGATAAAAAAAAAGTTAGAGACTTTTTAGTGGAAAGAGGTCCAAAGAGAGATGCTCAGACTTGTTTCCTAAAGATAATGCCAAAAGACATTTTGATACATTACATTATAAAAGAATTCTATCAAATGGGGATGAAATTGATAGAAGATTGTTGTTATACTCGGTTTCTTTGAACAAAATATTTTGTTTTTTTGCAAGTTGTTTAAGAAGAAAGTTGGAGTCAATCGGTTAGTTAATGAAGGATACAATGATTGGCATAATTTGAGTCGTTGTTTAATGACTCATGAAGCAAGTATGAGGCATATGGAGTGTATGACTAGTTGGCTTGAATTAGAAAGAAGATTAACAAGCAATAAGACAATTGATGCGAATGTACAAGTGCAACTCAACAAAGACAGAGAACACTGGAAACAAGTGTTATTGTTAGTCCAAGTGGCTACGATAATCTAGAGGGGGGGTGAATAGATTATGCCAATTTTTCGCAAATCGCCCTCTTTTTCGAATGAACACATAATTGACAAGAATGTAAATGCGGAAATTAAACAACACTCGATGATTTATAGTAGTTCAACCCACCAGGGCCTAATCTACTACCACCGGTATATCCAAGTGGATTTCAAAAAAAAAAAAAGATTTTATTAATTACCACAATTAATACAACACCACCTTTGAAGATCACCACAATCTTCTTACAATACCTTCAAGGAGATTACCACAATCTTTCTTCAACACCTATGAAGAGTACCACACTCTTCAACACCTAAGATCACCCCAGTATGTTCTTACCACAAGAACACTAACAAGGTATCTTGTTTTGGATGATAGAAAAATTCAAGATTACAACTCAATAAATGAAGTATACAAACTTTGAGTACAAGTGTAATCAAGAACAAAAAGCCTAGACCTCAAGATTGTGCAAGTGCAAGAACAGCTATTACAACAAGAATGTAAAAATGAAAGCTTTGAGAATTTTGCAGATTTCTTGTTGTATTGTATGCTTATGTGTTGTGTATTATTTGCTTCAAATCTTCATCTATTTATAGGAGAGTCTTCAAGATTGGATCTCCAACATAGGCTCCTCCTTCTTCACTTTTGTCTACAAAAAGAGGATCACAAAATGTAGAAATTGTACAAAAATCAAAAGCAAATCTTGGCGATAAGGATTTCAAACAACATAATTTTCTTTGTCACAAAAATACATAGGCGACCGGTTGCCCGTATAAGATTTCGACGTTTGAAATAAAATAGTGCGATCCGGGACGAGGTTGCGGTGTCCGACCGGTCAAGGGTGTGCGGCCGACCCTACCTTGACCGGGTCGCCCTCCTCATTTTCAAGTCCGGTCGTTTTGTTTCATTTTGTGCGTTCTTGGTCACGGTCGACCTCTTGTTCGACGGTCGACCTCAATTTGAAATTTTGTCCAATTTTTGTCAAAATAAACTTCAAAAAATACTCCAAAAATTAGTAAAACCATTTTAAATCAATTGGGAGTATTTAGACAACTTTTATAAACATTGTTTTGGTGAAAAAACAAATTAACACAAAATCATTAAAAGTGTTGTCCAATTTTTATCGAATAATAAACTCTAAGAAATACTCCAAAAATTGGTAAAAACATTTTAAATCATTTAGGAGTATTTTGACAACATTTATAAACATTGTTTTGGTATAAAAACTCATTTAAACAAAATCATCAAAATCTTGATAAAAACATTTATCTAACAAACTCCCCTTTTTACGATTACAAACCAAAACAATTTTAGGAAGTCGATTTTAAAACAAAACATATTTTCCGGTCTAAAACATTAATTCATTACAAGCAAGATTTACCAAAAGTAAAACACACAAGGATAAGAGCAAATATTTTTCAAAACATTTTTGTACAAGCTCCCCTATCAATATGCATATCAAGAACAAGTATAGAAGCAACCAACTAGAAGGCTAAAAGCTTAGCTTGTACAAAACAAGCTTGAATTATTTAAGCATAGAATCTCTCCTGTCACAAAACATCATTAGTCAAGCATAAAAGTCCACAATACATCAAATGGACTAAGTAATATTCACAACTTTTGGCTTTTGAGAGCCTAGCTTATAGCTTTTCTTGTGAGCTTATTTTCGCTTCTTTGAGCATATGAGCGTTTTCTTGTTTCTCCCCTTTGGAATCATCAAAAAGAGTGTTAGCACGATAAAAATATCATACAATTATATCAAAGTGCGCAATTTTATCGATTTATCGAGCGTTTTGAAAATTGAAGCTTAAATTCCAAATAAAAGGGAAACAATTGATCATTTGATTTGCAAAAGCTCATTTGAGTGTCAAGACATGATCTCAACAAATATATAAGACTTTTGAAAGCATAAGAGTCATGTATAAGTTGAAATTTTCTTTGCGACAATTCATCGAACACTTGTGTGCGCGAAAAATAAAAGAAGTTGTATAAGGCCCTTGTAAATGAATCAAACCAAAAATTTCATCACCAAATCAGTTCAAACACCATTCAATACATCATAATTAACAAGCTCATCTCAATCATATGAAACTTCCATCAATAAAATTGCAAATAAGCGAAAAAAACTCAAGGTTCAACCCAATTGAGCAAAGAAAGTAAAATTCTTACCATTCAATATGTAACACCCATAATTTTTACAATTCATATCTTACCTTATAATCAATACTCATATTAATTATTTATGTATACATTTTTATATTATATATATATATATATTTACTTTTATATTTTAATTTTCAATTATTGGGCTAGCTTTAGACAAACCCCACTAATTCCATCATCTCCATTTGTATTTAATCATTATCCCCATATTGATCTACTTTACAACTAATGCCCAACTCACCCATGTTTCCAGTAAAGTTAAGTTAGCTTTTAAATCCTTCCACATCTTCATTTTTCTCAAAAATCTTGCTCCCATATTTTCACATCCAATCTCATAAATTTTACAAGTAAGTAATTTTCTCCTTGTATCTAATATTATGATCATTTCTTATTTTGTCTCTCTAGTTGTTCTCCTCACCATTAACCCTTAATTTGGAGTTAGGAATGTATTTTTAATTTATGTTTTAGACAGAAAGATATAGCTAAGATGATGTATGATTGGGTGTTGCAATTTTGGGTGGGATAATGTGTGAGTTAGTGTGTAAAAATATATATGTGTGTGCGTGTGTAATAGTGTGTGTGTGTGTTAATACATATTGTGTGTGTGTGTGCGTGAATATATATATATATATATATATATATGTACGAGAATGTGAAATTGTATGTGTGTGTTTATGTGTGCGTGTGTTAATACATATTATGTGTGTGTACTCTTTGTATGTAATAATGTGTGTGTGCGTGTGTATGTAATGGGGTGTGTGTGTGTGCATGTGGGTAATACATAGATGTGTGGTGTTATTGTGTGTTAATGTGTGTGTGACGTGTAGGTATAGACGTGTGTGTATGTATATTGGTTAAGTGTGTGCAGATTAAAGTACAGAAATGAAATGGGGTTGGGCCAAAGACTTCTTTATGGAAATTGGATAGAAGATGAAACTAGATTGCAATTTGAAACTTTTAATTTAGTCCGCTAACTTTTCAATTAAGTCATATTCCCACATCTATATTTCTTAAAGTTTTCTATTTAGTCCCAAATAAGTTTCAATTAAGTCCATATTTTTATTTAAAAATTTCAGATTTATCCCTATAATTTATTTAGACTTTTACGGATTTTTCAATTTGACCCTACAAGTTTTCAATTTAATCCAAAATAAAAGTTTACTTTTAACTTATTCAATTAGATTTCCATTCAATTTTTACATACTAAAAAAAAAGCCCTAGGCTATTTTTATAAGTATAATTATTTCAATTATAAGTTACTACTTAATATCTAGGCCTAAATCATGTTAACTTTATATTGTAGGCGACGAAGAACCATACAATTAGGACTTCTATTTTCGAGCTATTTGTGCATCTACTTTATTTGCCGATTGAGGTAGGGATTCTTATCACATTTTATGTGTATATTTCATTGTCCTTGTTAAATGCTTAAACTGTTCAATTATGTGAATTACGCATTTTAAAAGGTTAAATGATATGCATAATTATGTGAATTATATGCTTTTGATGTATTACATGATATGCATAATTATGTGAATTATATGCTTTTAATGTGCTATATTATATGATTAATTTTTATGAATTACATGTTTTCATTACAATGTATGTTATGAAATGGGAAAGGAAAATTTTTGGCCTCGTGCCACGGGAAAGGAAAATATGGCATTCGTGCCTTCACGGGAAAGGAAATTATTTTTGGCCTCGTACACGTTGGAAAGGAAAATATGGCATTTGTGCCTACGGGAAAGGAAAAGTTTTGGCCTCGTGTACACGAAGGGAAAGGAAAATATGGCATTCGTGCCATGGGAAAGGAAAATTTTTGGCCTCGTACACGAAAGGAAAATATGGCATTCTTGCCTACGGAAAAGGTTATGTGCTATTAGAAGCTTATGCCAACGGGAAAGGTTATGTGTTAATTTATGTAATTGTGCACTTTTCGTATTTAGTTTGGGACAGTCTTTATCCCTCGAGTATGTGATTACTCACCCCTAAATTCAAAATCTTTTGAGATCATATGGATGGATGCGTTGCGCGTTGATGTGGGGGAATAGCCAATGATTTCACTTTTAATTATTTAAATTTCAAGAACTATGAACTCGTTTTAAATTTCGAACAATTGTGGTGTACTATTTTCTTTTATTTTATTTCAAAGTGTTTTGAGTATATTTTTAATTTTTGACAAATACTCTATAATTATTTCTTTAGACTTTAAGTATTCTCATTATCGCTTCCGCTAAACTTTTAATTTATCTATGTATTTAAAAAAGAAAATTAGTATGCATTTATTTAAAAATTAGTAACGCCAAAGCAATGCACTTTAAAAAAAAATGGGGCGTTACAGTATGGTATCAGAGCAGGTCTACATTCCTGTAGACTTGCAATTTTTAATATTTTTTTTCTCAAAAAGAAAAATGGTTATCCCTCTTCATCGCGCTCCGTCCAATCAGGTAACATCTATTTAATTATCATGTCATGAGAAATTGGGAAAGTATAATATGCTATGTGAATCATGAGAATTTATATGAATATTTATGTGACATGCTATAGTTTATGTATGTGTTCCTTAATTCATTGCATGATCTAAATTTTCTTTCATGACACGTTAGAAGTAGATAACAACGTGAAATAGCAATTCATAATGAACCATAGAAGTATAACGTCTATTTTTTTATAATATATGATAAAGTTGAACGACTTATACGATTAATTTATGATTGGCCGTACATTCAAAAACGCTAGAAAGTGACATATGTAGTATCATCTTTGAGAAAGAGTTTAAAATTAGATATTTTATTTTTTGTAGATAATATCGCAACATAGAGATAATTCGAACTCGTCATTTAACTCAAACCAGTCGATGGGATGTCGGCAATGCACATACTCTAGCACTATTTGATATCGATATTATGTATTACTTTATTTATTTTGATTTTCAAGCTAAATTCTAACCGGGTGTTACATTGTTAGTGACATACTAGAAATAAGCCTCTCATTCGGAATAATATTAAGTATTGATCTAGTGATTAATAATGTGGAGTTGATTTTTTGGGATGGGTTTAGAAACAGATTTGCATGTGATTATGAATAAAGATTTTGATAGCATCTTAGGAATGGACTGGTTGAATAAGTACAAGGATAACCTCAACTGTCATAAGAGACTAAGAGAGAAATAATATTGTGACCTTTAAATAGAGACAGATTCACAATTATTTTCGGAGCGAGTGAATGGAGGGTCCCGAGATATATATGCAATAAGGGCAATCAAGTTGTAAAAAAAAAAAAATGAATAAAAATTCCAGGGGTATCTAGTAAATGTAATAGTTACTTCAATTGTTGAAAAGACCATCATGGAAGTCCTTTTTATATGTGAGTACACCAACGCCTTTCTTGAAGATTTCAGGGAATATCTCCAAATCGACAAAGACCGATCTGAGTTTACGATTGATTTTATTCCGGGAGCTACCCCTGTATCGAAAGCACCACATAGAATGACACCCAAGGAGCTTTAGGAACTTAAAAGTTTAGCTACAAGAACATTTGGATGTTGGTTCCATCCGGCCGAGCATGCCGCTTTGAGGAGCGTTAGTTTTATTTGAAAAAAAAATAAAAATAAAAAAGAAAGACGGACAATAATAATGTTTATAGACTACGAGAGAGTTGAATAAGCTCACCATAAAGAACAAATATCCATTGCCAATGACTGAGGATATTTTTGATTAATTGAATGGGGCAAGTGTATTTTCTATATTGATATGAGGTCTGGATATCATGAACTAAAGGTTAAGAAAGAAGATATACCCAAGATAGTTTTAGGATCCGATATGGGCACTATGAGTTCACGATTATGTCTTTCAAATTTAGTAATACCCTGGCGTGTATTTATGGACTTGATGAGTGGGTCTTTCCATCGTACTTCCGATCTATTTATGATTATATTCATAGGCGATATCTTGGTATACTCAAATGATATATAACAATATGAGAAATACATCATCATAGTGTTGGAGATTCTAAAGTAAAAGAGAAATTATACGCAAAATTCAAGAGGTGCGAGTTTTGGCTCGTCGAGTAGTTTTTTTGGGACATGTAGTTACAACAAAAGGTATTAAAGTCGACCAAAGAAAAGTTGAAGTTTGTGGAAAAATGGTTGGCTCTACTAACACCAATGAAGTACGTAGTTTCTTAGGTTTTGTTGGATATTACCGAAGGTTTAACAAAAGATTTTCAAAGATTAGCAGACCCAATGAGCCGACTCACAAGAAAAATGTGAGAAGTTTATTTGGACTGAGAGGCGCGAGCAGAGTTTTAACTCAAACGACGTCTAGTATCAACATAGGTTTTAACAATTCCAAATACTATAGAGGGTTTTGTAATATCACGGTGATGCATCAAAATAAGGATTTTGGTGTATCTTGATACAATAATGGTAAAGTGGTTGCCTACATTTCAAGACAAATGAAATGTTATAAGCTCAATTAACACATGACTTTGAGTTGACAATAGATATGCACGCCTTAAAGATATAATGTCACTATTTATACGAAAAAAAAGTGAAATTTACAATGATCAAGAGATTTTGAAGTAATTCTTCACACGAAAAAAAGGTTGAACATGATATTCAAATGAGATGGTTGGAACTCATGAAAGATTGTGATTATAAGATCTATTATGATCCTGGTAAAGTTAATATCATAAAGCATACGGACAATCGAAAGAATCACTCGGATCTCAGAAGATTAGAAGTTGCATTTTGGATTTTGATAACAATTGGGAAAAATATTAGCCTCTTGTGGAATTCTAAAATAATAATAGCTATCAGACGACAATTGGAGTGATCTCTTACGAAGTCTTGTATGGAAGAAAGTGTATATTCCATATCTATTGGAACAAAATTGGTGAGAAAAAGGTATTAAACCCTAAGCTAGTCGAGCGGATGGTCATGGTAAGCGAGAAGTGTTAAAACAGGATAAATAGGCCAAGATCGAAAAAAAAGGGGCATACAATTTGAAATAGGAGAAAAAGTTTTCTTAAAGGTTGCACCGACCAAAGGAATAGTAAGATTTGGCGTAAAAGAAAAACTGAGACATATTTTCATTGTACCATTCGAAATAATGGAGCGAGTCAGAGATATGACTTACGTTTGGCGTTATTGCCAGAGCTAGCACAATTCATAATTTATTTTACTTGTCTCTGTTGAGAAAGTATGTCCACGATCCAAGTCACTTAGTCAATCATGAAACACTGGAAGTCAATCCAGACATGACATACGAAGAAAAAATCGGTGGCTATCCTTAACAGGAAGATACACAAGTTAATAAATATAGACATCACCCTGGTTAAGATTGAGTTGAATAGACATGAAAAAAAAAGCAACGTGGGAGCATGAAGTTGAGATTTGAGCCAAGTATCCCGAGTTATTCCATCAACCGAGTAAGCTTGAAATTTCGAGGACGAAATTTTTTTATAAGAGGGGTAGAATGTAACACCCATAATTTTTACAATTCATATCTTACCTTATAATCAAAACTCATATTAATTATTTATGTATACATTTTTATATTATATATATATATATATTTACTTTTATATTTTAATTTTCAATTATTGGGCTAGCTTTAGACAAACCCCACTAATTCCATCATCTCCATTTGTATTTAATCATTATCCCCATATTGATCTACTTTACAACTAATGCCCAACTCACCCATGTTTCCAGCAAAGTTAAGTTAGCTTTTAAATCCTTCCACATCTTCATTTTTCTCAAAAATCTTGCTCCCATATTTTCACATCCAATCTCATAAATTTTACAAGTAAGTAATTTTCTCCTTGTATCTAATATTATGATCATTTCTTATTTTGTCTCTCTAGTTGTTCTCCTCACCATTAACCTTTAATTTGGAGTTAGGAATGGATTTTTAATTTATGTTTTAGACAGAAAGATATAGCTAAGATGATGTATGATTGGGTGTTGCAATTTGGGTGGGATAATGTGTGAGTTAGTGTGTAAAAATATATATATATACACATATATATGTGTGCGTGTGTAATAGTGTGTGTGTGTTAATACATATTGTGTGTGTGCGTGAATATATATATATATATATATATATATATATATATATATGTACCAGAATGTGAAATTGTATGTGTGTGTTTATGTGTGCGTGTGTTAATACATATTATGTGTGTGTACTCTTTGTATGTAATAATGTGTGTGCGTGTGTATGTAATGGTGTGTGTGTGTGTGCATGTGGGTAATACAGAGATGTGTGGTGTTAATGTGTGTTAATGTGTGTGTGACGTGTAGGTATAGACGTGTGTGTATGTATATTGGTTAAGTGTGTGCAGATTAAAGTAGTACAGAAATGAAATGGGGTTGGGCCAAGGACTTCTTTATGGAAATTGGATAGAAGATGAAACTAGATTGCAATTTGAAACTTTTAATTTAGTCTACTAACTTTTCAATTAAGTCATATTCCCACATCTATGTTTCTTAAAGTTTTCTATTTAGTCCCAAATAAGTTTCAATTAAGTCCATATTTTTATTTAAAAATTTCCAGATTTATCCCTATAATTTATTTAGACTTTCTGGATTTTTCAATTTGACCCTACAAGTTTTCAATTTAATCCAAAATAAAAGTTTACTTTTAACTTATTCAATTAGATTTCCATTCAATTTTCACATACTAAAAAAAAAAGCCCTAGGCTATTTTTATAAGTATAATTATTTCAATTATAAGTTACTACTTAATATCTAGGCCTAAATCATGTTAACTTTATATTGTAGGCGACGAAGAACCATACAATTAGGACTTCTATTTTCGAGCTATTTGTGCATCTACTTTATTTGCCGATTGAGGTAGGGATTCTTATCACATTTTATGTGTATATTTCATTGTCCTTGTTAAATGCTTAAACTGTTCAATTATGTGAATTACGCATTTTAAAAGGTTAAATGATATGCATAATTATGTGAATTATATGCTTTTGATGTATTACATGATATGCATAATTATGTGAATTATATGCTTTTAATGTGCTATATTATATGATTAATTTTTATGAATTACATGTTTTCATTACAATGTATGTTATGAAATGGGAAAGGAAAATTTTTGGCCTCGTGCCACGGGAAAGGAAAATATGGCATTCGTGCCTACGGGAAAGGAAAATATGGCATTCGTGCCTACGGGAAAGGAAATTATTTTTGGCCTCGTGCCACGGGAAAGGAAAATATGGCATTCGTGCCTACGGGAAAGGAAAATTTTTGGCCTCGTGCCACGGGAAAGGAAAATATGGCATTCGTGCCATGGGAAAGGAAAAATTTTTGGCCTCGTGCCACGGGAAAGGAAAATATGGCATTCTTGCCTACGGAAAAGGTTATGTGCTATTCGGCTTATGCCAACGGGAAAGGTTATGTGTTAATTTATGTAATTGTGCACTTTTCGTATTTAGCTTGGACAGTCTTTATCCCTACTGAGTATGTGATTACTCACCCCTAAATTCAAAATCTTTTCAGATCATATGGATGGATGCGTTGCAGATGTGGGGAATAGCCGATGATTTCACTTTTAATTATTTAAATTTCAAGAACTATGAACTCGTTTTAAATTTCGAACAATTGTGGTGTACTATTTTCTTTTATTTTATTTCAAAGTGTTTTGAGCGAATTTTTAATTTTTGACAAATACTCTATAATTATTTCTTAAGACTTTAAGTATTCTCATTATCGCTTCCGCTAAACTTTTCATTTATCTATGTATTTAAAAAAAATAGTATGCATTTATTTAAAAATTAGTAGCGCCAAAGCAATGCACTTCAAAGAAAAAAAATGGGGCGTTTACACAAAGATGGTATCGAAGCATGAGTCTACTTTCCTGTAGACTTGAAATTTTTAATATTTTTTTCTCAAAAAGAAAAATGGTTATCCCTCTTCATCGCGCTCCGTCCAATCAGGTAACATCTATTTAATTATCATGTTATGAGAAATTGGGAAAGTACAATATGCTATGAATCATGAGAATTTATATGAATATTTATGTGACATGCTATAGTTTATGTATGTGTTCCTTAATTCATTGCATGATCTAAATTTTCTTTCATGACACGTTAGAAATAGATAACAATGTGAAATAGCAATTCATAATGAACCATAGAAGTATAACGTCTATTTTTTTATAATATATGATAAAGTTGAGCGACTTATACGATTAATTTATGATTGGCTGTACATTCAAAAACGCTAGAAAGTGACATATGTAGTATCATGCGAGAAAGAGTTTAAAATTAGATATTTTATTTTTCTTGTAGATAATATCGCAACATAGAGATAATTCGAACTCGTCATTTAACTCAAACCGAGTCAATGGGATGTCGGCAATGCACATACTCTAGCATTATTTGATCGATATTATGTATTACTTTATTTATTTTGATTTTCAAGCTAAATTCCAACCCGGGTGTTACATTGTTAGTGACATACTAGAAATAAGCCTCTCATTCGGAATAATATTAAGTATTGATCTAGTGATTAATAATGTGGAGTTGATTTTGGGGATGGGTTTAGAAACAGATTTGCATGTGATTATGAATAAAGATTTTGATAGCATCTTAGGAATGGAATTTGGTTGAATAAGTACAAGGATAACCTCAATCGTCATAAGAGACTAAAAGAGAAATAATATTGTGACCTTTAAATAGAGACAGATTCACAATTGTTTTTTGAGCGAGTGAGTGGAGGTCCCGAGATATATATGCAATAAAGCGAATCAAGTTGTAAAAAAAAAAAAATTCAGGGTATCTAGTAAATGTAATAGTTACTTCGATTGATGAAAAGACCATCATGGAAGTCCTTTTTATATGTGAGTACACCAACGCTTTCTTGAAGATTTACCAGGAATATATTTGGCTTGGGCGTTGAAAGTGAAACACAATTTTGTTTCTTTGAAAACCAAGAAACTAGGCAATCACCTAGAAATTGACATGATCAGGAAGTATTTTTACGATCATCAATATTTCCCGCATAATCCGAATCACTATAACCTTTAAGAGAAAAATTTTCATTCTTTGGATAAAATAAACCATATTGAATAGTGCCTTTCAAATATCGAAAAATCATTTTAACGGCACTCATATGAGATTTTTGGGATTTCTTTGAAAACAAGCACATAGGCATACGACATGAAGAATATCCGGTCTATTAGCGGTTAAATAAAATTAACTACCAATCATACCTCGATATTTGGATTCATCAACCGGATTGCCTTTTTTATCTTTGTCAATCTTGGCGTTTGTTGCCATTGGGGTAGAGAGCGGTTCTTCTTTCTTCAATGCCAAACTTCTTCAAAAGCTCCTTTGTATATTTTCATTGTGAAATATAAATTCCTTCTTGGCATTGCTTAATTTGAAGTCAAGGAAGAAGTTGAGCTTCCCATCATGCTCATTTCAAATTCACCTTGCATTAACTTAGAAAATTTCTTGCACAAGGATTCATTAGTAGCACGAAATAATATCATCAACATATATTTGCACTAATAAGCAATCTTGCCCTTTTTCAAAAACAAAGAGAGTAGTATCAACTTTACCTCTTGTAAAACCATTTTGCAAAAGAAAAGAGCTAAGTCTATCATACCATACACGGGGTGCTTGTTTCAAACCATACAAGGCATTTTTAAGTTTATAAACATCATTAGGCCTAGAAAAATTTTCAAACCCGGAGGTTGTTTTACATAGACTTCTTCTTGAATAAGACCATTTAAATGCGGATTTTACATCCATTTGGTAAAGCTTGAAATTTTTAAAACAAGAATAGGCAAGTAAAATACGAATAGCTTCTAAACGTGCTACGGTGCAAATGTTTCATCATAATCAATACCTTCTTCTTGACAATAACCTTGAGCTACTAACCTTGCTTTGTTTGAACAATATTACCTTGGTCATCGAGCTTGTTCGAAATACCCATTTTGTGCCAATAATTGTTTGAGATGGAGGACAAGGTACTAGTTCCCATACTTCATTCCTTTCAAATTGATTCAACTCCTCTTGCATTTCTAAAAACCAATCTCCATCTTCAATAGCTTCCTTAGCATTTTTAGGCTCTTTTTGTGATATAAGAGCTTTCTCGGCAAATTTTCCTCGAGTCATTACTTTATCAGGGGATCACCAATAATAAGATCTTTTGGGTGATCTCCTTAAATTTCAATGCTACGGGAAGATCAGAAGTATCACCTTTATCTTCTTGAGGAACATTTGAGCTTAAAGGTTGATCATTTTGAGTATCATCTTGAACAATGGGTTCAACAATATCCTCTTCATCACTTTCATCATTGGGTATCCTTTCAACACCCGAAGCTTCATTGAATTTGACATGGATGGATTCTTCAACAACCCCACTAGTCTTATTGTAAACCCGATATGCTTTGCTCTTGGTTGAATACCCATAAATATTCCTTCATCGGCCATAGGATCAAGTTTGTCCAATTGATCCTTAGTATTCAAAATAAAACATTTACATCCAAATATTTTGAAATAGCTAATATTTGGAGTTCTTCCTTTCCAAAGCTCATATGGAGTTTTATTCATTTTAGGGACGAATATAAACTCGATTAATGACATAGCAAGCGGTACTTACGGCCCGGCCCAAAAATATTTTGGAAGTGAAAATTCATTGAGCATGGACCGACTCATTTCTTGAAGTGTCCGATTCTTCCTTTCGGCTACTCCATTTTGTTGAGGTGTCCTGGAGCCGAAAAATTGTGACTATATCCATTGGTTTCACAAAAGACTCTAAATTCTCCATCAAATTCTCCATCTCGATCACTTTGAATAGACTTAATAGTATCTTCCTTTTCATTCTCAATAAGTCTACACAACTTAACAAACTCATTAACGGCATCACTTTTATTTGTAAGAAATAGAGCCCAAGTGTATATAGAAAAATCATCAACTATAACAAAAGTGTAATGTTTTCTACTTAGACTTGCCGTACCAATATCCCCATACAAATCTAAATGAAGAAGTTGTAGAGGCTTGGTTGTGGAAATTTCATTTTGGGCTTAAAACTACTCTTAACTAATTTGTTCTTTTGACAAGTGTCATATAAGCCAAGATTTTCAAAATTCAATTTGGGTAATCCTTTTACATGTTGGTTTTTGTAAATAGTTTGCAAATTTTTATATCCAACATGTCCAAGTCGCTTATGCCATAAACTAGTTAAATTACTATTGGTGACAAGACAAGAAACATTTTGACTAACCAAATCACTTGTACAAATTTTGTAAAGATTGCCTTTTCTAATTGCTTCACAAATAATTTTATCATTTTTGGAAATAAGACATTTTTCTTTATTAAAAACAACATTATAATTTGAATCACAAAGTTGGCTAACACTTATCAAATTAAACTTAAGCCCTTCTACTAAAAGAACATTACTAAGAGAGAAAGAAGAGTTACCAATTTCTCCATTTCCAAGAATTCTTTCTTTGCCATTGCGAACATGACCATACCCTCTTCTTGGAGCTTGATGTTGGTAAAAAGTTCTCTCTTTCCGGTCATATGGCGTGAACATCCGCTGTCCACGAGCCATTTTGAATCCTCCATAGTTGTTATAGCCCCTATGACCTACAAAAGAATTATTTTTAGGTACCCTATAGTTTTGGGGTCCATGGGGTTAGCATTGAGACCTTTGGGTCTCCAAACAAAGCTAAAATTATTCTTCAATTTACAATGACTAACATAGTGACCAACTTTACCACAATAAAAACAAATAAGATTATGGGCACTACTAGCACGTACAAAAGTCGGACCTTGGTCTTTTTTCTTTGAAAGAGGTTGAAAAGGTTTATAGCCAAGTCCTAATTTAGAATGCTCACCTCTTTGTGCATCTAAAATTTTTGTAACTTTATCCGTACTTAAGTTAAAATGATGCACATCTTTTTTAAACATTCAATATCATTTGTGAGCGTTTGTTTTTCGGTTTCAAGAGTACGGACTTTAGTAAGAGTAATAGCATGGGCTTTATCAAGAGATTCATAAGAAGTAAACAATTTATCCTTTTCTAATTTAAGCTCTTTATGCTCCTTTTAAAGTCTTGTATTTAAAAATCAAATTTTGAAACTCATTTTGTAATTCATCAAAATCACATAGTAAATAATCAACTAAGGAGGAAGATGAAGCGTTAGAGCGTACCTCATTGTTTTAAGTCGTCTATGGCCATAAGACCATGTTCGGATTCTCCTTCTTCGTCGGTTGTTTCAAGTAGCTCATCCCAAGTTTTGACTTCGCATTTAGAGCCTTCTTTTTTGGAAAAGGCTTCTTCTTCTTTGTTCATCTTCCTCGAGTTTTGGGCAATCGGCTGTGAAGTGCCGGATTTTCGCATCTAAAACACGAGTTGTCTCTCGGTTTTCTCGCCTTATTTTTATTCACAAATTTTGCAAATTTACGAACAAGTGCGGCCAGTATCCTCCTCCTCATCATCAATATCATAATATACATTATTAGAAGAAGATCAAGACCTTTAGGAATATTTTGCATACCCGATTGATTGATGGATGGTTTTGAATTTTTCCTCTCCTTGAGATAGACTTCGTAGATGAGGAGGTTCGATGAGCTCATCGAATTTGAGTGTCTCGAGATTTTGTGCTTCCGTCATAGCCATCACCTTTTTCGGACCATGAGCGGGAATAGCGTTCAAAACTTTGGTCACCTTGTCTTCTTCGGAGATGACCTTTCCAAGAGCCACAAGAGGATTGACAATGTTGTCAAGCCTTTCCACCATTTTTGATATGCTTTCACCATCATGCATATTGAAATTTTCAAAGTCTTTCACAAGCATTGTTTTTCTTGCTTGCTTCACTTTCTTTGTGCCCTCATAGATGGTTTCTAATTTTTCCCAAACTTCATGTGCCGATCTTATGCCTCTTATACGATTATACTCGGTGGCGGTAAGAGAGCAATGCAAAATATTTAAAGCTTTACCGTTTAGAGATAAGGCCTTCTTGTCATTTTCATCGAACTCCTTGAAAGGTTTAGAAATCGTGGTGCCGTCCTCCAATTTCTTGGTTGGTTGATCAACTCCTTCAATGACCACATTCCAAATGTCAAACCCCACCCTTGTAGAAAGCACTCTATGCGGTCTTTCCAAAATGCGTAGTTGTTGGCGTCGAATAGTGGTGGCTTGTTGGTGGAGCGCCGGTGGTGAGGTAGCTTTCGTTCGTAGCCACGGATCTTTCCTCTTTACGAAAACAAGCTAGCCAAAGAGTTTGGCTTTGATACCACTTGTTAGTCCAAGTGGCTACGATAATCTAGAGGGGTGAATAGATTATGCCGATTTTTCGCAAATCGCCCTCTTTTCGAATGAACACGTAATTGACAAGAATGTAAATGCGGAAATTAAACAACACACGATAATTTATAGTAGTTCAACCCACCTAGGGCCTAATCTACTACCACCCGGTATATCGAAGTGGATTTCAAAAAGAAAAAAGATTTTATTAATTACCACAATTAATACAACACCACCTTTGAAGATCACCACAATCTTCTTACAACACCTTCAAGGAGATTACCACAATCTTCCTTCAACACCTATGAAGAGTACCACACTCTTCAACACCTAAGATCACCCAAGTATGTTCTTACCACAAGAACACTAACAAGGATATCTTGTTTTGGATGATAGAAAAATTCAAGATTACAACTCAATAAATGAAGTATACAAACTTTGAGTGCAAGTGTAATCAAGAACAAAAAGCATAGACCTCAAGATTGTGCAAGTGCAGGAACTTAGGCTATTACAACAAGAATGTAAAAATGAAAGCTTTGAGAATTTTGCAGATTTCTTGTTGTATTGTATGCTTATGTGTTGTGTATTGTTTGCTTTAAATCTTCCTCTATTTATAGGAGAGTCTTCAAGATTGGATCTCCAACATGGGCTCCTCCTTCTTCACTTTTGTCTATAAAAAGAGGATCACAAGATGTAGAAATATTGTACAAAAATCAAAAGCAAATCTTGCTGATAAGGATTTCAAACAGCATAATTTTGCTGTCACAAAAATACATAGGGCGACCGGTTGCCCTGTATAAGATTTCGAACGTTTGAAATAAAATAGTGCGATCCAGAACAGGTTGCAGGGGGTCCGACCGGTCAAGGGGTGCGCCGGTCGGCCTTACCCTTGACCGGTCGCTCTCCTCATTTTTCAAGTCGATGCGTTCGTTTCATTTTGTGCGTTTCTTCAGGTGCAGTCAACCTCTTGTTCGACTTGGCCGACCTCCAATTTGAAATGTTGTCCAATTTTGTCGAAAATAAACTTCAAAAATACTCCAAAAAATTAGTAAAAATATTTTAAATCAATTGGGAGTATTTGGACAACTTTTATAAACATTATTTTGGTGAAAAACCAATTAACACAAAATCATTAAAATTGTTGTCCAATTTTTATCGAATAATAAACACTAAGAAATACTCCAAAAATTGGTAAAAATATTTTAAATCATTTAGGAGTATTTTGACAACATTTATAAACATTGTTTTGGTATAAAACGCATTTGAACAAAATCATCAAAATCTTGATAAAAACATTTATCTAACAGTTATGTGATATGGCGAATTCTTGTCCTAGAGCTATGTCATTTTTTGGAGTGATCCAACACATCTACACTTTGTTCTCTTCTTCTACCAAGAGATGGAAGATTTATAAAGATCGTGTGAAGGGTTTTACTGTTAAGCCATTGTCTCGAACACGTTGGAAAAGTCATGTTGAAAGTGTCAAAGCTATAAAAGAACAAATTACTCAAATAAGAGAAGTTTTACTTGACTTGACAGATGATACTGAAGATCCAAAGACAAAGAGTGAAGCTGAATCCTTGGCGTTATATGAATTTGAGAATTTTGAGTTCTTGCTTGGTGTGGTTATTTGGTACAAGTTACTACATGCAATCAACACTGTGAGTAAATTTCTTCAATCTGAAAATATGGAAATTGATGTTGCTATCACTCTTTTGCAAGGACTTATTTCATTTCTTGAAGAGTATAGAGAAAATGGCTTTGACCAGGCCATGAACGAGGCTAAACAAATGGCAAGTGAGATAGGTATTGAAACTGTATTTCGAGAAAAACGTATTGTTCGAAGAAAGAAACAATTTGATGAAAGTATCAGTGAAGAAATAACACAATCAGCTGAGGAATATTTCCGAATTAACTACTTTCTCTATATAATTGATCAAGCTCGCTCTTCTATAGGAACCGGATTTGCACAGTTTAAAAAATATGAAGAAACTTTTGATTTTCTGTTTAATTTGGAGAGGTTGCAACATGTAGATGATGAAAGCTTGTAGAAGTCGTACAAGAATATTGAAAATTCTCTGACACATAATGGTTGTTATGACATTGATGGGAGTGATTTTTTTTTTTTGGAGTTATCATTCATGAAGTGTTCTTTACCAAGAGAAACAAAATCCACAATAGGCGTGGTTGATTATTTGAAGAAAATGGATGGGTGTTTTCCAAATGTTTACATTCCTTATAAAATCCTCGTTAACGATACCGATTCACGGTAGCAAGTGCGAAAGAAGTTTTCGAAGTTGAAACTCATCAAAACTTATCTCCGGTCAACCATGTCACAAGAAAGATTGAATGGGTTAGCTATGTTATCGATTGAGAAAGGAATTATTGAACAATTTGATTATACTAATATGATTAATACTTTTGCCGCTAAAAGCGTAAGGCAAGTTATATTTAAATAACTACTTGGATTTTTTAACATAGATGTCATATTAGTTTAACTATATTCGAAGTGTTCTATATCTTGCACATTATTCTTTCTTTTATTGTATTATGTTGTATTTTAGTTTGTTAAAAAAAAAAGGCCCAATTTTAAATATCGACTCAGGTCAAGAAATTGATAGGATCGGCCCTGGTGGTGGCCAGGTAAACTAAGCCTCTTGGTTTACCTTTACATTATTTTTATTTTTAAACTAGGTGTATTTATAATGCAATAATAATTATTGAATCATATATTATGTCTCACCACAAATATAAGCCATGGTCATTTGCGATCATTAATGCGTGTCAAGAGCAACTTGGAATTTCGAAATTTTCATAACTCTGACTTTGGGCAATAATGTCATTTTTTTCGGAACGATAGAACTTTTATTGCAAATTCAACCAAATACAAACTTCAATGTCAATCAAGACGAGAGCCTCCTTGTGCAAAAAAATAGGCAAGGAGGAAGAAAAAACTCAAACACTCCTACACGGAGACTAAAACACTCCTCACAAGAGGAACTAGGCACACCTCAAGGGAGGCCAATAAACCGAACCAAAACACCAAAATACATCGGGCACGAGCAACCACCACGCACTACAAGACAAAATAATATCGCCTACGAGTTTCGCCCTTCAACCGAAACAACTAAATTAAAAGAAAATAAAAGCCGAAAACAAAAAGAAGAAAAAGGTGAAGCCTCCCCCTCTCCACAATCCGTTGACCACCGAACCATCCCCAGTCAGCCACCGACTCAGCCCCGACAACACCGTCCACCCCATCTTTGACCGGAATAACCACATATCTACCACCATGTATCCAAGACCAACTCTTCCAGCGCATCCAAACGAGTAAAAAACCCGAGCATCCCCGCCTTGGGGGCTTTGAGATTGGGGAAACAATGATGAGAGGTGTGGAAAAACACCCCATGCCTAGATCCGAACAGAAGAAACCGATGAGGTGTTAGGGAGTCCAGGGCCGTCTCCGGCCAAGGCCGGAGCTTGGGAAGGAGGAGGCTATGGTGTGGAGAGGGAGAGAGAAAATGGATCTGGTTTCTTTTGCTAGTTTACTGGAGAGAGAAGAGAGAGATTTTTTCTAGAGAGAGAGAACCGAATCACTTAGGGTGCGATTGGATATACTTTCATTTTGAAATTTTATTTTCCTAGAGAATAGCAAATGACAAAATTTTGGAAGAAAAATATGAATTTTGAGAGTGTGATTTGGATGTAAGATAAAAAAGTAATGATGAAAGTTGATTTGATTTAAAAATAGTAAAATAATGATTGGATGTAATTGATAGTTAGAAATGTGTGAGAGTGTGAATAGTGAAATTTGTAGGAGAATGTGTAATAATGATTAGTTTCTAGTGAAAAAATGTATATATGTGATTGATAAGAGAAAAAATGAGAAAAATGAAAGTAAGAGAATAGTATATTTTCTGAAAATTTTCATAACCAATGGCATTTTTGGTAAAAAAAAAAACTCAATGAACGAAAATGAAATCTCTTCCATATCCAATCGCAGCCTTACCTCTCTTGTCGACCTCTGCGGCTCACAATAATGTCATTTCTCAAGTGTGAAAAAATGAGTTTTGACAGGACTTGGCAGATCCGGTTTAATAGAGCGCTATTGTACTGGGCAGAATGGAGATTGCTTTGGAAATGTAACCAAAGTTTCAGCAGAATTGGCTCAGCCAAAGGCGTAGGCGCGTAGCAAGGGCGGCCAACCTAGGCTCTGTGACTCTGTCCCCACTCTTTAAAAAAATTATAGTAGTAAGAATTTTTTAAAGAAAATAGTTAAAAGTTACGATTTTTCTTGGGTTTTGGCTCACCCTACTTTCTGTATTGACCACCCTTTAACAATGTCCTGCCATTGGACTCAACCCTTTACGCCAGTAAATCATAACCGGCCCACTGATCATGCTATGATCTTGTTTGACTCCAATGAAAATGATCATAATGCTCAAGACACATTAGATGTTTCCATTATACAGCAAGAATAATGTTCCAATTATTTCAGTTTGAATTTTGGTGACCAAAGAATGATCTTTTGAAACTATTTTCACTAACCTATGTTTGAACAGCCATTTCTAAACGATGCTACTCCACATGTATGCAAAACTTTCAGAGACACTAATTGTCTCTGCTCAAATGTATTTTTCTTGTGAGTACCACCAATCGCTAGCGACTATACCTAGACAAATATCAGGGTGGTTGCTCCAGTATTGCAGAGACATCAAAATTACCAACTACTCCTTGACTTAAAAGGCGCATGGCCGCTCCCTGAGAAAATTTCCTTGCAAATAAAAAACAGGGAACAGATGTAGAGTTATTACTGCACCACTCGGTTCTGAACTCTGTTTCATAGTATACGTGGTTGATATCCTGCCAAATATAACCACACAGTCAAATTAAAGATAAAATCCAACATCACAGGGTTTTTCTGTAATTTTGAAACTTCTCTGTGCCTTTTCGTAAATACCCCAAACCTCATTTTTCTTAATTATCTCTAAAAGAAAAAAAAACAGATCGTCAATCTTGTAACAGTAGAGCAAGTGCAGTAAAGTAAACCTTTATTCTTTTTATTTGTTGAGGCCCTGAATCTGCATAGCTAAATGTAAAAGGATGCCAAGCCTCATTTTCTGTATTTGCCTTGGTTTGGTTCCATAAAGTATATGTAACTGTTCTTCTTTCAAGCTCAGCTTCAAGATCATTCATCTATAAACAAAAATAAACATAAGTTTAATAGTCAGCTAATTTTACAGGCAACTGTAGTCTAGGAGAAATCAAAGTGATGCATAGGTTCGAAAAATAGAGGAATCACGATAATATGGTAATTGCATATTAAGACTTTTTGCTTACTGCAAGTAAGGTCTGCACATAATGTTCATCTGGTATACAGTTATGCTGTTTCTGAAGTTTCTGCATCCAATTAGTATAATATTATTAGCCAATATCATCCAGAACTTATAAATTGAAAATGCAGCATATATGAACCACAAAAGTAATAAACATAGGCAAAATAATCATCTTAGGAACTGGCTAATGATTTCCCAAATGTTGAATGAGAAGGTTTACAATCTTTACAAAGCTAAAAGCAAAGGTCACTTACAAGATTCTTCCTATTCGGATCAATTGGTGGACGTCTCTGCAAAACAAAAATCATAAGTTCCTGTCTAATAATAAAATATACCAAAGAATCATCAAAATAACATCTGTTCAGAGTAGATTTACATTATCAAATCATTTGTTCCTTTGTTTATGTTTTCCTCTTTCTCTATTTCTTTTTCTTTTTTGGTGGTTAGGGTGGGGGTTGAAAAACCCAGAGTACATAATATAAACCATCCATGCAATGAGAGATGAATTTTGGGGTAAAAATTACATACCTTGCAAAACTTCCTGAAGACTGGAAAAACAATTTCATCATCTACGAGAACTTCTGCATGTCTTCGAATTAAGGTCACCCACTGGAATAGTAAAATAATGAAAATTATATGTAGCAATATACTTCAAAGGCAAACTAGAAATAGGTTAGCACCCATATCGCAGACAATGTCACAACCATCTCATAGGACTTATGGAAATTCATTGAGGTTGAGAAAGCAAGTATATATGCCTAATACTGACCCACTTTCCAAAGATAAATGATTGAACTCTCTAAACCATGAGAAACCCTTATTTCCATTCAAACAAACCAAGTGTGTGGTATATCCTTGATATTTTCTTTCTTTTGTGTGTGTGTCTGAGAGACAGCATGGGGCTCCTACTCGATTGGTGATATTTTGATGCTCAAGATTACATGCATCAGTTCATCTGGTCACAAGACAAAACCAACAGTCCAAAAATTACCTGTGATCCTTTCCGCCATTTCTTCTTGGGTATAACTGGTGACATCCTTGGATTGTAGCGAACATCTTTTTTATCAAGAAAACTGGGACAAAACATTCATCATTGTGTTATGTTATACATATGACAACTTGAACTGCCAATAGGTTATCTATTAAAATAAGCTGCCAGTATAAATGACGAACAGTTAGGCACATTCAAAGTTTTTAACTACCTGTCTACAAAACTTCTTGGAGAATCCGTCAGATACTTGTAAATATAGCTGAAGTTGTACAGAGGAACACAGCTGTTTGAGTTGAAACAACTAATGTCAATATCTATCAAAGCTCAAGCGGCAGCATAAAATTCAAAGTAGAAAACATTAAATGAACTGATATATATGTACTATGATAAGAAAAATTTGCACAAATATTACGCATACGGCCATTGTGAACCGTAGGTGCTGATTTCAGGAAATAAAATCCAAAAATTCAATATGATTGAAGAAAATCTCAACAGAACCAACAAGGATACATGTAAGGAGATCATATACGGATAAATCTACAGTCACCTAAACAAAAGAAACAACTTTCCTCTTATCTTGTTGAGACGACCAATCTTTAGTAAGCCACTACAGGTTACGTAACCCATAGCCCATGAATGAGCCATTTAAGCCAATTTAAGTTAAATTAAGCATAAGAATCTAGCACAATATCTAGTTTCATTTCACCTTTACACTTTGTCCATCCAACAATACTCTCAATATTCCCAGTGAAAACTTGGACTGAAGCTGGATCTCAGCACTTTACAACTGTTCTATTGTTTCACTTGCACCACAAAGCTTGACCCGTGATGGATGAAAACTTATAATGCTAGAAGCCCATATGACACTAACTTATCCACAACTTCAATAACATATTGACACATTCTCCAGCTCAGCTACACAAAATTTTTCTTAACTAGTATCACATACCATATATAGAATATGCTATACAACAGACACACATATAAGCATGATGAGCACCACTTCTATTTATTCAGACACTTGTTTTGGCTGTAAGGGAGTTACCTGTCCGATAAGAGAACAAATCTTTGATTTGCAGGATCCTGAAGGGCTTCTTCAAATAGTAACCTCTCAGCTTCAATCATGCTTGCTTCTCCCCAGGCTACCTACACATCAACCCTAATATCAATCTACAAAAGTGATCAGAAAAAGGACATCTAAATTAGCAGCACGAAATAATCTGTCATCCAGCTTATATTCTGGAAGTAACTACGAATACCATCTTTCTGCTTATAGACAAACTTGAGAACATACCAGCAACGTTGTTCATGGAAAACTTAATGAACTTAATTTTTCAAACTTTTCTTCATCTGTCTATCACTTACTAAATTAATTGATCATATTTGAAAATGTTTTCAATTCTTTCCTCTTCGACTTTTTTTTCCACACTCATCTAGATAACCAGACAAGGGATGTAATAGAGTTTACCTTAATGCTGTTATTCAATTGCCGATTAAAAAAGAAAGCCGATCTTGTAGTAGATTCATCAAACACAAACCCAGGCTCAGAATGTATATATATCGAAAATTTTGCCTTGTCCACATTCTGCAACGAGAAAAACATAACGCAAACATGAATTTGAATGTCAGAAGAGTGAAAATTATCAACTCTCACGAAGAAATGAACATGCCTGAAAAAAAAAAAAAAAATCTGTAAAAAGTTAAAAAGGTAAGGTAGAACACAATAAACGAAAGAGAGCAAGTTTCCTTCTAAAGCACTACTATCATTCTTTGAGAATCAAACTCAGCACTAAAAATACCGAAAGATGAGAACCAACAAAACTGAAACTCTCAATTAATTTCCTCGAAAAGAAAAGTGAACACACCTCGAAAAAGCTTTCCCAAAGGAAATCGAGCGGCAAACTTCTCCGAACCAGAAACATAAACGCGATTTTGGGATCGCCCTGAACTGATGGCTCACAACACGAGGTTTCCTCGGCAGAGCAGTCGAGAAAGAAGAGTCCGTCAACTGAGAATACTGCTGGATTCTAACAAAAGCCAAAACACAGAGAATGATTGACACAAGAATCACCAGCTTCCACCCTAAATACAACACGTGGCGCATCGACAGCCCCGGTTTCAAGGATGCCTGTGCCTTCTTCGTCATCGCCGCTCACATACAAATTCCTAAAATCTCACTCCCTCCTCTTCTTTCTCTTCCTCGATAACATTAAAAATAGTTAATAATAAATAAACAAATCAATATTAAATTTCCGGAAGGTGAATTTCAGAGGAAGACAGAGAATGATGGGGAGTAGATTAAGCAATTTTACTTAAATAGAGAATTGAAAAGCCAAAAAAGAAAAAGGAAAAATTCGGTTTGAAATGGAAGCTTTCTGGTGGTGATTCAGTTGATGCTGCTCGCTTTTGTTTCTTGCTGTGGCATTGAAGCAAAGAGGACGGATCAAACGACGCCGTTCCGTTTCCGTGGGTTTTTCTATAACCCTTTTCTTTTCAGAAAGAAAAGTGATTTTTGACTGTTCCACATGTTCCAATCAAATATTAACAACTGGGTCACCGACCAATCAATTAATTTAATCCAAGTATAGTAATGATATTTATTAAATATCTTATTTAGATTATTCAAAAAAAGAAATATCTGATTAATATTACAAACATAATAGAAATTAATACATTTATATTTCTCAACAAATTCACGGAATTTACCTATTAGTCATAGTCAAATGAAATAATTTGTCATCCTAACTTAGTAAATGAAATAATTAGCTTTTTTTTTGCAAATGAAATAATTAGCTTACATGAATAGGATTACCATAATGACATCCATAAATCATAATACACTGAATAGGATTACCATAGTTGACATCCATAATACACCGAATAGGATTACCATAATTGACATTTGTACACTTAGGTTTGATGGGATCTCCTATTTTAGTGTTTTAATACCCAATTAAACAATGTTTTTAAACCGGATCGGATATCAAACCGGATTTATAATTGGATCATTGGGTCACTAATTCAACCGGTTAAACTGTTCTAAAAAATCGGTTGACCCATATACATATATATATATATATATGTATATGTACACATGTAAAAAATAAATACAAATACGAATGTAAAAAAATAACAAGTATAAATAAAAAAATAAATTTAATATATTATAATATCCAAATATATATATATATAAATCGAATATAAGAAAAATTATATGTAAATTTACCAAATACTTTTTCGTTTTTTTGTAATAAAACAAACAAAATTTTGCTTTAAAAAATGTATCGAGTTAAGCGGGTCACCGATTTTGGATTTTTGCCACCTATCGGGTGGCAATGATTTTTTAGCAATCCGATTTTAATATAGAACCGGATCGGACATATGACCGGTTCCCAGTTAAACCGGTCGAACCAACCGGTTCGCTTCGGGTTTCAAAAAATTGCTTAAACGATCTTTCTTTTGCTTCTCTTCTATTGTTTATCATTAAAAGGTGATTTTGGTTATTTTTGGCACGAAAGTATCTCATCCACGTCTATTTTATTAATTTATTTTCTAAATGAGTGGTTTTCTCACATAGATCTGAATTACTTGTTTGTTTTCTTGTTTGTGATTTCACCCTCTGGCACGATGTTTGGTTTGTCGTTGTCTTTTTCCATGGCTTTTTTGTGCGGACAATGCGGGTAAGCTAGTTTTCGATCCGACGGTTATAACAAATTAAATTATGATGTTTAGCGGTCGGATATCCGGAAACATATGTATTCTAGGCATATATAATTTTTAAAATTGTAGGCTTTAAGTCGAATGCTAACAATCTTTTCATAGTTTCATCTTTTATAATTTTTAATAGATTTGTTTCTGCCTTCGATTGTATTGCTAGTTTGAATTAATTAATGAAATTAATTTTCTTATCAAACAAAATAACCCAATTAAATGTTATGGCATACGTGTAACAAATTATGCATTGAAACGCTAAATAGAGCATCCCAAAACACTCTTTAATTGAAAAATGCTCTTTATTTTAAAGAGTCATCCACCAAAAATCATCTCCAACAAATTCTTTATTTTAACTTTTAAATTTAGAGAATAAAATTTCACTCTCCAAATTTGGAGAGCCAAACAACTATCTATAATTAAATGCATTATATTTCTTGCAATTTGAATGACCTTTTTGATTGGAAGTTACTAAAAACAACACAAATTTTAAAATGTCATAAATTACCTCCTAATATCTCAGGTATATTAAATTGGAGTTAGTCTCTTGTGAGACCGTCTCACGGATCTCCATATTTAGACTCGGATTCATCCTCAAACGACAAACTTGCCCCTACTTCACGAGTCCCAAAAAAGACGGAAGAAAAAAATCGCTCTCTCCTCTCTCTCCTTTCTCCCTCCCCTCTTTCCTTTTTTCTATTTCTCTTTCCCTTCCCCTTCTTGCCACCAAATTGCATGAGCTTCTTGTAATTTTATTTTTTCGCTTCTTGCTATAGTTAAATTTTGGCTTATCTTAAGAAAATTAAATGAATTCATTTTCCACTCATGGATACTATTTTATACCGTAGAAAACAATGAGATTGACATTCGAGTTGATTATTCGTTTATGCATTTTAAGCGATTAAAAATTTTAACCCTATAAATTCTACATCAATTTTTTTTTATAACCAAACATTTTTTCACTTTTACACAATTCTATTTCTATCTTAAAAGTGTGAATGTTTCTTGTAATTTTTAATTGGACAAAACTATCCTTTAGACATAGTAATATTTTAGGACAACTAAGTAATTTGATATTATATTTAGCTTCTATTTGTTCAATTATAAATATTCTACATTTTAAAAGTATTTATTCTTTCCGCTATAACTCTTGAAATATTTTGAATTTTCAAATAATATTAGCTTCATATTAAACTAGATTTCGAGAGCTTTCTAACCATATGTCATAAGCATATATAAGGAGTTCACATGAGAAAATTTTAACATTATAAAGTTCAACACTATGTAAAAATTAAGAATTTATGTTTTTCTATATATAGTTTTGTTATTTATTTAATCTTTTCTATATCTATATCTATCTATATCTATATCTATGCTATCTTAAAAAAGTGAATGTAAAATTTTAGGACAACTAAGTAATTTGATATTTATATTTAGCTTCTATTTGTTCAATTATAAGACAATGTGACCTTTTATATTCTACATTTTAAAAGTATTTATTCTTTCAGCTATAACTCTTAAAATATTTTGAATTTTCAAATAATATTAGCTTCATATTAAACTAGATTTCGAGAGCTTTCTAACCATATGTCATAAGCATATATAAGGAGTTCACATGAGAAAATTTTAACATTATAAAGTTCAACACTATGTAAAAATTAAGAATTTATGTTTTTCTATAGTTTTGTTATTTATTTAATCTTTTCTATATCTATATCTATATCTATCTATATCTATCTATATCTATATCTATACTATCTTAAAAGTGTGAATGTTTCTTGCAATCTTTAATTGGACAAAAATATCTTTTACACAAAGTAAAATTTTAGGACAACTAAGTAATTTGATATTTTTATTTAGCTTCTATTTGTTCAATTATAAGATAATGTGACCTTTTATATTCTATATTTTAAAAGTATTTAATCTTTCACTATAAATCTTAAAATATATTGAATTTTCAAATAATATTAGCTTCATATTAAACTAGATTTGAGAGTTTTATAACCATATGTCATAAGCATATATAAGGAGTTCACATGAGAAAATTTTAACATTATAAGGTTCAACACTAAGTAAAAATTAAGAATTTATGTTTTTTCTATAGTTTTGTTATTTATTTAATCTTTTCTATATCTATATCTATATCTATACTATCTTAAAAAAGTGAATGTTTCTTACAATTTTTGATTGGACAAAAATATCATTTAGACATAGTAAAATTTTAGGACAACTAAGTAATTTAATATTTGTATTTAGCTTCTATTTGTTCAATTATAAGACAATGTGACCTTTTATATTCCATATTTTAAAAGTATTCATTCTTTCACTATAACTCTTAAACTATTTTGAATTTTCAAATAATATTAGCTTCAGTATTAAACTAGATTTTGAGAGCTTTCTATCCATATGTCATAAGCATATATAAGGAGTTCACATGAGAAAATTTTAACATTATAAAGTTCAACACTATGTAAAAATTAAGAATTTATGTTTTTCTATAGTTTTGTTATTTATTTAATCCTTTTTGTTTAATTATATGAGCAATGTTCATTATAGCCAAAAATGATTTCAAAATCTGAAAATATATTTTTTAACCATAACACTAAGAATACTTTAAATTTCTTATAAAATTAATTTCAAATTTAAACTAGCTAGGTTTCAAAGTCTTCAACTATATATTATAAACATATATACACAAGTTGTTGGGAAATTTATTGTTTAGATTTTGATGAATGCCATGTAAAACTTAGAATAGGAAGTTGGCACCCCATTTTCGTTGTAAATCGCATTGTAATAAATAGGGTCAAGGTCAAGTGAGTTAAGTCGATTATGCCTAAACATGCAAGAAGACAACCGGAGACTAGAAGGAAGACTCATTGCAAGACATTTGAGTATGGCAAAGAAGAGAAGACGGGAACTCGATCAAGGAGCGGTGAGATGCGGTGAGTGAGAGTAGAGTATCGGTCAAGTCAACTCAAGATAGCCAAGTCTCAAGTTGAAGTGAGAAGAGTCATCCATGATTGGAAGTCGACTCTAAGTCACCTGGGGGAAAGCAAGGAAATGCAAATCAAGTCGAGATAATCTGGAAGAGATCCGTTTGACGTAAATCAAGGGAATTACTTAAACAAGTAATACCTCCATACTACCTTTCTCAAGTGCTCGACCCCCAAAAGCGTGCAAAAATAAAATAAAAATGGGAAGCACGCACGTCGAACTCGAAAAGTCAAGAACAATTCATACGAGGAAGTGGCAATTCAAGGATCGCAACAAGACAAGCCAACGACCACAAGTGACTTTAAAAAATAAGCCTATCTCTTCAACGGGCGATTTTTGAAAGATCACTATAAAAGGCCGAGGAATGACTACGAGAGAAGGTTACATGAACCACGAACATTCAAGCAAACATTTGAATCAGAACCTAAGATATTCTCAATTCATTCAAGATTAATCCTCAAGCCTAAACTACGAAGAAAATCAATCCAACACTCACCGTGAAGGAAAGATAACTTCAATCAGTTGAAGAGGAAATTGTTGAAGAATCAAGGGGTCTACATTCCACGGAGGATTGTAGGAAGGTTCAAGGTCGAACCAGTCTCAAGTTTTTGGAGGGCTTCGTGATCAAATCCAAAGAGCTTGAGCAAGTGGTGTAGTAGCAAAGCGCTGCACCGCCGTGAAGAAGCTCGAGTCGCACGAGAAGCCAGTGCGTGACCAAGGCATCTCGACCGAGTCCCAAAGGATCAAGTCAATTTGTGTGATCAAGACTTGTATCCGGACTGTTACCACTCGTATCCGATCAATACCTAGTGGATTCCTCCGGGAGTTGGAGAAGAGAGTAGAAGAATTACCCCATCTTTGAACCTCTATAAAAATTTATCGTATCATTTACATTTCAAAGACTTTAATTTTCGTGATCTTATTTATTTAACTCTCACGATAAATTTGCTATCCACTTAATAATCTCTAAAGTACTAAACCAAATTTAAGGGTGTAAAGTCTTCCAATGAAAACAAATCACAGTTGAGTTAAGTCTTTAGTCAAAACAAATTTGAGTTATTCTATCAACGGCTCGGTCGAACGTTGAGTAACTAACTCTGCTGATTAACTAACTCATTTGTCCATCAAGGACTCACTGTGAAGTATCAACTCGAATATTTAAAAGGACTAAATCGAAAAGTTGGTAAGGTTTATTCAACCCCCTTCTAAACCTTACACTCACACCCCTTGGGACCTACAAGTGGTATCGATCGGTTGGTTCATTGAGCCTTCCGACAGTTCTTGAACTAGATCTCCAAATTTTTCAAAGTCTGTTTTAGTACTTAAGTTTTCAAAACTCTTTTTATCATCAAAAGTTATTATCATGGAAGCAAATTTGACACGCATCCCTATGTTCACAATTGAAGAATTTGATGATTGGAAAATTCGTATGCAGGCTCATCTATCAAAGATTACATGATGAGATGTGGATAGTGATAGAGGATGGGCCGCTGCAAATTTTAAAAGTGAACACACTGTAAGGAGAGCTCCAAGGTGAAGAGGATGTTGCTCCCAGACCAGTCATGGTTGAAAAACCAAGAGCTGAATGGACAAATGATGACAGAAAAAGATATAACCTGGACAATGTGGCCAAGGACATTCTTTACAAAACCTTGGACAAAGCCATGTTCAATAAAGTCAAATCATGCAAAACGGCTAAAGAAATCTGGGACAAGCTAACATTGATTTGTGAAGGCTCAGAGCAAATCAAGGAAAATAAATTATCGTGGTCGTACTGTAAATTTGAAAATTTCAAAATGATCGCAGGAGAGACCCTGGATCAACTGGATGCTCGGTTCACAGAAATTACCAACGAGCTATCTGCACTTGGAAAAGAATATACACAGAAGAAATGTGTATGAAGATTTTTAAGTCTCCCAACCGAGTGGGATATGAAAGTCATGGCCATGAGACACTCCATGGACCTATCCAAGACATCCAACCATGAGCTATTCTCGGATCTCAAAGCCTACGAATTTGAGCCGAGAAGAAAAGACCCGAGGAAGAGACAACAGATCCAAAACAATTGCTCTAATTGTTAAGGATGGCAAGAGAGCCGAGGTCAAAAAGTCATTGACCAAGAGGAAATAACCCCGATGGTTAAAAGGTTTAACAAGTTCTTCAATAAGAACTACAAGAGAGGCAAGGGCGAATCCTCCAGAAGACACTCGCCCTCCCTCCAATTCAAGGGAAGATAGGCCAACCAAGAGAACAGAGCATCAAAAAGTCAATATCAAAGGGCCGACAATCCAAGAATGGAAAGAGTCGATCAAAAGGTTGAAAATCTATCTTTGAACCGTAGGCAACCAGGTCACTATGCCATTGATTGCCCATATCCTCGTAGTCAACAAATACGAAGGAATGAAGAAGAAAGAAAGGTCTTGAGAGAAAGAAGACAAGAAAAAAAAAGGCAATGTTGTGCGCAGAGATCGCCGAGACAGCCCAAGTCAAGAGACACAAACGGTGATTCAGAGAGTAGTGAAGTCGACTACTCAAGTGACTCAAGAAGAAGCCTTGATCCGTTTGATGGCCAAGGAACAAGACCAACCCGACCAAGAAGATGAGGTACACTCTAACTCATCACACTCAGATTCTAGTGATAGTGACTATGACACACACACTTCATCACCCACCGATCTTTATGATTCATTAGGCAAAATGATGAAAGATTTTGAACACATTAAATCCTCACACACACTACTAAATGAGGAAAACAAACCTACTAAATGCCAAAACTCACAAATTTGACTAAGGAGCCGAGTACTCTAAGTCAAATAGCCGATGAGAATGAAAGTTTAAAGATCGAAAATGCTAAGCTAATAAAAGAAATAGTTGCTATAGAAAAGAGGGAAAATGACCTCAAAATGTGATTGCCTCATTCACTAAGGCATCTAAATCATTGGATGGTCTTATTATGAGTCAAAGAGAATGTGGAGACAAGACAGCTTAGGATTTAATTCCTCTCGTGCTATGTCAAGCTCCAAAAGTGATTTTGGAAAAAGGATCTTCTAGCAATGAAGTATCTCAAAAATCCAAAACTCCAAATGGTGCACACACATTTATCCCAAAGCACAATTACAAACAAAGCGCCTTGGTTATAAAGGAAAAGGAAAACAACTTGAGTTGAGTGTCTTTGAGAGGACAAATGAGAAGAAATCGGTAGAGTTCCTCAAAGAACTCCAAACAGAAATACTCAGAAAGAAGAAACAGAGCTACCAAAAACCCTCGAAGTTCTATAAAAGAAATACATATGAAAGGAATGGTAGAAAATACCAAGCCAAGCCGATTTGAATAATATGAACTATCAAAGCCAAAGACCTATGGAATATAAGCCAAAATGGCAAAGGCCAGAACTCAAAGAAAGGCCATTCCAAAGGTATAAGAGCTTTCATCAAGACACATATGCACCTAGGCACTACACTCGAGATATCACAACTACCCAAAGAAGGCAATTGCTAAAATAAAGGCATACAGACAAAAGAGACAATTTGTATGAACCTAGAATCCCCAAGCAATTTGCCAAAATTAATTATGATTATGGCAATCGATAGATGGCAACCCCTCAGAGTCAAACCATGTGGCTATAGGTTGGTTGGATCATCTTACAATACTAACCCCTCGGGACCGGACAAGTATGGGTACCTAAAACTTAATTTCCTTGTTTGCGGAGTTCAAGGAACAAATAAGTGCCAAGGAACCGGGTACATGGATAGTGGTCATTTCCCGGACATATGACAGAAACAAGAAAAATCTGTCAAAATTCAAGGAAGTCGAGGTGCAAAAGTCATATTTGGAGGAAATGAAGCTCCAGGAGAAATAAGAGGCATTGGATCCATCAAGAAAAATGGATTAGAAATCACAGATGTTGCATATGTTGAAGGACTCAAATTCAACTCGCCGAGTATTAGCCAACTCGCGTGACAAAGGCTATAATATTGGATTCAACATGGGAATATGCCAAATCAAGGACATCGAATCCAATGAGGTTGTGTTGCAAGGATGCGGATAAAAGAACATGCATGTAGTAGATTGGTCAATCGCAACACCAAGCACTTGTCTACTAGCAAAGAGCACAATCAATCAAGTTGTCACGGCCTGGTTCGAGTCACCCGAATTTCAAAACGATTAAATGCTTGCGGAAGCAATCTTGTGGAAGGACTTCCGACTCAAGATACAAGAATGAGAGTATATGTGATGCATGTCGAAGGGAAAACAAATCAAATCATCATTCAAAGAAAAGACATGTCCATCTTCAACAAGAATATTGACCGCTACATATGGATCTATTTGGTCCATTGAACCTAGCATAAGTGGGAAGAAATACACCTTGGTGGTAGTAGATGAATACTCAAGATATACATGGACAATATTCATGTGTAAGAAGAAAGAAACTCTACAGTAAAACTATCACAACTGATGAAGATGATTCAAAATGAGAAGAGCAAACCATTATCAAAATAAGATCCGACAGAGGAACGAGTTTGTTAATGGTATAATAACTCAATATTGTATAGAAAATGGTATTGGTCATGAATTGTTGTCAGGCAAAGGACTCCACATCGAATGGAGTTGCGAAAGAAGGAATAGAACTCTCAAAGAAGCAACAAGGACCATGTTAGTCAACGGGGCTACCTAAAAGATTTTGGGTCAAGCAATAAAACACAAAGATGCTACACTCAAAATAGATGCATGATAAAATGATTAATCGACAAAGACTCCCGTGAGATTTGGACAGGAGAAAACCAAATGTTGCATATTTTAGAATATTTGGATGTAAATGCTTCATCCATAACAATGGGAAAGATAATTTGAAGGCTTTTGATGCTAAAGTCGATGAAGGTATCTTCTTGGGATACTCGGTTGAAAGCAAAGCCTGAGTACTCAACAAGAGGACTATGGTTACAGAGGAATCCATTCATGTGGTGTTTGATGAGCCAAATGTAAATGGAGAAGACATTGAAGAATCATCCGATAAGTTCTAATCAACCAACCATGCGTAAGAGTCCTATCTTTCAAGTTATTTGAAGCCGGAATTATAAACCTAGATGAAGATGAGATAGTTGAGTCTCAAAAACAATTTGGAAAATGGCAGCTAAGTGATGACGAGAGAGTCGATCAAAGCAACATAGCCGCAAGACGATCAATCCAGCTAACTTACTCCAACTGATGTAAGATGGCCGAGAGACCATCCACCGTAACTAGTCATTGAAGATATAAGAGAAGGTGTCAAAACAAGATCTAGAACTCAACAAGAAGCTATGTTCACATGCTTTATCTCACAAATAGTGCCTAAAGATGTGTCACAAGCATTGGATGACACACATTGGATTCAAGCTATGCAAGAAGAGTCAATCGTTTGAAAGAAATAAAGTATGGGAATTAGTTCAAAGACCCACCCATCAAAATGTTATTGGCACTAAATGGGTGTTCGTAAACAAGATGAACGAGGAAGGTTCGTGGTAAGAAACAAAGCAAGATTAGTAGCTAAAGGATATTGCCAAGAAGAAGGGATAGATTTTGATGAAACATTTGCCCCGTAGCAAGATTGGAAGCTATAAGGATGTTTCTTGCCTATGCAACTCACAAGAATTTTATTGTATATCGATGGATGTAAAGAGTGCATTCCTTAATGGTTTATTGGAAGAAGAAGTGTATGTTGAACAACCTCCAGGATTTGAGCAGAAGACTCTTGGAGATAAGATATACAAACTCAAGAAAGCTCTATATGGATTGAAACAGCACCCAGAGCATGGTATGATACTTTGTCACAATTCCCGATCGAGAACGATTCACAAAAGGCAAAGTGGATAGAATACTCTTCTTAATTCAATATGGGAATAGTATATTGCTTGTTCAAATATATGTGGATGACATTATTTTTGGATCCACAAACAAAGAGTCTGTGTGATAAATTTTCAAACCTCATGCAAAGCAAATTCGAAATGAGCATGATGGGAGAGTCGACATTCTTCCTGGACTCCAAGTGAAACAAAATTGAAGGATGGAACCTTCATAAGTCGACAAAATACACCAGGATTTAATGAAGAAATTTGGTATGGAAGAGAAGTCTTGTGTGAAAATACCAATGAATACATCAGTCAAAATGGATATGGATGCGGATGGCAGCCCTCAGATCAAACAAGATACTGAGATCACTCATTGGATCATTGCTTTATCTCACAAAGAAGCGGGCCGGACATCACCTTTGCTATAGGTGTATGTGCAAGATTTCAATCGCTCCAAAAGAAAGCCACATGATCGGCAGCCAAGAGAATCTTGAGATATTTGAAAGGAAGCCAAGAAGTTGGCCTATGGTATCCAAAGGAAGGTGGATTCAAGCTAATTGGCTATTCAGACTCGACTATGTTGGATGTAGAGTTGACAGAAGAGCACCTCGGCACATGTCAAATGCTTGGAAACAAAGCTAATTTCTGGTTTAGCAAAAAGCAAAATTCAATAGCCACCTCTACAAACTGAAGAGAATACATAGTCGCAGACAATTGTTGTGCCCAAGTCCTATGGATGAGACAAAGAGCCGAGAGACTATGAAGTTGAAGAAAAGGAAATTCCAATCATGTGTGATAACACAAGTGCAATTGCAATCACTCAAAATCTTGTGTTGCACTTAAGAACAAAGCATATCGATGTAAGATATCACTTCATAAGAGATCATGTTGAAAAGAAGGACATCACCTTTGAATATATTTCAACCGATAAACAAGGTTATCGACATATTCACAAAACCATTATGTGAGTCAAGATTTGAAGAACTCAAGCTTGAGTTAGGGTTAATTGAGTGAGTGACACTCAAAAGACTCAAAGAAAAGAAATGAAACACGAAAAGGGAAAAAGAGTTTGAACTCTCAAATCAAATCGGTAAGTGAATCACCATATCGGAAAGACAATTTGACATCGAAAGTTAATGACAAATTTGAATCACTAGGAGAACTATGAGAAGAAGAGTTAAATCACCTAAGGGATGTTCGAGTCATTTATGAGCAAAGGGACAAAAACGCATTGTTTTTACTAAGCGGGAATGTTTTTAAGAATGACGTCAAGATAATTATGACGTGTACAGCAAAAGCCGCACACCAAGCTTATGATTGGATATAAATGCTGCCGCATTAAATACGAGACATTAAATGCTAATCGGCATGCAAGATCTAAGCCGTTGATTTCGATCACATTTCAAAAACCACCCGCACGCCCTTTCGGGAACCATACTTAAACCATTTTCGTCTGCTTTCTCACACATTACGTAAACTGTTCACTTTTCTCTCTCAAAAGCAAAGGCAAAAACTCTCTCAAAAACCCTATCAATCTTCAAATCATCTTCTAAGTTTCATTCGGTGAAATCTTGAAAAATGGTATCTACTCACGATTTTGTCAAGCTAGGAAAACAAATCCACACCGGTCTCTTGTGGATTTCGAGGGGTATGGTCAAACAGGGTCCGATGATGCCCTCATAAAGAAGATCGCTGAAAAACTCGAAACGACCGGGCTAAAACCATTTTCGACGATGGACTTTCCGATGACCTATGTGGAAGAGGTCGACGATTCACGTGAATACCGAGATTCACGATGAGGGGATCAAATCCTCTGTTCACGGGAAGGATTTCATCATCATCGCCAAGGATTTGGCGTAACACCGCTCATTACCGGCGGAAGGAGCACCGAGAAATCAATGAAGCCGATGTTGACTTGGTCGCCGCTTGGAAGGAAGAGCAAGACCGACTATCTTGAAAAGATAGTCTACACAATGACTAACAAGAGGTCGAAGGAGGACTACCACAAATTGTTGGACATCGTTGCCAAATGCATAAACATCAATTTGGCGGCTTTGACCAATCGTCTAAAGCGAAATTGATCGTAATGGCCGCGATCATTGAAGAAAAGAAAGTGAATCTGGGCCGAAGTTTGTCTACATCGGACTCGCGAACGTAGGGAACAAATCCTTCAAGGAGAATGGAGCATCCGGAGGATCCCGGGATACGGCCTGGTGATTGGCCGGGTGATGGAGGTAAAAGGAGTCCTCTTCGACATGGAAAGACGTTCCATGTAAACAAGAGGATGTTCAGATCAAACCCTCTCCAGGCGCACGAAAGAGAACCTACGCTAAAAGAGGCGTCACGAGTGAGGGGGAATCACCGACCTCAAGATACACTGCCTCCTCTCCACCAAAGAAGAAGAAGGCCGCCCGCAGCTGCTAAGAGGATCACGCTTCCCGCAAAGAAAGAAAAAGAAATCTGCTCCCGCCCGCAGCCTGTAAGTCACCGCCCCGCAGCAGGTGTCCCGCCCGCAGCTTGCAGCAGAGAAAGAATCCCAAATACCTTCTCCAGGTCATTAAGAAGAGGAGAACGATAAGCCAAGACGGCTCCTCGTAAGAAAACAACAAAGACTGCCCCTACCCCAAGACTCGGAAGAAAACATTGTCGTAACCGTAAATCCCTCCGGTTCAAACAAGAAGAAGGAGAAGAATTTTCAAGCGCCCGAGCTTTAGAAGCCCGAGTCCGAGTCTCACTCACTCGGTGGAGAAGATACCCGAGACTCGCCGGAGAAGTAGAGTCTCTAGAAGTGATTGATGAAACGGCCAAGTCGGGCCGAGGCCGATCAAAGAGAGGCAACTTGAAGACCCACCAGTAGTCGAACAACCGAGGAACAAAGAATGGCCGAGACAACCGAGTCACCTATTGACAGGGTTGTTTCTCCACCAGTAATGAGGTCATTGAAGGTGTCGAGCAAACAAGTCTCGCTACCTTCAATACCCGGAAACGAGGGCCGCAAGAGGATGATGAAGACGATGTAATCATGCACTCTCTATTGTATCCGACATCCAAAATCGCCTGCATGAGAGTGGAAAATGGAAGCCGAGCCTATCCCAGTGCGGTTTCAATATCCGAGTTCATTCTTGAGGAAGAAGAACTCTTGATTTCTTGAGGGTGGACACGATCTTTGCAAGCCCTTGACGAGGATAATTGCATAAATATACCGAAATTCGAAAAAGAAAATGAACGGGCTAAAGCGGTGAGACGATAGGCACGTGAGAAGGCCAACATCCGCCCTATCACCGCACCACGTAACATACACATCCTCACTTTGACGCCCTATCGAGAAAGTGATGAGGATCGGACCTCGCCGCCGCACGAAGAGTTGCAAATGCAGAAGCAATGGAAGAATCCGAGAATCCTTCATGAGCAAAGAATGATGGAGGGACCAGGAGAGTCCTCCAAAACACAGTGGAGATAGACCCAATGGGAGTGGTGCAAAGATATTGCCCGCGATTGTTGCTTTGCCACCACTTCCCCACTCACTCGGAAGAAGAAACTAAGGGAATGGCGATGAACCGGGATAGTGGGGACCCCGGTCGAGCCAACCCCTAATGAAGGTGTCTTACCACCGCCCCAACGGCTGAATACTCAATGGGAACAAATGGGAGTCCTGGAGACGAGTGACCCCATTCAAGTCACTCACCGGGTGTGCCACTGAGGGGGAAACTCCTCCACCGCAAAGAAGGTCGAGGATCTGCGGTGACTCCACAATGAATCTAGGAGGCGAAGTGGAGAAGGAACAAACACAAAGTACACAAACAAGTTGTCATCGACGAGGCTCGCATGATTGAGACTGTCTCAACCGAGGTGCCAACTACTCTGAAGGCTAATGACGCCGCCGATGCGGTTGAGGCACAGGAAGGAACATCCCTAGGAGTTAACACTGGCGACGATTTAAAGTGCAATCCATGGAGTTGAGACTCCAATGGATGCCGCATGAGAAGACCCTAAGACAGTGACATGACATCGTCGAAAGGGGTGTCCAGTGCCTCGCCGCATTGAGATCGCAGAGGTAATGAAGGCCAACGGGAGGTTGAGACTTCCGGGGTAAAGAAGTCAAGTACAGAACATCCCTCCCGCTATCATTGATCCATCGAGAAAGGGAGATAAGTGCGCTTCACGATTCCCAGGATAATCTCGATGTAACCTTTCTTGGATCGGAAGGAGACGATGAAGTTGAGTTATCCCCGTGGTCGATCCAAAAGACTCGATTGAGGATGTTCCAACCACGAGTAAGTCGACCTCAAGTCTACTACGTCAAACTTTCAACTTTGATGAGCCACCCATGGAAATCTCATCATCGTCCGATGACGCTCGCTAAGGCCGAGGACCACCAACTCACGTGGAAAAATCGGTGAGACCAACGGTGTTGAGACAATTGAGGCTCGGCAAGTCGGGTCAACTTCACAAATGCACCCAACTGAACAGAGTCCATGCGCAGCTTCCCAAGTGCGGCAGCAGTTCGACTCCACAAGGAACTTCACGAGCACCACTCATCATTGAACAAATTCCGCTTGCTCGTGATGATCCCTTTGTAGAATCATTTCCTTCTCTCAGAGGTACCCGACCTCCCGAAGAGTCGAAAGAGATCTCGAGCGCTTCCCAGCACAGATCCTATCATTCCATCGATACCATCGTTCACCGACTATGATTTTGACGACGCTTGGCCGTCACCGCAAAAGGAACAACAAGTTCGGGATGGACATGAGATCGATAATGAGATGCCAACCTATCGCCGACTTGAGAGGCATAATAGTCGAATCCGATAGTGGTGGCAACAAAGAAAGAAACAATGCGTGTGGAACAAGCTAGATATTTCGTAACATTGTTCAACAAGTTTGTTGGTATGGCGAAATGAGAATCGATGCAAAGACAAAATTGAGAGAACACATTGAACACATGCATGAATCTCACATCGAGATAAAGGCGCTGCGTGAGCAAAATAAGAATGAGCTCCTCGCGTATGGAAGAAAACATGGATCGAAAATTCAGTCTTCTCATGGTTGAGATGAAGTTAATTAAAGTGAATCCAACGCTACTCGCTCCGAGTTTCGCGCCGCATACTCCGCAGCATGGACTCGAAGCGTAACTTGGCTATCGCCAGACTCGACTTCTTGCTCGCTAGTTTGTTTCCGTGGGTTCTCTCTTTTGATGATGCCAAAAAGGGGGAAGATGAATACCTAAAAGTCAAGGGATCTCGAAGTTGAGAAGGAGGGAGCATTGTGAAGGGAAAGACAGTGAGGAAGTTTCAAGAGAAAAGAAAGGAAAGTCCGTTGAGGGGGAAGGATCGAGAGATATGACCTTGATGATTGCACAAACCCCCAACAAGGTCTTGTCACTGGTGATATTATCAAAGAAACTCCCAAAGGACTCCGCCACTCCAACACACTGTAGCTATGGCCGACAAGAGAAAGACATTGAAGCAGGGATGGAGGAAGTGGAATGAAGGATGAATGCCCGAGTTATGGATATTTTGAAACAACATGGAGGCATTCCAAAGAGACAGAGACACTTATGCCATCTCGATGCAGGGGCGAGCAAGATCGGTTGATGAATTTAAAATGCTCGCATCTCGAAGGATACTTCGCAAACATGTCCATGGCTCAAGCACGGGACTCATCTTCGGGAAAAGGGTCTCACACTATGTGAAGAAGCGACAGCAGCAGACTACCGACGGTCGCTCTGCTGGTCACTCGCTAGTCACTCACCGGGGAAGAAGACCCAGTGTTTGATACATGTTTTTATCTTAATTTTGATGATTTTGTTTTGCACCAAAACAATGTTTTTTATTGTTGTCCAAATACTCCTAAATGATTTAAAATGGTTTTAATATTTTAGGAGTATTTCTTCAAGTTTATTTTCGTCTAAATTGACAACGCTTTTAATGATTTTACGTTATTGGGTTTTCACTCTCAAACGATGTTTCTAAATGTTGTCCTAATACTCCCGATCGGTCTAAAATGTTTTTACTATTTTTCGGAGTATTTCTTGTTGTTTATCTTCGATTAAATATTGGACAACACTTTGGTTTTGAGGCCAACCGGTCGCCCTATTGGGCAACCCGTACACCAAGAGTACGTTGAACCCAAAAGTTGAGCCTCGGAGTGTAAAAGGGGCGAGTCGGCCGGCCGCTCAAGGCGTCGGCCGTCAGACGACCGGTCGCCAGTGCGTGCGACGTGCTCGCAAGTGTGTTTCTGAAACAGAACACTTGATCTTTGCAAAATCCATGAGGGGACTGGTTGGGGTGATGGTCGGCCGGCCGAGGTATACGTCGGCCTGTCGCCTGTGTTATTTTTTGTGTATTCTTCTAACGTCTATTTCTGTGGACCGGTCGCCCTATCTTTTGACAAAGAAATTTCGACCGTTTGACGTGAGACACTTTTCCTTAAATTGTGGGATTGATTTCTAACAACTATATTCTTGATCTTAATTGTATTTTTCTCAGAGATTTTCAATCCCCAAGAGGAGCCTATGCTTGATCAATCATCTCCTATAAATAGAGGAAGTTTTGGAGCAACCTATAGAACAATTGAGATACAACACAACAAGATACACTTCAAGCAAACACTTGGTCTTTCATTGTTATTATTCTTGTGTAAAATTGCCTAGCTTATCACTTTCACATCTTTGAGGTCTAGGCTTTTCTTGATTACACTTCGCACTCAAATTGTATTATTCATTATTGAGTTGTAATCTTGATTTGTGGTTATCATTCAAACACAAGATATCCTTGTGAGTGTTCTTGTGGTAAGAACACACTTGGATGATCTAGGTGATAGGTGAAGAAGATTGTGGTAATCTTCTTATTGAGGTGTTGAAGAATTTGGTATTCTTCAAGGTTGAAGATTGTGGTAATCTTCACAAGGTATCGTTGAAGGAAGATTGTGGTAATCTTCAAAAGGAGATTGTGGTAATCTCAAAGGTGGTGTTGAAGAAGAGTGTGGTGCTCTTCAAGGTGCTGTAAGTTGAATTTGTATTAATTTTGGTTATTAATAAAATTCTTTTTCTTTTCGAAATCCATCCCGGATATACTGGGGTGGTAGAGGATTAGGCCCTAGGTGGGTTGAACCTCTTTAAATCGACGTGTGTTGTTTATATTCCGCACCTTTATTATTGTATTTGAGCATTCGGTTGTAAAAAGAGGGCGAAATCAAAAGATGGAGATAATCTATTCACCCCCTCTAGATTATCGTAGCGCTTGGACTTACAAGTGGTATCAAAGCCAAACTCTTTGGCAAGCTCGTTTCACATCGCGAGTGAAGAGAAACGATCGACGGCTACGAACGAAGCTCATCTATCCGTCACCTCCACCACCAAGCCACCACTATTTGATTCCAAGAATTTTAATTTTTGGAAAGAAAGAATGGAATGCTATCTACAAGGTTGCGGGTTCGACATTTGGAACACCGTCATTAATGGAGAATCCATTCCGACGAAAGATACACCATACACCTCAAAAGGCTTCAAAAAGCTCAATGATGAAGAAAAGAAAATCATCTCCTTAAACGGTAAGTGCTTTAAATATTTTGTATTGTTCATTTACTAATTTAGAATATGAACATATTGTAGGAATAAAGTCGGCACATGAAGTATGGAAAAAATTAGAAGCCATCTATGGAGTATTTGCAAATGAAAGGAGTCAAACAAAAGCATCTACTTCTCAAGATCATACAAGCTCAAATCTAAGGAATAAGCCTCCTACAACTTCCAATTATGAAGAAGTTGAATATTGTTTTATGGGCATCAATGAAGAAAATGAGGTATGTCTTAAACCCTCTACTTCCTATGATATTGTCATTCAAAATGATTATAGTGATTTACAAAATGATTATGATGAACTTCAAAATGAATTCCAAAGCTTACTTGTTAGATACAAAAATTTGAAAAAGGAATTCAATATTTTGAAAAATGATAAGGATAGTTTATTTCTTTATGAATCACTATCATGTGCTCACACCACCACACTTGACAAGATTAGAAACCTTGAAAAAGAAAATAGTACTCTTGTTGAGAATATTGATTGCATGAAAAAGGATTTATTAAAATCCAACTTGAGTACCAATAAAATGTCCAATATTGTTGATATTCATAATTGTGATAAAGGACTTGATCATAAGCCTAATGTTGTTAATCATATGAAAAAGGATCAAGTCACTATGCATATTGGTCATTATCTTCTAGAATTATTACTTGTTTTTATTGTGGCAAAAAGGGTCATACGGCTAAGTCTTGTCGGGCTAGAAATAGCTCTAAATATTGTTGGAGACCTAAAAGTCTCAAAGCTAATCTTAAAGGACCAAACACATGAGGGTACCACAAAACAATGTGCTATTAGGTACCCGCAAAGCAAAAATCGGAGAAAATTCATGCCACCAAGAAAACATCAAATGAACGTTTCATTTGATCAAAGAAGGAGAAACTACTCTCAACAAAGCCAATTTCAAGAAGAGCGTATAATCAAAAATGGGAAGAACACAATCCTTGAAATGGCAAAGACATCATCAACAAGATGATTTTCAAAGAAGAAGAAACCATCAACCATGGGAAGGTAACCAATCTTGGAAATGGAGAAGTCATCATCAACAAAGTGACTTCTCAATGGGAAGATATCATCAACAATGGGAAAGACACAACCCATGGAAACGGCGTAATTGGTAAACCGTATCTCCCAATTTGTATATGCATTTTATTTCTAAATCTATGCATACTTTTAATTGTGTCTTAATTGCAAAATGAATCTTCAAGTATTTATTTTTAATATAGGTCTCTTATATATTTATGAGTTTCAAATTTTTAAAAGAGACCTTACATGTTTTTCTAAAACTCTTGAGCATTTTACTTATGTGGCTTATTATCTCTTATGAAATCTTATAGCATAAGCTCTTTTGATATCTCATATTACTTGCCTACACTTGTATTTTCTATGCAAATGTTGTCTAAGAATTGTGTAGGATACATATTTCATACTCATTGGCTATTACGTCATCAAGTTTCTTAAACCATCGAGGTATGTCTACTCGTATTTTTCTTTAAACTCGATTTTATGCTTATGCACATATCTTTCAAGATATTTCATTTTGATCCCTTAAGTGCCCCTAATTGATCTTGCAAATATTTTCTTTTAAAAGGCACTACGTGTTTAGTCTCGATTTTATCGTTTATATGTTTTCCCAAAACCCATATTTGTTGGATATAGTCCAAACTTATATTTTTGCAAAGTTTTAAAACTTTTGGGGTGAAAAATCGAATTTTGGAAAACTCGGGAGAAAGAAAAATCACAGGGGACGGTCAAAGCAGGGCGACGGCCGCTCGCACATCGACCGGTCGCTCCTACTCGGCCGGCCGCCTGTGCCAATTTTTTAGGTTTTAAACGTTCGCTTTCTTCATTTCAAACAGACGAAGAAAATCCCCCAAACCCTTATTGCTGCGTAAATCATCCCCTTTTCTCTAGAATCTTCAATTCTTCATCATTTTTCACGATTCTTGTTGCTAATCTTCTTATTTTCACAAGAATCTTACATATATGGCTCCTCCAAGAAATTCCACCGATCAAAATCCCACTTCTAAGAGAAGAAAGGGCGAGAGGGTACTTCGAGAAATCGGCGAGACGGCCGAACAAAGGGATATTCGAGCCACTCAAAGAAACATGGCCCAAGAAGGTGATGATGTTCAAAATCCCATTCTCTCTCGGGCCCAAATTACCGAGCTTCGCGGAACAATTTCGCTTTCGAAAATTGCCGTTGGGCGAAAGGTAAAAAATCTTTTGTTACTCAAGCTCCAAATTCTCGCAATGCTCTTAATTTCATCAATAAGTATGCGGAATGGTACTATGAGGATTCGGGGGATGGGAGGTAAATCTATTGGCTCGGACTAAAATGTGTCGTTTAGCTCATTTACAAATGAGTATCCCACCATTAGGGGATTTTTGAGGAACAAGGTTGGATGTATCTATGGGAGCATGCTTATGTTTTCTATGATGATGATATTATCCAACATTTTTATGCTAATATGTGGGTGCAATATGATAATGAAAGAAAAGTCGATTGCCGTTAATTCGCTTATAAAGTGGTCGTCATTTTAGATGGACTCCCAATGATATTTGCAGCTTTTTTACATGTTAGAGAAGGTGGTTGGGATTATTTCTCTTGTGGGACTTGGAATGATGAAATGTTGGGGTGTCGATGAAAAGAAGTTAAGACGTATTTGGGAGTATGGCCAAAGTATTCTTTGTTGGCAATGACACTTGAGCATCGTATTTTATCGGTCATTGTCGCATATTGCATTTGTGGTAAGTCGGGAAAGATGCCTAGCAATATGGATTATTTTTGACTTATAAGATTGCTAGGAGGAACCACTTAACTTTGGTGCCATACTTATTCAATGTCTAATCGAGTCCATTACTCAAGGTAATAAGAAGTTGGTTATGGGAAATTGGATTTGTAAACTTCTTATTCAATCGGGACTACCTTCGTCGGAGTGTAACTCGGAGGTATTTCAAAACGACTTTGACATTGATAACATCGCCCAAATGGTCACTATGCGCAAGAACATGGAAATCCGACCAACCAAAATGGCGAGAGGAAGAGGTCAAGAGTCTCCGATCCTAATGACTTCTTTGATGACGATGGGGGCCGCAAGATTGGCGGAAGAAGAAGGCGAACCGAGCAATCCGGAGGGTAATACACGGTACTCAACCGCCTAGGAGGTATACTCAAGCCGAATTTGATGAGATGAGGGCTTTTCATGAGACGAGGTATGAGGCTTTGGAGCAAAAGACCTCCAAAATGCAAAAGTCTATCGGCAAGTTAAAGAAATTCATCAAGGACTTAATTCCCGGATCTTGCTTCTCCTCGGATGAGGAATGATGTTACCCCACCCCTTTACTTTCTAGCATTTTCATTTAAGTTGCTTTGTACTTTTATGAACTTTTGTAAAACTCATTTGTACTAATGATATTTGCTTGTTTTTCTTAAAAGGGTTAATATTGCAAGTTGATAATGACTTGTGGGTGTTCATGATATTGATAGAGTATTTGATGGTAAAAATACTCTAATTTAAGCATTGTTTGATAATTGGTATGAAGTACTTGATGGTAAAAGTGCTTCTTTTAAATGCTTTGATCATTATGCTTAGTTGCATATGCATTGGGACATTTGATATATCATACATGTATTGTTTAAGGCATGACTTATATTACTTGATGGTTGCTCTAATTTTTGGCATTTGTAATGCCTTGATCCTTCTTAGCTTATCTCAATTGGGTTGAACCCTTGAGAATCTACTTTGAGCTTCTTATTTGATGAACAAATGTGCGTATGTTGCATATGATCTTATTGAGCTTTGGAATGAGGTTGATTGTTGATATGATAATTTTTGGCTTGAACCTTTTACAAGGACTATATACAACCTCTTTTTTTTATGCACTCAAGGTGTTCGATGAATTGTCACAATGAATTGTTCGACTTTTACTCTTATGCTTTCATATGTCTTATATACTCATTGAGATCATGTCTTGACACTTAAACGAGCTTATGGATATCAAATGATACATTTCTCCCATTTTTTTTCGGATTATAAGCTTATCTCCTCGAATGGTTGATAAATTGTCTCTTTGGCGCACTTTGATATACTTGTATGATGTTTTTATCATCCTAACATTCTTTTTGATGATTCCAAAGGGGGAGAAACAGGAAAATGGCTCGTTAGCTCAAAAAGCTAATAAAAAGCTCGAAATAAAAGCCATAAGTTATGATTTATTTTTAGTCCAATTGTTGCTTGATGGACTTATATAATGATGTTTTTGTGACGGGGAGCTTATAAGCTCTTGAACAAATTGTAAAAGCTAAAAGCTTTTAGCTTATGGAAAATTGCTTTTACATTATTCTTGATATGCTTGTTGATAGGGGAGCTTGTGCTTATTATTGAAAATATCTACTCCCTACTTGGTTGCTTTAATATTTTTGGAAATTTTGGTTGCTTCCAAACGGTCAAATGTTTTTTTCCGGAAAATCATTGCTCTCTTAGTTTGTGTTAAAATTGTTTTGGTTTGTAATCATCAAAAGGAGATTGTTTGATACATGTTTTTATCTTAATTTTGATGATTTTGTTTTGCACCAAAACAATGTTTTTTATTGTTGTCCAAATACTCCTAAATGATTTAAAATGGTTTTAATATTTTCCGGAGTATTTCTTCAAGTTTATTTTCGTCTAAATTGGACAACGCTTTTAATGATTTTACGTTATTGGGTTTTCACTCTCAAACGATGTTTCTAAATGTTGTCCTAATACTCCCGATCGGTCTAAAATGTTTTTACTATTTTTGGAGTATTTCTTGTTGTTTATCTTCGATTAAATATTGGACAACACTTTGGTTTTGAGGCCAACGGTCGCCCTATTGGGCAACCCGCACTGAAGAGTACGTTGAACCCAAAAGTTGAGCCTGGAGTGTAAAAGGGCGGCGGTCGACCGGTCGCTCGGCGTCGGCCGATCGGGCAGACGCCGGTCGCCAGTGGGGCGCGGTGCTGCAAGTGTGTGTTTCTGAAAGAACACTTGATCTTTGCAAAATCCATGAGGGGGACCGGTTGGGGTGATGGTCGCCGGTCGAGGTATCGTCGGCGGCCGCCCTGTGTTATTTTTGTGTATTCTTCTAACGTCTATTTCGTGCGACGTCGCCTCTATCTTTTTTGACAAATTTCGACCGTTTGACACAGACACTTTTCCTTAAATTGTGGGATTGATTTCTAACAGCTATATTCTTGATCTTAATTGTATTTTTCTCAGAGATTTTCAATCCCTAAGAGGAGCCTATGCTTGATCAATCATCTCCTATAAATAGAGGAAGTTTTGGAGCAACCTATAGAACAATTGAGATACAACACACAACAAGATACACTTCAAGCAAACACTTGGTCTTTCATTGTTATTATTCTTGTTGTAAAATTGCCTAGCTTATCACTTTCACATCTTTGAGGTCTAGGCTTTTCTTGATTACACTTCGCACTCAAATTGTATTATTCATTATTGAGTTGTAATCTTGATTTTTGGTTATCATTCAAACACAAGATATCCTTGTGAGTGTTCTTGTGGTAAGAACACACTTGGATGATCTAGGTGATAGGTGAAGAAGATTGTGGTAATCTTCTTATTGAGGTGTTGAAGAATTTGGTATTCTTCAAGGTTGAAGATGTGGTAATCTTCACAAGGTATCGTTGAAGGAAGATTGTGGTAATCTTCAAAGGGAGATTGTGGTAATCTCCAAAGGTGGTGTTGAAGAAGAGTGTGGTGCTCTTCAAGGTGTTGTAAGTTGAATTTGTATTAATTTTGGTTATTAATAAAATTCTTTTTCTTTTCGAAATCCATCCCGGATATACTGGGGTGGTAGAGGATTAGGCCCTAGGTGGGTTGAACCTCTTTAAATCGACGTGTGTTGTTTATATTCCGCACCTTTATTATTGTATTTGAGCATTCGGTTGTAAAAAGAGGGCGAAATCAAAAAGATGGAGATAATCTATTCACCCCCCCTCTAGATTATCGTAGCGCTTGGACTTACACCCGATACAATACACGCCCGAGAGGAAGAGGTAGAGGAAGAAGCGTGTGGTGGAGGAAGAGGTTTGGGACTGCAGACCTCCGCCCAAAAACATTGAGTACATAGATCCGAGGCAAGAAAGGAGGGATCTCTTGGGCTAGTTTTGACGAAGTAGCTAATGCAAGTGGCTAAGAACAATCGAGTATGTGAAAAGAATTGAAGAAGAAAATAAAAGACAAACTCATTATGGGAGGAGAGACAAGAAAGAATAAGAAGAGATGAAGCTGCCTGGAAGGCGTATGAAAAAAGAAGAAAGCGGTGAAGATGAGAAAAAGAAAAGAAGACCGAGGAAGATAACAGAGTCAAGAAGAAGCAAGAAGGAGGAAGCGAAGGAGATGAAGTGTTTCTTGTCCACCCCTTCATGTATTTTACTATGTAAATACATTTTATGTAAGTCTTCGTAATAAATCAGTAAATTCTCTATTTTTGCGTAGACATAGATGTTTGCTCGATACACTTTGTAAACTTGATTGTGTAAAGGACAAGAATGTTATGATCAATAAAAGGATTGATTCTATGCATACATTCTCTGTGAATGCACTATCTGTATGTATCTTTGCTATTTACATTTTGAATGTTTTAAGTTTTGGCATCATCAAAAAGGGGGAAATTGTTGGGAAATTTATTGTTTAGATTTTGATGAATGCCATGTAAAACTTAGAATAGGAAGTTGGCACCCCATTTTCGTTGTAAACTGCATTGTAATAAATAGGGCTGGTCAATCTGAGTTAAGTCAACTATGCCTAAACATGCAAGAAGACAACTGGAGACTAGAAGGAAGACTCGCCGCAAGACAAGTGAGTATGGCCAAAGAAGAGAAGACGGGAACTCGACTGAAGGAGCAGCTGAGATGCGCTGAGTAGAGTATCGTCAAGTCAACTCAAGATAGCCAAGTCTCAAGTTGAAGTGATGAAGAGTCATCCAATGATTGGAAGCTGACTCTAAGTCACCTGGGGAAAGCAAGGAAATGCGGTCAAGTCGAGATAATCTGGAAGAGATTCGTTGCACAAAAATCAAGGGAATTACTTAAACAAATAATACCTCCATACTACCTTTTCGAAGTGCTCATCCCGAAGCGTGCAAAAGGAATAAACCAATGGGAAGATCGCACCATGTCGAACTCGAAAAGTCAAGAACAATTCATACGAGGAAGTGGCAATTCCAAGGATCGCAACAAGACAAGCCAACGACCACAAGTGACTTTCAAAAATAAGCCTATCTCTTCAACGGGCAGATTTTTGAAAGATCACTATAAAAGGCCGAGGAATGACTGCGAGAGAAGGTTACATGAACCACGAACATTCAAGCAAACATTTGAATCAGAACCTAAGATATTCTCAATTCATTCAAGATTAATCCTCAAGCCTAAACTACGAAGAAAATCAATCCAACACTCATTGTGAAGGAAAGATAACTTCAATCGAGTTGAAGAGGAAATTGTTGAAGAATCAAGGGTCTACATTCCACGGAGGATTGTAGGAAGGTTGGCGAACCAGTCTCAAGTTTTTGGAGGGCTTCGTGATCAAATCCAAAGAGCTTGAGCAAGTGGGCTGTAGTAGCAAGCGGTACTGTCTGTGAAGAAGCCGAGTCGCACGAGAAGTCGGTGCGTGACCAAGGCATCTCCAGACCGAGTCCCAAAGGATCAAGTCATTTGTGTGATCAAGCACTTGTATCCGGGTTGTCACTCGTATCGATCAATACCTAGTGGATTCCTCCCGGGAGTTGGAGAAGAGAGGAGTAGAAGAATTACCCCATCTTGAACCTCTATAAAAACTTATCGTGTCATTTACATTTCAAAGACTTTAATTTCTCGCATCTTATTTATTTAACTCTGTTGATAAATTTCCTATCCACTTGATAATCTCTAAAGTACTAAACCAAATTTAAGGGTGTAAAGTCTTCCAATGAAAACAAATCATAGTCGAGTTAAGTCTTTAGTCAAAACAATTGAGTTATTCTATCAACGGCTCGATCAGTGCGTTGAGTAACTAACTCTTTGATTAACTAACTTAGTCATCCATCAAGGACTCAATTTGTGAAGTATCAACTCGAATATTTAAAAGGACTAAATCGAAAAGTTGGTAAGGTTTATTCAACCCCTCCCCTTCTAAACCTTACACTCACACCCCTTGGGACCTACACAAGTCGTTATAGAAGAAAATTTTAACTATTTAACTTTTATTATGATGCAAAATTGTATATTTCTTTTATTCTTTTAAATGTTCTCAATAATTAAATATGTCTATTATAATTTATAAGAAAAAGATCAAATTACAATATATATATACGATAAGAAAAAAATAAAATAGAAAATATTTTAGATGGTTTTGATGCTAAATAAAAAGTAGAGAAAATAGATAATTCATTTATGATCGAAAAATTCTCCGCAATTAGTAATATGCAATTTAAAAGTTAATTTATTGATGGTTGTTAAAGAAATAATATTGAAAACAAGAGAGTTTCATATTTTATTTTTATTAGAATTTCATGTATATTTTATTTTAATTAGCCATATAAGTAAAATAAAAAGTACAAAATAAAAGAAATAGGATCAACATGAAAAAAAAACCAAACAAGAACCAAAACAAGTTTGTCACGACAAAAACGTTGCCTTTTATATTTTAACTATATGTGTTAATATGGCTTTTACTTAATTTTCTATATATAACATTATAAGCATTAGTTTCTAATTTATTATTTTTTAACATATTATGATTTTAATCTTTTTTATATCCTATAAATTTTAAGAACATGTGCAAAAAAGTGTTAAAAGTTGTATATATAAATTTATAAAAAAAAACAAAGAAGACAAACTTAAAAAAAATCCATATGTATTAAATTGAATGTCATAAAACTTGAATGTCGTTTGAATAATACACCCTTAAAAATTATAAGTTTAAAATATCAATATGATACATACTTATAATAAAAACTTAAACCAAAATAATTAAATTTTGATAAAAAGGTGTGAAAGAGTGAAACATGAGCTAAAATTTGATTAGTCTAAAAGATCATATCTGCTATGCAAAAGAAAAAATAAATAAACTTATTTAATATGTAACAATTTGACTACTGAGAAAGTAATTATATATTACAAATTATATATTGGTTCAAATACTAACATAACATTCATAAAAACTAAGCAAATTAAATCATTACAACAAATAAGAGTGCAAACTAAGAATAAAAAATATTCAAAACTAAATGGTTATACTTGACATTAATGAGTTGAGATTGATCTAAATAATTTTGGGGTTAATCTTACATATATAGATAGTTTAGGATTAAACCAAATGAAACATATTATAAAGATTTGAAAGAATAAAAGTAAATAGTTAAAATAATATATGTGGGTCTTAGTGGGAATTCTAAAGAAAAAATAAATAGCTTTCATATAATATGTATAATTTGATATTTTCGATAAAATCTTGGTTCATTTTAAAAGCACACCTTTATGACTTATAAATATTCAAGCACGACAATTATTATAAAATTCGGTACAAATTATTCTAATTTTTACAAAATCAAATATTATGAAAAACTTGAAAACAAGAATCACAAATGGAAAGTCATTGTATTTACATGAAATTTTGTAAATAAATAAATAAATAAACTAAACTTATTTAATATGAAATAGTTTGATATTTATGTCAAAGATTAATATTTCTTAAATTACATGTTAATTTAGGTACCAATATAATAATCAAAATATTCAAAATAATATTTATGTATCAAATTTATTGTGTTAAACTATATATAATAATAAATTGGAGTGAAGTGACCATGTTTAGTGACAAGTAATATGAATTATTGTGAAGCCCCGATTTTTCCGAGCTTATAATTGATTCTTATTGTCGTCTATGTATTTGATCGACTATTTTACCGCGTCACTTTGACGGGTAAATATTAATAATATATATATTTTGTATTTTATTTCATTTTATTTAATTACTTGTGATCATGATCATCATTAATTCTATTTTGCATTTATGATCACTTGATTGATCATTATTACTATTTTTGTATTTATTAGTCACCTTAGAATTTTAAGAGACTATTTATTTTAGAGACTTTTACCTTATAGAATTAAGATTTTGATTTAGATTAAGTGATCATGAGACTTATAAGTGATCAAGGAAATCACTAATTATTTTGGAGATTGATATATTTCATCTATTATCATCAAATTTGGGACGAAAAAAAAAATGGAATTACCAATATGCCCTTCTTATGGACGGCCATGATGAGGATTTTGGAGTAAAAATATCATCCAACTCTTGTACACTCACACCTTATATTAGTCATCTTGTGTATAATTATACCATTAATTCAAACATTATACACATCATCTTATACATAAATTCTTTATTATTAATTTTGCCAACATGTTGGAAGTCTTCCCAACATTCCATTCAAACCATCTCATGCCCATACCTTTGACCTCCAAAATGTCTCCCATGCAAGAAGCAAAATGCAAGACACAAAATTAAACAAAATTCTCTCCTCTCCCCCTCTATTGTGGACGGCCAAGAGGCCTTATTTTTCAAAAATTTTGTTAAAATTTTATCCAACACATTCTAACTCTCAAGCCTTTTCTCCTCCTTCTCTCTAAACTTCCTACTTCTCTCTACTCTTTCTTCTTACCTTCTTCTTCAACACTTAGAAAAATTTCAAGATTTTTCCTCCTTAATAGCCAAAAAATTCGAACACCCCCCTTCACAAGGTAAGAAATGTTGTTCTCCAATTCATCTTGATATCATCTACCTACCTCTTTTCACTTCTTGACTTAAGTTAATTTTGGGTTTTGGAGGTACATTTAGAAGACCATTTGAAGATTAGAGCTTGACATCATTTCGAAGAGGACTTCAAGACTTGAAGAAGAACTAGTAGAAAAATTTGGACTACAAGGTAAGAATTGGACACTAGAACCCTTTTTTCATCTTCTTTCAATTTTTTTCAAATTTTAACACCCCTTTTTCATTTTTGAGAAATAGGGGCTGACCTTAGGTGATTTTGGAGTTGGACCAAAAATTCTAAATTTAAAGCTTCAACTAGTCTCCAATCACCTACTACACAAGGTAAAGTGTAGTCTTTCTCATTTTCTTATCTCCTTCTTTTTCTCCTTATTTTTTTCTCTCTTTTTTCTAACTTCAAATTTTTGATATTTCTTGACTTAGGGGCTGACCTAAGTGACCTCATCCAAAAATTGTGAAATTTATCCTTTTATTTCACAATTTTCCAATTTTAAGGTGGGTGGAAAAATATTTTCCAACTATTAGGTGTTTTTATTAAAATGCATGTAGAAATTTTGATCATGAGCCTTGAGATATATAATCTATGTATTGCATGTCAATTTTATGTATCAAATCATGAAAATTCTCAAGAGTTGCTCAAAATTGCTATTTATTGAATTTTAGGTGCATGCATATGCAATTTAATATTCTATTTGATGAATTCTTGTATGTATTGGATATGCATGTGTATGATCTTTAAAAATCCATGTTTTGGATGACTTATAACCTGGACAAGTCGAGCATAATTGATTAAATTTCAATTTTGGACTTAAAAATAAAAAAATGGAAAGTTGGTGGACTAAATTGCAAGAAAATGAAAGTTAAAGGACCCTCTGCAAATTTCGAATTTTGGGACTGTACTCAGGTTCAAAAATGACTTTTGGACATTTTAATAAATTTTTAAGAGTTTTAAGATAAATAAAATCAACCTTTAAAAGCCCAAGAACTAGATTGTAAAATTTTGAAAGTTTAAAGGCTACTTTGCAAATTTTAAAACTGTACCAGACCTTAACTTTATATATTGAAATTTTTATTCTTAAGGTACTGGTAATGACATATTTTAAATGTATTCCAAAAATCCAAGTGTTTAGGGCTTGGAAAGCAAATTTTCTAAATTTGAGGGACTAATGTGTAAAATACTAAACTTGAGGACCCAAATGAAATTTCCAGGACTTATGCAGCCCATGCACCTGGAAATACTAACTTAACTATAACTTAATTATATTTTGGACCCAAGGTTCAAATTTCATAACAATTGGACCCCTAAAAGCCTTAAAGGCAATTATTTCAAAATGGGACAAAAATGATATTGTTAAACGTTAAAGGACCTACACTTATTTCTTTTAAAAACTGCTTTTGTACCAATATCCTATCAACCTTAGTGACATTTTCTAACTGGAATCACATTAAAAGCCCTTCTGGTTTGTGAGTTCCGATTATTTTAAACATAAGGTGCGAAGTGACAATTTTTACAAATTTGGGGCTAATGTGAGAATTTTATAAAAACTCGACCTCAAAACTTTAAAAACCTGAAACTCTAGACAATTTGGAGAATTTAGGAACTGACCTCATAATTTTCAAAGTCGGGATATTTATTTATTCAATTTTTAACCCCAAAAGTCTTGGTTTTTACAAAACGGGGCTAAATTGTAAATATTCTTTTATAAAGGACCTAACTCAAATCATTTTCCCTTTTACTAAAATAGCGCTGGACCCTCGACTTGGAGATTTAATTAAAATATTTTATTTTTCCAAAAACTCTTGACTTATCGGACCAATTTGACCGATTAATACCCAATCGCGGAGCGCTTCCTCGCTTCCTTGCGATGTTAAATCTATAGCGGAACTTATGTTCCACCTAATCTTTCAAGATATCGAAGTTTACTTATCCTTCCGATAATCATCTTCATCCAAAAACTCCACCAACGCCATAATTGCCACTCGCGTTTCAAAATTTTCCTAAACTTTTCCCTGAATCAATCATACTCATTTGCTGGTTGATTGCTTTGTACTTGTATTTACTTTCTGCTCGAGTCAACTTGGTGTGTCGAGCTCACAATCTCGGAATGGATACGTCGGGATGGAACCGGCAGCTCGGCTGCTATTCCACTCTTAGGCCCCATCGCCCTAATCCCTCAACCGAGGGACGGAGTTTGTCCGAGGAAGCGGGTCGTAGTACTTGAGGTATAATCATGATTATGACAATCCGGCCTAGCTAGCTCTCTACTATGGATTTGTCTTTGCCTATGGAGCGATAAGGTGACAGGTCTTGGACCATCTTGCTCGGGAGTTACAAGGAAGAACGAAGGAATTGTTGTCCGATCCACACGATTCCGGAGTTATCGGACTGTTTGGTTGGCGCTACAAATGCACGCAACCGCTACTTGTTTTGCATTGGTTGGCGCTACAAATCCGTATGCAACCATTATCGCTTTGCATGGGATTGGCGTTATATTTCCGCACGCAATCCTACATGTCTTGATTGAATCACATAGTGCTGTGTGACCATGAACTCTTTTCTTGAATCTGTATAAGTATATTACTTAAATATAGTTATCACGACGCTTGTGGATTTGTGTGTGAATTCATGCATCATAATCACGCGTTTTCATATAACTGTTTTCTCGCATTAACTATATATCGCCACACTTGCGCATACCCGATCACCCCATCCACTTGAGATTTTTGTCTCATCCCCACCGTTTTCTAACATTTAGATGAGGACTTCGTTGAAGATCTTGAACCGGCTTTGGATTGAGCCTTTGTACTCCGCTTGTTGGATTTACTATTTCTTGTTGTTGTTGATAGACTCGTTTCTTGTGATTGTTATTGGACTATTCTATTTTCTTTTCATTCCGGTTTATAATGAAGGGCGTAGGACCCTTTGACTTTTATGTTGTTATCGTTGGTTGATTTTCGAGGATGTAATTTGGATTATGGATTGTGGACTGTAAGTTGTGCTTGTTATTTTATTTCATTTTGCTATTTTGACTCTGTTTCATTAGGTTCTCGATAATATTCGTCAGATTGTTTGGTTATTTGTATTTAGGTTGTGGATCGTCGTCGCGTCCCGTTTGGGCGTGTGATTAGAGTGGTATCAAAGCTCGGCTAGTAAGATGGAAACTTACACCGAGCTAACCGGTGATAGGACCCTCGATGCGTGTTTTTGGGTAAGTACCGCGACTTTACCAATTAAGTGTGAAATCGATTTCAAATTGGCATAGAACCGCTTTATTGATGTTTGAACTAAGTTAGAACGCATATTTTGAGATTCCATAGTCATACTTGTCTTGACTTAGTTGATTCTTGACTCGATTTCCTTTATTCATTCTTTCCTTACTCTCTCCTTATCTTTCCTCTACCTTTGGTGATCCGCCTTCTTGGTGGGACGTTTTTCATGCCCGTGCTAAGCGGGAGTACTACCGGGCACTAATGATTCACTGGCACCGGGAGAGTGATCGAGCGACCTCAGAGCTATCCGAGGAGCGCCAGCGTAATAGGGACCTGACACAGCGCTTGGCGAGGAGCCAAGATGAAAAGAGCGAGTTGACCACTACCATCAAGGACCGCGACAACACCATAAAGAGCGGGAGGACAGATATCAGAATATCCAGGAGCGCGCTGGATAACATGTGAGAAAAGATGAAGAGGGCAAGTGACGGCCGCGAGAAATGGGAGATTGACGCCCGCCTATCCCACAACACCGTTGAGCGCTTGGAGGAGAACCTCATCAAGCAGATGACGAGTGATAGAGGACCTTACATAGGCCCTAGCTCGAGAGACGCCGACTTTGGAGGTCGCTTTGGCGGCTAATGCCCGGCCATTGCCACCACCCGAGGTGGAGCCATGCCGACACCGAGGAGGATCCCGAGGAGGATCGATCGACATTGGAGAGCCGAGGCACTTGAGGCTGCTCCACTTGATGAGGCTCGAGGATTCGGCGGTGGTTGGATTTCGTTGATTGGCTTTGAGGTCGAGGCGCCACCTCGGCCCGACCCGACCCCGATTATGGACATAAGCTGAGTAACGATGATGGCGATCTCACCGATTAGTTAGCTTGATTGTCGGTTTTGTACTCTTGCTATTGTAGACGCTTATTCAGTGTTGTACCTTACTTTTTATTGTATTAAATTCAATTGTATTTTGGTTACGATGTATCCGACTTAGTATTACTCTTGTTGTACTATGGGTGTATTCAAGTTTTACATTAATGGATATGCCTTTTGCTATTTATTCGAGTGTCTTGTGTTTGTTGTTACCTTCCTGCGATATAACTTGCTTTATGCGAATAATTATTGTATTCATCTACTCGTGAATCGCAACTAACACTTCAAGATACAGAATGGCGAACATCGAGGACATGGGAGACCTCGCCGCGTTCCCCGAGGGGATGACGATGTATCGACGGACCAGTACCCTCCCCTGAATTACCACCACCTCTTTCACTGCAGGGAGACAACTTGACCGCCTGAGGCCCCGCAACAAAACGGTTTTCATGAGGCAACGGCGAGCCTCAACCCCGTGCTCCCGAACCCGCCAGAGAGGCGAACGATCGCACGTTGGAGCGATTTCTACGGTTCGACCCACCAGCCTTCTTAGGAGAGTTGGATGATTTGAAAGCGAGAAGAATGGGTAGAGAAATTGGAGAATATCTTCAACGCTCCAATACTCGATGATGAGCGAGAAAGTCACACTCGCCGTATTTAAATGCCCGGAATCATTTGCTAGAGACTGGTGGAGGCGGTTGAAAGAAGATGGGAACATGACCGGTAGCTTGAGAACGGGGGGAATTTCTTGCCGAGTTCAATGAACAAGACATTCCACATGTTGTGAAAGAGGCGTGCCGAGATGAATTCCACAGTTGAGGCGAGGAACATGATCAGTAGCTCGATGAAGTCGAATTTCACCGATTGTCCAAGTATGCTCGGGACAATCGATCAAGAGGATAAGCTTTACAAGTTCACTCGAGGATTGAGCGGAACTTCGAAACAGCTGGTGACTGTTGATTGAACGACAACCTACTCGATCGCGGTAAAGGCGACTCTCCGCATTGAGTCGGGATCGAACCATATTGGATGATTCAGCAGAGTAGGCCGTTGAACGATCTTAAGAGAACAAGCGTGGGACACCATCTAAACCTTTGCTAAGTTTGAAGGACGATTAATAAGACAGAGATAAGGAAAGGACGTCTGAGACAAGAAAGCGGGTCAATTGTGTGCATATTGCCGTAACAGGACATACCGCCTTGATCGATTTGTTGGCGTAAACAAGGAAGGTGTTTCTGTTGTAGTAATGTCAGCATTAGCTGAAAGATTGCCAAGTACGAGGACCGAACCAAACAGATCTGATCGCGAAGTCGAGAAATGGCCAGGGTAATCGGGCAAGGATGCCCGCTCGAGCATTTGCACTAGCCGGACGGGAGGCTCGGAGGCAACAGATGTGGTGGAAGGTACGCTTCTAGTATTTAACCACTACGCTAAAATATTGTTCGACCCTGGATCAACGCATTCATTCGTTGCACCGCATTTTGTACACAAACCGCATGCATACATGGAACATATGCCTATATGTCTAGAAGTGTCAACTCCTATGGGTGCAAGTCGGATAATGAGATATTATCTATAATGCATGCGAAGTTAAGATTCTTTGAGATAAACTTTCCGCCGATTTAATCCTATTACCTATATCCGAATACGATGTGATATTGGGAATGAACTGTTTAATCGCACACCATGCACAAATGGACTGCCATAACAAGTCCATTAAGCTATGTGAACCAGGAAAACCGAAGTGAAAATTTTGGGAAGGCACGAGTTAAGATTGCCCCATTCATTTCAGCAATGAAAGCGAGGAAGGCAATCACTAGAGGGGCTCAAGGGTACTTGGCGTTTGTAATTAACAAACCTACGGTTGATACACACATTAACCAAGTACCTATAGTATCAGAATACACGGATGTATTTCCACAAGAACTCACCACCTTTGTCCCTCCGGATAAGGAAGTCGAGTTCACCATCGGTGTTACGGGGACTGCCCCGATCGCTAGAACCCCATATAGAATGGCTCATCTTGAGTTACAAGAGTTGAAGACGCAATTACAGAAACTGATGGATGTGGGATTTATCCGACCGAGTACGTCTCCGTGGGGAGCACCTGTGCTGTTTGTCAAGAAGAAAGATGGCACATTAAGGTTGTGTATAGATTATCGTGGTCTTAATAGCGTGACCATCAAGAACAAATATCCCTCCCGAGGATAGACGAACTATTTGATCAACTTCAAGGAGCGACGGTGTACTCGAAGTTTGATTTACAACAAGGATATTACCAACTGAAGATCCGCGAAGAAGACATTTCCAAAATTGCATTTCAAACCCGATATGGACACTACGAGTTTGTAGTGATGCCTTTCGGTCTGACGAATGCACCAGCAGCATTTATGGACGATGCATCGAGTCTTCCAACTTTATTTGGATCAATTCGTAGTGATATTCATTGATGACATACTCGTATACTCTAAGTCTAGAGAAGAGCACTAACGTCATCCGAAAATCGTTTTGGAGACACTACGAGAGCATAAGTTTGTATGCCAAATTCAAAGCAAGTGCGAATTTTGGCTTAGTGAAGTCGCATTCTTGGGACACATAGATCCGACATCGGGATTGCGGTAGATCCCTCGAAGGTACGGGCGGTGGTTGAATGGAAACAACTCGAGTCAGAACGAAATCAAGAGTTTCTAGGACTAATTTGGATATTATCGAAGATTTATCCAGGATTTTTCCAAGATAGTCGGACCACTCACTCGACTAACCCAGGAGCAAGTCAAGTTTGAGTGGAATGACAAATGCGAGACGAGTTTCAAGAGTGAAGAAACGACTTACTACATCTCCAGTCTTAGCCCTTCCAAAGGGGACCGAAAACTTTGTCGTCTACGGCGATGCATCAAAAGAAGGACTAGGAGCAAAGTGCTCATGCAGGAAGGAAAAGTTATCGCTACGCATCACGAAATCTCAAGCCGTATGAAGCCAATTATCCAACGCATGACTTGGAATTGGCAAAGCAATAGTTTTCGCGTTAAAGAAATGGAGACACTATCTCTACGGAGCAACATTCTGATTTCACGGATCATAAGAGCTTGAAGTATCTATTCTCTCGGAAAGACCTCAATCGAGGCAACGGAGATGGATGGAGTTGATTGAGGACTATCACTTTGATATTCAATACCATCCCGGAAAGCTAACGTCGTAGAGCGCATACACTCTAAGCGTAAAGGCGAGCTTAGCCAGGCTTATGATTCGAGAGTGGGAATCATTAGAAGAGTGAGCAATTGGAAGGCGACGAGAACCAATACTCGATTTCGTGTGCTAACATTTCGGTTAAACCCGATTTTTGAAAGAGATCAAAGAAGCACAAGAGAAAGATGCACATCTCCAAAATCGAAGGAAAAGATACTTAAAGGAGAAAGATCAAGAATTCTCGGTACTGAAGATGGAGTTATCGATTCGAATCGAGTGTGTATACCGAATGACGAGCAGATTAGGAATAAAATCCTAGCAGAGACACGCCGTTCAAAATACACTATACATCCCTGGAGGAAACAAGATGTATAAGGATTTGAAACGGAGTTATTGGTGGGTAAACATGAAGAACCAGGGTAGCGGAATTCGTTGCGAGATGTTTGACTTGTCAACGAGTAAAAGCAAAACACCAACGATCTGTCTAGTTTACTACAACCGTTGAGAATTCCCAGTGGAAATGGGAACACATAACGATGGACTTCGTGACGGATCTACCAAGGACTAGAGGAGGCCATGATGCTATTTGGGTAGTCGAGACCGACTCACGAAATCTACACACTTTTTACCCATCAAGAAAAGCGATAGCTTGCGTAAACTTGCACGATTTATATCTCGAGAAATCATTCGACCGCATGCATGAAGTACCGATCGACATAGTATCCGACAGACCCGAGGTTCATCTCCAGATTTTGGAAGTGCTTGCACGAGGAATTGGGCACCTCGCTAAGTTTCAAGACAACAACACATCCACAAACCGATGGGCGATGCGAGCGAACAATCCAAACCCTCGAGGATATCTTTGCGAGCCGCACATTGGATTTTCAAGAAGTTGGGATTCGCAGATTACCATTAGCCGAGTTCGCCTACAATAACATTATCGTGCCACGATTGGGATGGCACCTACGAGGCATTATATGGGCGAAAATGTAGATCCCCACTACACTTTGGGAGATTGATGACCAATGGACTCGAAAGAGAAACGAAAGTCTCGATTCCAAAGGTCGACTTAGTTCGGGAGGCCATGGAAAAGGTCAAGCTGATCAAAGCGGATTCGCATAGCTCGGAGCCGCCAAAAGAGTTACGCGGACAAGAGAAGAAAGGATTTGGAATTTGAAGTCGGAGATGAAGTATTTCTCGAGACTCTCACCACGGAAAGGATTGATCAATCCGAAGAAAGGAGGCAAGTTGAGTCCGAGATATGTTGGACCTTACAAGATTTTGAGAGGATCGGAAAGTTAGCCTACCGACTCGAGTTACTAGCACCATATGCGGGAATGCATGATGTATTCCACGTATCAAGATTGAAGAAGTATCAACCGGATCCCGAACATATCATCACCGAGATACTCCTCCTCTAATGGAAAATCTATCCTACACCGAGAGGCCGATCCGGATCGTTGATCGCCAGACACGATAGTTGCATAAAAGAGAAATTCGATGGTTAAAGTGGTGTGGCGAGAACCACAACCGAGACGAAGACGTGGGAGATGGAAGAAGACATGAGGAATCAATATCGAACTATTCGAAGAGAATTTGGGGACCAAATTATTTAATATGAAATAGTTTGATATTTATGTCAAAGATTAATATTTCTTAAATTACATGTTAATTTAGGTACCAATATAATAATCAAAATAATCAAAATAATATTTATGTATCAAATTTATTGTGTTAAACTATATATAATAATAAATTGGAGTGAAGTGACCATGTTTAGTGACAAGTAATATGAATTATTGTGAAGCCCGATTTTTTCGAGCTTATAATTGATTCTTATTGTCGTCATGTATTTGATCGACTATTTTACGCGTCACTTTGACGGGTAAATATTAATAATATATATATTTTGTATTTTATTTCATTTTATTTAATTACTTGTGATCATGATCATCATTAATTCTATTTTGCATTTATGGTCACTTGATTGATCATTATTACTATTTTTGTATTTATTAGTCACCTTAGAATTTTAAGAGACTATTTATTTTAGAGACTTTTACCTTATAGAATTAAGATTTTGATTTAGATTAAGTGATCATGAGACTTATAAGTGATCAAGGAAATCACTAATTATTTTGGAGATTGATATATTTCATCTATTATCATCAAATTTGGGACAAAAAAATATATGGAATTACCAATATGCCCTTATTATGGATATGCCATGATGATGATTTTTGGAGTAAAAATATCATCCAACTCTTGTACACTCACACCTTATATTAGTCATTTTGTGTATAATTATACCATTAATTCAAACATTATACACATCATCTTATACATAAATTCTTTATTATTAATTTTGCCAACATGTTGGAAGTCTTCCCAACATTCCATTCAAACCATCTCATGCCCATACCTTTGACCTCCAAAATGTCTCTCATGCAAGAAGCAAAATGCAAGACACAAAATTAAACAAAATTCTCTCATCTCTCCTCTATTGTGGACGGCCAAGAGGCCATATTTTTCAAAAATTTTGTTAAAATTTTATCCAACACATTCTAACTCTCAAGCCTTTTCTCCTCCTTCTCTCTAAACTTCCTACTTCTCTTTACTCTTTCTTCTTACCTTCTTCTTCAACACTTAGAAAAAGTTCAAGATTTTTCCTCCTTAATAGCCAAAAATTCGAACACCCCCTTCACAAGGTAAGAAATGTTGTTCTCCAATTCATCTCGATATCATCTACCTACCTCTTTTCACATCTTGACTTAAGTTAATTTTGGGTTTGGAGGTACATTTAGAAGACCATTTGAAGATTAGAGCTTGACATCATTTTGAAGAGGACTTCAAGACTTGAAGAAGAACTAGTAGAAATTTGGACTACAAGGTAAGAATTGGACACTAGAACCCTTCTTTCCTCTTCTTTCTATTTTTTTCAAATTTTAACACCCCTTTTTCATTTTTGAGAAATAGGGGCTGACCTTAGGTGATTTTGGAGTTGAACCAAAAATTCCAAATTTAAAGCTTCAACTAGTCTCCAATCACCTACTACACAAGGTAAAGTGTAGTCTTTCTAACTTCAAATTTTTGATATTTCTTGACTTAGGGGCTGACCTAAGTGACCTCATCCAAAAATTGTGAAATTTATCCTTTTATTTCACAATTTTCCAATTTTAAGGTAGGTGGAAATATACTTTCCAACTATTAGGTGTTTTTATTAAAATGCATGTAGAAATTTTGATCATGAGCCTTGAGATATATAATCTATGTATTGCATGTCAATTTTATGTATCAAATCATGAAAATTCCCAAGAGTTGCTCAAAATTGCTATTTATTGAATTTTAGGTGCATGCATGTGCAATTTAATGTTCTATTTGATGAATTCTTGTATGTATTGGATATGCATGTGTATGATCTTTAAAATCCATATTTTGGATGACTTATAACCTGGACAAGTCGAGCATAATTGATTAAATTTTAATTTTGGACTTAAAAATGAAAAAATAGAAAGTTGGTGGACTAAATTGCAAGAAAATGAAAGTTAAAGGACCCTCTGCAAATTTCGAATTTTGGGACTGTACTCAGGTTCAAAAATTACTTTTGGACATTTTAATAAAGTTTTAAGATTTTTAAGATAAATAAAATTAACCTTTAAAAGCCCAAGGACTAGATTGTAAAATTTTGAAAGTTTAAGGGCTACTTTGCAAATTTTAAAACTGTACCAGACCTTAACTTTAAATTTTGAAATTTTTATTTTTAAGGTACTGGTAATGACATATTTTAAATGTATTCCAAAAATCCAAGTGTTTAGGGCTTGGAAAGTAAATTTTCTAAAATTGAGGGACTAATATGTAAAATACTAAACTTGAGGACCCAAATGAAATTTCTAGGACTTATGCAGCCCATGCACCTGGAAATACTAAATTAACTATAACTTAATTATATTTTGGACCCAAGGTTCAAATTTCATAACAATTGGACCCCTAAAAGCCTTAAAGGCAATTATTTCAAAATGGGACAAAAATGATATTTTAAAAAGTTAAAGGACCTACACTTATTTCTTTTAAAAACTGCTTTTGTACCAAAATCCTATCAACCTTAGGGCATCTCCAACCCAACTTCAAATCCCACCTTATCACACCAAATATGCAAAAATCCTCAAAATTTGGTGTAGTGAATAGTATTACACCAAATTTGGTGTAACACTATTCATTTACACCAAATTTGGTGTAATGCAAATATCCCACATTTGCCCTCCAATTCCCTTTTACCTCAAAATTAAATTCCAATTATATCCCCATTTTACATATAATTAATTTATATAACATGATTTTAATAATTAATTAATAATTTCTATAAATTAATAAATAACAAATAATTATAATGTAAATTATAAGAAATAATAATATTAATTTTAATATTTATTTATTAATATAACTAATTAATATAATATTAATTAAATGAAAGTTTATAGTTAATTACATTACTATTTAAAAAATATAAGTAAATAAAATAATTGTATAAATAAATAAATTTTGTTACTATAAAATGAAGAAAAAGAATAAAATATTCATTTGGTGTAAGATTTGGTGTAATGGGTTGGAGATGGTTTTGACAAAATTACACCAAAACACCAAATTTGGTGTAGTTTTTACACCAAATTTGGTGTAATGGGTTGGAGATGGTCTTAGTGACATTTTCCAACCGGAATCACATTAAAAGCCCTTAGGTTTGTGAGTTCCGATTATTTTAAACTTAAGGTCCGAAATGACAATTTTTACAAATTTGGGGATAATGTGAGAATTTTATAAAAACTCGACCTCAAAACTTTAAAAACCTGAATCTATGGACAATTTGGAGAATTTAGGAACTGACCTCATAATTTTTAAGGTCGGGATATTTATTTATTCAATTTTTAACCCCAAAAGTCTTGGTTTTTACAAAACGGGGCTAAATTGTAAATATTCTCTTGTAAAGGACCTAACTCAAATCATTTTTCCTTTTACTAAAATAGCCCTGGACGCTCCGACTTGGAGATTTAATTAAAATATTTTATTTTTCCAAAAACCCTTGACTTATCGGACCAATTTGACCGATTAATACCCAATCGCGAGCGCTTCCTCGCCTACGATGTTGAATCTATAGCGGAACTTATGTTTCACCTAATCTTTCAAGATATCGAAGGTTGCTTATCCTTTCGATAATCATCTTCATCCAAAAACTCCACGGTAGCCGTAATTGCCACTCGCGTTTCAAAATTTTCCTAAATCGCCCATTTGAATCAATCATACTCATTTGCTGGTTGTTTTTGCTGTACTTGTATTTACTTTCTGCTGAGTCAACTTGGTGTGTTGAGCTCACAATCGGAATGGATATGTCGGGATGGAACCGGGTAGCTCGGCCGCTATTCCACTCTTCCGACCCCATCGCCCTAATCCCGCAGAATCGCGAGGGACGGAGTTTGTCCGGGGAAGCGGGTCGTAGTACTTTGAGGTATAATCATGATTATGACAATCGGGCCTAGCTAGCTCTCTTTGTGGATTTGTCTTTGCCTATGGAGCGATAAGGTGTGACGGGTCTTGGACCATCTTGCTCGGGAGTTACAAGGAAGAACGAAGGAATCATTTGTCGATCCACACCGATTCCGGAGTTATCGGACCGTTTGGTTGGCGCTACAAACCGCACGCAACCGCTACTTGTTTTGCATTGGTTGGCACTACAAATCCGTATGCAACCATTATCGCCTTGCATGGGATTGGCGTTACATTTCCGTACTCAATCCTACGTGTCTTGATCGAATCACATAATGCCTGTGTGACCATGAACTATTTTCTTGAATCGTATAAGTATATTACTTAAATATAGTTATCACGACGCTTGTGGATGTGTGTGAATTCATGCATCATAATCACGCGTTTTCATATAATTTTCTCGCATTAACTATATATCGCCACACTTGCACACGATCACCCCATCCACCGAGATTTTGTCTCATCCCCACTGTTTTCTAACCTTTAGATGAGGACTTCGTTGAAGATCTTTGAACCGGCCTTGGATTGAGCCTTTGTACTCCGCTTGTTGGATTTACTACTTTTTGTTGTTGTTGATAGACTCGTTTCTTGTGATTGTTATTGGACTATTCTATTTTCTTTTCATTAGGTTTAATCGAAGGGCGTAGGACCCTTTGACTTTTAAGTTGTTATTGGTTGATTTTCGAGGATGTAATTTAGATTATGGATTGTGGATGTAAGTTGTGCTTGTTATTTTATTTCTATTTTGCTATTTTGACTCTGTTTCATTGGGTTCTCGATAATATTCGTCAGAAGTTTGTTTGGTTATTTGTATTTAGGTTGTGGATCGTCGTCGTGTCCCGTTTGGGGTGTGACTATTATTCCGGCATAAGAAGGCGGAAGAGAATAGTTTGGGGGGAGGAGGGGTTAACACTTGATATCTAAATTTTTGGCAACTATATTTTCTTATTGGATCAAAAATTCAATCAAAATTTTAAATCATTATATACCATTTTCTCAATAAAGGCACTAAAAATGGATTGATAATTATATTTTACAACAAATAATATGATTTTGTAAACGAGATTAAATAAGATCAATTTTAAATTTACAGACCTCTTCAAACAAATATAGATTTGTTTCACTATATTAAGAATAATTGCAATTTTAACTATACGACTCACAAAATTTACAACTATGTAAATGTTAATATAACCAAAATAGCCAAATTCAATTACAAGTACAAACTCTAATAGTATAACGTATCTTTCTAAAATTTTATGAAATTTAAAAAACTATATTAGTTTTTAGTTTATTATGTATAACTTTTAAGAACAATAAGTGAATGCAAAAAGAAATTCAAAAAAGTTAATTAGTATTATATTTAATTATTGTGGATTGATACATGAAAATTGTTAACTTATTTTTTCTTTCATAAGACTGTCTTTGGTTTTATTATTTATTAAATAAAGATATTTTGTGTGCAATTGAATAGAGTTTCAAAACTCAGATTTCGACTTATCACTTTTTCATAGTTTTATTTAATACCTAACTCTCGATGAAAATAATGGATTAATTTTTTTATATATTAGGTTAATGTTTATTATTTTTAAGACATCGGAAATAGGAGGACTACAAATTTTAAGTTTAAGTGTTAATGATAAAATATTGACTTTGTTACTAGAATTAAAATAATATATGAATTTTTTGTACATATATATTATATTGCATTTTTTTACATTTCTTTAATCCAAGGCGAGATAGAATAAAAGAAGTAAGCACATAACGTCAAGAATTTGACTAACCTTTATTTTATTTTATCTTAATTGAATAACAATAACAAATAAAATGATGATATTATGATGGATTTTGGTATAATATTTTTTATTAATGCAATAATCGCACGTGATTTACTAATCATTAGCTTATGATTTATAATTTGAATTATTTGTCGATTATGTAAAATGCATCTAATGCTAAAAGAATTCGAAAATCATGTAAAGAGAAGACTTTTCTAGCCATAACAATGAAATAAAAGACCGATGAATGTGATTTGTAAACTAATATAAAACTTATTTCCTTGTTATACTAATAGTAAATTTTTGTGGGATTAGGTTCTTTAAAATTATTATTTAAAAATTCATATCGATCTATAATTAAAGTATAGCAAAATATAATTAAATACTATGTAATTTTAAATTTAATTAACATTTATTTCACATTAATCAATAAAATTATTTTAGTAAAGTCATGTGGATCACGTGCGATACACGTGTTTCTTACTAGTTTCAATAAAAAGTTGAAATTTTATCTCAATGGGATGGAAATTGACTTTTCTCATTGCAATGAAAACCATACAACCCTTAAGCTGCGATTGGATATGAAAGGGATTTTATTTTCGTTCATTTGGAGAATTGTTTTTGACCAAACATGCGATTGTTTATGAAAATTTTCAAAAAATATACTATTCTCTCACTTTCACTTTTTCTCATTTTTTTCTCTTTCCAATCACATCTACACGAAAACTATTGACATATAACTACCTCTTTCTCTCTCTAACACCTTTTTCTCTCCCTTTCTTTCTACAAAAAAACCCTAATCCAAAATCCATTTCCCTTCCTCTCCCCATCTCACCCGCCACCCTCTCTCTCATCCCTCCCTCCCTTCCCCTGCTCCCCCTCCCCTCCATGCTTCCTGTTGGATGGCCAACGATAAGCGGTCCTTGTGGACGTCCGGAGGTGGTCTGAAATTTTCGTTCGGGGGTGAAAGTGGGTCGGAGCTTCACGGAGGTGTCTGAGCCGAGTAGACGATGGATCGCAGCAGTAGATTTGAGTGAGGGAGAGGCATTTTTCTTTTTTCTTTTTGTGTTTTTTCTCGTTTTTTAGCTATATATTGTTGTATTTTTCTTGTTTTTTAGTCTTTGTTTTCCCGGTTGATTTGCGAAACTCGTAGACTGGTCAGTAATTTTTGTCTTGCAGTGCGTGATGTAGCTCGTGCCCGGATTATTCCAGTTGTAGGTCTCCCTTGCAGAGTGCCTAGTCCTCCTTTTGTTGGTGGTTTAGTCTCCGGTCGGAGTGCATAGTTTTTATTTTGTTTTGTTGTTTTTAGTTTGTTTTTCTTTGAGTCGTGTTTTGCTCCCTCAATAAGTGATTAATTTCATCTTGTGCGGAGTTTTCCCCTTGACATAGATGTTTGTTCAATCTGGCCCTTTTGCTAGTTGGCAGTGTAATTTTGTTCTCTAATTTTTAATATATAAGCTATCATTTCGGGAAAAAAATCACATCTATACATTTTTCTCAAAAAACTAATCATCATTACACATTCTACCACAAATTTCACTATTCACTCACTCTCACATTTCTAACTACCAATCATATCCAATCATTATTTTACTATTTTTAAATCAAATCAACTTTCATCATTACTTTTACATCTCACATCCAATCACACTCTCAAAATTCATCTTTTTCCTTCTAAATTTTTTTTACCACTATTCTCTAGTAAAATAAAAACATATCCAATCGCACCCTTAGCTTCTTAAGCCACAATCTTTATGGTCTTCATTTGAAATTAAAATCAACAAGGATTTCAAATGTCAATCATAATAACCATGTAGTCTTTGAAAAGTATCATTTTTTTCTTAAAAAGTATTAATTTTTACTTTATAAGTATCACTTTAAAAACTAATAAACTTTTTATTCCAAGAAATAAAAATACAAGAGGCCCGACGCGTAGATCAACTTCATAAATCACATCTTTTGTGATCATCATTTGATATTAAAATGTGATTTCAAATGTGATGAAAAGGGGTACTTTTAACCAAAAATTGATACCTTTTGGATAAAAAATGATACTTTAATAAGATGATACTTCTGCAATTTTATATTCTTTCATAATTATTTGTAATATAGAGTGATACTTTTAATTAAAACATCGATACTTTTTCAACACAAAGTAATACTTTAGTTAGGTAATACTTACGCAATTTTATGTTCTTACTTTCATAATTTTTTGAAACAAAAATAATACTTTTAACCTAAAAGTCGATACCTTTTGGATAAAAACTGATACTTTAATAAGATGATACTTCTGCAATTTTATATTATTTCATAATTATTTATAATAGAAAGTGATACTTTTAATTCAAAAATTGATACTTTTCACCAGAAAATGGTACTTTAATTAGTTAATACTTCTGCAATTTTATGTTCTTACTTTCATAAATATTTTAAAACAAAAAATGGTACTTTAAACCCAAAAACCGATACTTTTTGAACAAAAAATGATACTTTAATAAGATGGTACTTCTGCAATTTTATGTTCTTTCATAATCATTTATAATCAAAGTGATACTTTTAATTCAAAAACTGATACTTTGTGAACATAAAGTGATATTTTTCAGTTAATGGTTCTCTTTATATCCAATAACATACAACAAAGTATACTACTTGGAATACAAGTTAATGCTTACAATGTAACATACATCATTTCACCCCTTTTTCACTTTTTTTTTGAAAGAAATTCTCTGTATATTTATTTCAATGCAAAGTCACCTCTTTCCAGAAGATGCGAGAATATCATTTCACACATCGATTACTTACAAGTAGGAGCAAATACACATGCAACCCAATCCAAAAGTTAATACGCATTGATAAAAAGTTCAACCTTCGAGAGCCCCAATTCTTGCCCTACCTTTCGCCGGGCCGAGCACTCCGTCGCCGAGGCCGCACTTATCTCCCTCTCTTCCGGTGGCGCCTCCCACTCCATTGTCGCTTGCATCCTTGTAATCTCTCTATTTGTTTTCCTGGTGTGCCGCGCCCATTTTTTTCCGATCTCGAAATCTCGATTAATTAATTTTTTACATTAAACATTATTTTGGGTAACAAACTACACAAAAATTGAAGAAACGAAATTGTGGAATGAAAAATTTGAAGAAAAAAAGAAAATCGCAAAAAAAGGGAAAAAATGGAAAAAAGAAACCAACAAAGAGAGAGAGAGAGAGAGAGAGAGAGAGAGAGAGACGAGAGAAGTCGAGAAGAGAAAAGAGAGAAGAGAGAAAAATCGAGCAAGATTTGGGTAGCAGGGGTAATTTCTGCTTTGGTAATTTCAATGGGTATGGGTATTTCAATGGTTATGGGTATACGGCGCTAGATCCGTGAGACGATCTCATATAAATTTTTGTGAATAAATTAATATTAGAAAAATAGAAAATAATGAGTCAAATACAAAGTTAGTGTTTGAAAATATAAAAAATATCACTTTTTAAATTTAAATATGCTTTCTTTATTTTACAAGAGATGCTCTTTACTCTTGGGATTTATGTTTGATTTGCCAAAACTCAAGCCCTTCTCCAATTTGGGCAAATATTTTATTTTTGGGATAAGGACAAAAATACCCAATATTATAGGAAAAGTGACACATTTATGCTCTCGGTCCTTTGTTTTGGACATTTGTTCACACTCTCCAATTTTCTGGATTTTTACGTTGCTTCAAGATTGTTTTGAACATGTTTCATATAATTAAATTTCAGTGAAAAAAATAATTTATGCGCCCATCAATACTCAAAATATAATAAGCAATCAAGAAATATATACATAAAACAACACATATTAAAACAAAACACATTGAAAATAATATAGAAATATAACATGTATAGAAAAACACAATTCAATTTTTCATCCGATTGCATTGAAAACGTCGAAAACACATAGAAACAACCAAGAAACAACATAACAACATTAAAAACTATATAGAAACAATCCGAAACAATATAAAAAAAACAACACGTAAACAAAATGAACCTCAAAAATAGGTAAAAAAATTCACAAAGTGAAACATAGAATGCAACATTGACACAATAAAGAAACATCATAACAACATTAAAAAAGTATATAAACAATTCAAAAACAACGAAACAATTTAGAAAACATCGCATCAATAAAAAAGTTTAAAAATAGGCAAAACTGAATTAAAACATTGAAAACAAAGAAACATCATAATAACATTAAAACACTATAAAAAATAACCTTAAACAATATATAAAACAACACGTTAACAAAAAAGAAAGTAAAAACAAGTAAAAATTGTATTGAAACATCAAAACTACATAGAAACAGACAAGAAATAAATACATAAACAACTTGAAACAACACAAATAATATATAAAACAATACATGAACATAAAAAAAAATTGAAAAAGGTAAAATAACAAAAAAATATACGGGAGCATAAAAAAAAAAAAATCAACATGAAAAGTATATAAGGAAAATGAGCGTAAACAATGGAATTTTCTCAAAAATAAGGGTATGTGGTGGAATTTCTCTTTATATTTTGGCTCACATCTCAGTGCAAAATCAGTAAATCTTGTGCATAGTTATGTACAAATTCCACCAACTTTGTTTTGAAATATACATCATATTACATAATTTATTAATAAATAAAGATTTTTTAGAACAAACAGAATCATCCATCATATAAATTAGGGCAAAATACATTAAACTTCCCTAAACTTGATCCAATGTATCAAACACCCCGAACTTCAAGAGGTAACACTTTGCCCCTTTATTTTAACAATCAAACATTAAAAACTCAATGAACATTACAATTTTACCCCTTACAACTTAGAGGCAAAAAAAAAAAGAAAACCAAAAGAAAAAAACAAAACAAAAAAGAAAAGAAAAAAAACAGATGAGAACGTGGGAAATAAACTACTCCCATATTAATGGATTGAACATCGGTAATATACCAATACAACATTCCAAATTAATTTATGATTCCAATTCACTCTTAAATTCCTAATTTTTAGAAGCCGAAAAGGATAAATGAAAAGAATGGGGAAAAAGGACAAAGATTATCAATCGGGTTTTATGAATAACTCTCTTTGAGTGGAAAAACATTGGTCTTATTTTTGCATTTGTTTTCACTTGATGCTTTCTTTTTCTTAGTCATATTTGTGCTAATATTATGTGTGTGCTATGTAATTTAGTATACAAGAAATATGATGAGTAAATGATTGTTCTTTGCTCTACTAATTAATTTATTATGTTCAATGTGATTTCTCCATTAGTATTAGCATTTATGCACTGAAACTCCTGTCATCTCACTACACATATACAAAATAAAAATTGAAGAAATTACATTGGCCACAAAGAAAATAGTAAATGAATAATTACCTAAGGCATCCTATAAATACTGAGAAACTAACATAAATAAAAATTCTCTGCCAAAAAACATATGCAATAACCACAATGTATTTTTTTTTCATATCAACAAACTTTCTATACGAAAATATGAGAAGATCAAACTTCTTTTACGATGTTTTCTCTAACACCAACTAAAATTCAACGCAACAAAAAAAAATTGCAATAACTCTTAAAAACTATATTACTCAGCGAATTCGGACTCTCCATTGTTTGTCGTCACTGTATAGTTACTTAAGGAGGATTGACTAGAAAAAGTAACATCACCAAACGTTGTTGATTTTCTTTGAACCTGTTCAAGGAAAAAAAGAGAATGAATATAAAAATATTGTGTTGAAATGAATATACAATCAAGTCATATAAAAGTAGCAAACCATTCTTGCAGCAGGAACCTGACTTGTCCTAGTACATGGGCCCTACAATAGGAGTAGCAAAATAAGTCGGTAAAAGTTGTTAAAATGAGTACAAAATACGATAAATATTTGTAATTAATTACCTCATTTGCTGGTATAAATTGATTACTAGTGCAAAACCCTATCCCATTCCAATTGCCATATCCACAAAGAGGACCATTATTTTTACCCCTTCTCTTTTCTTTTCCCTTTCCCATTCCATTGCATGAAGCCCCCACACTTGAGCCTGTACCTCTGCCTCCCACACCTAAGCCTCTGGTGCCTTTGCCTCTACCTCTACCTTTGCTTGTCGAATTAATTGATGCATCAGTCACTATAAAGCTATGACTTTGAACAACCAAGGGTGCTGGGTTATTTACCTGCAATATTGATAACAATAAATCATAATATAAAATATTAATATAATATTAAATAATAAATTTACCATACAATAGTAAATTTGGTTCAATTTTACCTTGCTTCTTCTTGGTTGTTTTTCTCTTGGAGGCTTCTTACATATTTTCTTAGTGTGAGTGTTTTCTCCACAGTTTGAACAAGTCATTTATGTCCCCCTTCTTGTCACTCTTCCCCCATTGTTGATTTCATCATGTCCTTTTTTTTTCTAGCTTTTTTTCGGTCTCCCAGGTTGTCTTTTTATAAGGAAGAGGCATGATCTTTTCAAAATGTAGCATTTGCTTCTTGATTTTCTTGATCCAATGTTTGGGTCCGAGATGGGTGTATGATGAAATTATATGTGGCCTTGTACTTTGCAACAAGAAAATAAGGACTCACATAATCTTCAATGCATTTATTTCCTATAAAAATGGCACATATTACATGAACACAAGGTAAACCAGATTTACATCCCAAATCCTACAAGTGCAAGTATGGTTACTCAAGTTAACTACATATGTTGTGTTACCACCAACTATTTCCCATATACCTTCTCCAAGAAGAAATGACTCAAAGTCTAGTGCTTTTGTTTTTATCTCGATCCACTTGTCTTGAATTCTTGGATACACTTTTCCATTATATTTTTCAATCTATGCTAACTTTTTTTCGAAATCGCACATTAGTTGCCTTCTCACCGTCTCAAGCATTGTTAAAATTGGTTGCTCTCTAGCCTCTTTTATGTAGTTGTTAAATGATTCACATAAATTGTTGCTTAACATGTCACATTTAGGCTAGAAGACATCTTAAATTTACACCATAAGTGAGGTGGAATGCTTGCCAACCACCGATATGTTTCAATGGATAATTCTTTTATTAGATTCATGTATTCTTTAAAGCCATCCTCCAAGTAGGAACTAGCCTGCCCACATTAAGTTCTTCAATGCATTGTCCTTGAACCTAAGCTTGAAATAGGCACAAAGATGTCTCACACATAACCTATGGTTTGCATGTGGCATTATTGCTTCAAAAGTTTCAACTAATCCTTTTTGTCTATCCGATATGATTGTCCAATTCATTTCTTTTGCACTCCCAATAGAATTCATAAGTAGCTCAAGAACCAAGTCCAACTATCTCTCACACTCACACTCAACTCATCGCCATTGCTAATGGGAACATTTGATTGTTCCGTCTCTTCCAATTACTGACCATTAATTGACCCCATATGGACCTTTAAGAAAACATGCATCAAGTCCTATTATAGGTCTACACCCAAGTAAAAATCCTCTCTTTTGAGCTTCATACAATATAAACATCCTCTGAAATGTAGGATTTTTATAGATTGGAGGACCTTCTACTTTAACCACAACTATTGAACCAGGATTCTCCTTCAAAATCAAGCACAAAGAGTATCTAAGCTTGTTGTCTTGTTCTTTGACATTACCTTGTATTGCCTCAATTGCCTTTATTTTAGCTCTGTACAGTTTTTGCTTGTGTGCATAAATATTAACCTCTCTCCTAACCAATTTTTTAAATGAATTGAGGGTCATCCACAAAGTTTTGCAAAAATCTGTCAGCTAGGTATGTAGAATTGGCACTTCTATTTCTGAAATCCCTAGGGCATCTATGAGGTTCCCCTTTTATGCTCTTAATCTGAAACGAAGTAGACTTTCCCAAGCAGTTGGCATGTATTCTCCACCCACAAAGATTCTTGCATTTTGCAATACTCTGTTTGATTCATTTTTTCAAAAAGTAGTTGGAAACCATTCTTACTGAATGTTGCCTTAAGTGCCTCTCGATAAAGTTGAACATTTGAAAACACAAGGCCAACCTACTTATTTGCGTGTGCCATATCACTATTCAGATTAAACTCAAGAAATGTAACCCCATTAGCTTCAATATCCGAATCAGTGGGCTCAAACAACATCTCTGGGTCACTCGATTTCAATTTCATCAACATCTACAAAGAAGTTCAATTGCCATTTCACCATTAACTAAAGCATTATTGTTCACACAATCAATCTCATCTAATGTATCACCATTCTCACTTAGTCTATCCCCTTCAAAGAAAATAATCAAAATCGGAATCACTAACCCCTATCTTTCGAACTCTCAAGATCGGACTCAAAAGATGTACCGGATCATAATCACTATCGATTTCACAAGCTTCATTATAGAATGTGAATGCAGATTGAACACATACCGATGGTGCAAGCTCATTGGGTGATAAATCGATAATTGGTAAATTTATGTCATGATTCATCACATCATGTATAAACAAATCCACACAATAAAGATCATGTTTTCGATGAAACCTCAAACATCTCAAGGATCGCATCATCACCATCAATAAGCTTCAAACCATTTTGAATGCCACCGTAAGGAATTTGAAACCATGTGACAATTTGAAATCGGTAGCCTAGTTTCCTAACAATATGTATCACCCCAAAGTATGACATCATATCTTTGTCAACATTTTTTATAATTGTAGATCCCCCAACATATGCAAATTGTGCCCTCGTTTACAAACATCCCGCCAAGATAGATTTTTAAAGTAAAATTAGAGTTTGGCATGTTTCCTAATAAAATAAAGTATCAATGAGTAAAAGAAATCCAACCTAATATCCTAGTACCACAAAATAAAGCAAGACATAGATTGACCAATATCCATCACATAGTTTTGTGCTTTTTGAATCATTCAGTGTGTTTTTAATACACTAGTTAGTACCACAAATATCATGTAAATCGAAACTAAAATCTTCTAGCAAGTTTAATAAGTCAGTTTTATTCTTTATTAATAAACTAAATAAATTTATTGAGAGGGAAATTTAACAGCATCTTTAGAACCAAAGAAAGTACAATTCGTTTACCGATTTTTTATTCTTTTCACCATCTCAAAGTATTTTCATATATTGGACTTAGGGGACCACAAATGAGTAAAAAATGGCAGATACAAATACTCGGTTAGAATTGAGTTTTAAAAAAGCAAATACATCATTTTAATATTACTAAAATACAAAAAAATGCATAAACCTACCATGATAATGGAACCACATAAACTTTTCTTATCCTAAACCCTAACATTCACTTGTATAAAATCCACATAACACCAACTAATTATCACCATAATGAAATCCAAATACACCCAAATAACAACAAAATAAAACCCCAATTAATGTCAAAAGATAAAGTCAAATTTTCGAAAACATAAATCTAACATTCGTAGTGTAAAAGTTCGTCAAACCCGTGAAGAATCATTCTATCTTGCTCGAAAATGCTTAAAAGATAATCTAGAATGATTTGTATAAATTTCTTGGGTAAATTTTGAAAGAATTTTCTATAAGTTAAAGGAAATGAAAGATTGAGGTTTAAGAAGAAATAAGAGTAATCTTTTGTTTTGCAAGTGTCACTTTCCCACGCTTCTTTTTTATTTTGTTTTCTTTTTTATTTTTTCGTCTCTAAGTTTTTTTTTTTTTTTTTTAGTGGATTTTTGCCTCTAAGTTGTTAAGGGGTAAAATTGTAATGTTAGCTATCTATTTAACACCGTTGAGCTTTTTAACGTTTGATTGTTAAAATAAAGGGCAAAGTGTTATCTCTTGAAATTCGGAGGGGTGTTTGATACATTGGGTCAAGTTCGGGGAGAGTTTATTGTATTTTGCTCTATAAATTATGTTAGTATCCCAATCTTTCATACCTTTCAAAATAAATCCCAAAAATATCGAAATAGTTCCACACTTGCGTTTTGATCCTCAATAAATTGAAGACTTCCATTCTTCTCGCAGATTTTAACCTTGATATTTTATTGCTCCAAAATAATTGTTCGAAAGACAGATATATATTCAAGCATTAGAAGCATTACAATTTTAATTTCATCTCTGCGCATTAGTAGATAATACTATAATCCACTAACATTAAAAAGAAAATAGAACTTTCATGTTATGAATAAACATCAGCCATACACCTTGAGTATAACAAAAACACTTCTTCAAAATGTGGTCCGAAAACTTGGAAGGAATGGAACATATTGGGAACTCTCTATTTGTAGGACAAGTTCGCATTACTAAGGTAACAAGTGCATGTTGTTCTTAACCTAATTTTCTTCTAAGATATCTCTCGGGATATTGGCAAGAACACATTCGTTAACATGTTAATCATGATATGCAATTCCCCATTCCGCCATACACAACAATCCACGTTTTAAACAAGATCTCTTATAAGAGATCTTGTTTCAACACTTGTATTCCAAAATTATCATTACAAATACATAAAATTGATAATGGTACAAAATAGCCATTTAGAAAATGTAAAGATTAAAAATAGCCATGTTTTGTAGACATATCTTTTTACCTTTTGGGGTGTAAAATGACAACCCTTCTAAAGATATTTGTTTGATATTTTGGTTATTCTCTCTCACTTATCTCTACGTATCTTCTAACTCTTTTTTTTTTCAATTTTTTTAAGAAATCGAACCTGTATTTTTCATTTTTAAATATGCAATATGGGTGTTGAATTATAGATATCGAAAAGAGGATTAATTTGATATATTATACATGCAAAACGGATTTAAAACGAAAAATTATGTGAATTCAAAGTTTTTAAAAAAATAACTAGAGTTATAATACATGATAGAATCCTGATCTTTGTTGAGTCACATGTGACTCTAATTCGAGTCCGAGGGGATGTGTGTTTTTGTGCGATTAAATTGGTTCAAGAGCAAATTGGGTTTTTACACCCCAAAATGGCTAAAAATATGTGTTTGAAAAAAATGGCTAAAAAACATATTGGTTTTGTTAGGAATGGCTAAAAAAAAACCGATTGTACATAAAATGGCATCATTAATGCATGTGGGTATTAATGTCACTAGAATCGAGAGATGAAACACCATATGAAATGCAATATCGATTGCATTTTAATATGATTGCGTTTTAATAATATAAAATGTTAAAAAGGTTTTTATTGGGAAGAGATACATCCCACATCGATCGAGCATACAAACTTATAAAGTCAAGCCCTCTCCGAGAAAAGCACCTTTTTCACGATAAGCACGTGAGAATCGGCAAAAGCGGGCAATATCAGTTGGGCGGATGCTAGCCACCCCGTGCCACATCAATTCCATGCCTCTTGAACAGAACCCCACACCAATGATGAGAGACCCATGAGACTCAAGTCAAAGCGGACAATACCGCTTGGACGGACACAAATCATCCCATGCCTCATCATTTTTCATATTAATAAGTTATAAAATGACTTTCACACATTCATGAAATGGAAAATTCAAAAACGCTCTAGAACGAGGGTGACAAAAATTTCATATTTTTCGTCTTTCACAACTTCAATATTTCATTCTTCCCTAGTATTCATTTCATCAGAACATTCCTATAACATCGACAAAAATTAATACAAATAATAATAGCCTCCAAGAGGTTGCTTAGAAGAACATTCATTTGTAATACATAATAATTAGCTAAGCATCTACAACAGTCAAAAATAAATATACACAAACATATATATCAAAGATACTCATCAAACTAAGAAACCTGAATTGTGTACTTCCAAATAGCCTCCAAAAGGGACGGAACAACCTTCTCAGCAGGAACATCTGTATATTCTTCATCGTTCTTATCAAACATTGAGACCAATATATTGCGTAGCCAAATTATTTTGCTCTCAAGAACCAAACACAATGCACATAGCTTCAAAACTGCTGGCAAAAGGGCTACCGTTGACCCACCTTGACACTCTGTGCATCTAGAATAATATTCAAAATCTTACCGGGAACAAAAATTCTTTTCTTGATGGTTTTTCCAGCCAAGAATTTTGACAGTTTAGAATCGAGTGAAGCTAGTGTAAAAGCATCTTCTTCTGTGCATGTTTTCTCGGCCTGGATGGTGCCCCTTGTCTTCCCATTGATTTGGACAGGTAAAGTAACCATGGACTCCTTTAAGTAAGCAGGATTCACCTGCAATAGTTAGATGATGCACTCCTCAATCCTTTAATTTTCTTTTATTTTCTGATAAATTACAAAAACTACTCTTGAGTTTTAGTTTAATTACCGGGAAAAAGAATCATCTGTTCTTTAAAATTACAAATATCCACTTTGACATTTGTCTCTATTTTACAAATTGTATCTACTGAGGGTGAACTTGTAAAACAAACACAAACCTCAAGGTCAGGGGGGGTATTCCGTAATATTGAAGACAGAATTATTTTGTAATTAGGTTAAACCGAAGGGTAGGCAATAGTTTTTGCAATTTACCCTTTATTTTTTAGTAAGTCTTTTTACGGAATAACATGTCACACATCGAACATTTTATGCTAATTCAATACATTTTATCCTCAACTTCAATATATTTGTTAGAGACCAGATTAAAATCAGCCTGTTAAATCCACAATCTACATCACAGATGATTCACATAGGGCTGAAATTTTAACTGAAAATTGTAGTACATAAACTTGCTGATAATGGAAAGAAACATGTTATAACTTATAATAGTAATAAAGTTTCGAACTCATACCTTGGGGAAAGGCTCAGAAGCCAGTGAACCTGAGTGTCCCAAACGGGCCCACAGCTCCTCGGACATGTGAGGTGCATAGGGTGAGAGCAACAGAACAAATTCTTCAATGATCGATCTCGGAAGTTTGTCCCACTAAAACAAGAAAGTGAAAAGTGTACTTCAAAATATTGGTCTATATAAAGCAGCATTAGCAAATTCCATCACTGCAGAAATTCCAGTGGGGTGAGAAAAAGCGGAGGGAAGAGATCAACCTTATATGCTGCATTAGTAAATTCCATCATTGCAGAAATTCCAGTGTTGAATCTTGTTCCTTCAATTTCTTCTGTTACCTATATCATAATAAACAATATCCATATTTGTATTGGATTGAAGTTTGATACAGAGAATGAATATTTGTAATATACTCAACATTTAAATTATTAATATTAAAAGAGGTAAATATCAAAGGAAAGAGAAACATCATTGATACTGAAAATAATGACCTTATTAATGCATCTATGAAGACAACGGCTGTTCCATAGAGGGCTCCCTATCGAGATCAACTGTTCCAGCTTTGAATTTACCATCAACTGATGGAGAACCAACAATCAATCTCCACACTCTTGCTAAAAAGCGATGAACACCATCAATACCACTAGTACTCCATGTTTTTGAGTCTCTAGAAGTGCAATATGGAAGAAATAAAATGTCAAAGAAACTAAAAAGGCAGACATTTTAAGTGGCAAATTCTCATCGAAAAATCTCCGAGTGAACATATTACTCATCAAGAATTACATAGAAAAAGAAAGCTACCTGAATGGGCCCATAAACATTTCATATAAACGAAGAGAATCCGCACCATATTGTGAAACAACATCATCTGGGTTAACGACATTTCCCCTACTTTTACTCATCTTATGGGCGTGCAATCAAACGTATACTAGGATTGTCTTTCAGCACAAATGAATCACCAGATTTTATAACCTATTTCAAAACACATAAATATCATAAATATATGCTCTACAAACCATTAACTTGAAACAACCATTGAAAAATTAATTTGGAACAAATTGTCAGGCAGCAAAACAGAAATGCTGAACAAAATTGCATTATTCCAGCATTAATGAAATGAGGACATGCCTTCTCCTCAGGTACACTTTCTTGACTGAAGTTACCCATTTCATCAGCAGAATCAGCAGAAACTAAATTCCCATCTGAATCTCTGAAAGCAGTATATTGCACCTGCCACTCAAGCAATTAAATATTTGCATAAATGGAATTTTGCGTGACAAGGATTAACTATTAAGCAACTTATACTTACTTCTCCAAGAATAATTCCCTGGTTTATTACACATTGAAAAGGTTCCTTAGTAGAGACAACACCAATATCATAAAGAACCTGAAGCAGAGTAACAGGTCAGCTTCCCAAAAAAAAAAAAAAAAAATTATAAGTTATATCTAACCAATTAGGCCACTTGCATACAAACCATTAGATTTCATACTTATTAAACTCCCAAGAAATTGTATTAAAACTGAAGTGACAAAAGGCATCAAATGTATTACAACAAAATGTCTGCTTTGTGATTAAGTCCAGAAAGTTTATGAAACTAAGCCTATAACCCCATGGGTTAGCAGTTAGCTCAAAGATTCTATAAAGCGAGAGTACAAAATTTTTTCAGGATCAGTCGTTCCAAACTTTCATACTTTGTGGATCGAGAATATACCAAGCATCTGCTTTACCAAAAGATGTTCCAAGATTACTCACATTAAAAAATAAATTCCATGAATACTTGGAAAAACAAAATTACATGCAATAATGGAAAAAAGCTGAGTATTCTGTATGTTATTTCATGCATCTAGAATAAATCCAACAGGGATTACAAACCTTGTGCCAGAATCTAGCATAAAGCAAGTGAAGAACTGCATGTTCAGCACCACCAACGTACACGTCAACCGGGCTCCAATACCTGCAGATAAACAGATGTTATGATAGGCAAAAATCACCCAAACACAACATACGAAACAAAGACTAATTTGTTCGAAGGTACAAAGATGTGAAAAAGTAGAAACTAAACTTACATTTCTTTTTCCTTGTCAACCAATGCCTTCGAATTTCTAGGATCCATGAACCTCAGATAGTACCTGGATATGAATTCAAAACAAAATCTTTGAAGAGCAAGTGCAATGCGACAATCATTTAACTCTAATTGTTAAGCTTGAACAGATGTTTGGAAATTTCACAAATGCAACAAAGATGTATGGATCATATCAATGAAACTTAGCAGCATTGCTGGTTCATGTTTTCTAGTCAAGCTTAAAATAAAACATAAAAATAAAAATCAATCCAATTTTTTTTTATGCTACTTAGCCATAGAAACAAACCACACCAGCAAGAGCCAGCCCATTGAGGCATAGTGTTTGTCTCGCGGCGAGCAGATCCCCCAGAGGTAGGGTCAATAGTTTTTACCTGAAATAGTTCATTCATCTATATAATTCGCGAATTACAGAAAATATAGCAGCGAAAAGATATCAAGTTACAACATGTGGATAAAAGTTTCTCTGTTACTCTGATGAGTTTGCAGAATTTAAGCGAATAATAAAATTCATAAGCTTTAGGTACTCATCAAGCGATATAAAAAGATAGTAACAAAATGGAACTTCTTCGAACTCGATTTACAAAACCCCGTAAGAAAATAAACATACCCAAGAGAAAGCCTTAGCGAGAGGTGGCTCCCCAGTCCCAGTTGGAGTAAAATCATCCAACTCAGGAAGGGTAAGAGGCAGCTCAGCTTCAGAAATCGGTATGCATTCGCCTGTATCATCCACAAAAATGACAGGGATAGGCTCTCCCCAATAACGCTGCCGAGCAAATAGCCAGTCCCTTAACTTAAAGTTCACCTATAAGTTGCAACAATTGTAAAACTTGTTCAATGTGCAAAAATGGAAAGCAAAACCAAAGCCTGAGATGAAGTAATGCCGCCGAGAATGCAGGACATGTACCTTTTTCATTCCATTTCCAGTTTCCTCGAGCCACTCAATGACTCTTGAACCAGCGTCTTTGCTTGGTAGGCCATTAATGTCAAGTCCCGATTTTGGACTAGATGAATTTATCATAGTACCTTCACCAGTGTAAGCCTTCTCGAAGTAACTGAAATTTCCATTGTCTGGAGCCACAACGCCACATACAGGAATATTGTACTTCAAAGCAAACTCGTGGTCTCGTGTGTCATGCGCAGGTACAGCCATAATTGCGCCTGTCCCATAGCTGTCGCATCAATTTAAATATCATAACATCAATCAAAATTCTCATAAAGGACAAATGAAAAGAACAAAGAATTAAAAACAATCAGCACACCTTCCCAAAACATAGTCGGCTACCCAAATTGGAATAGCTATCCCATTAGCTGGATTTCTTGCATAACAGCCACTAAAAACACCAGTTTTTTCCTTCTGAGCTCAGTCCTCTCAAGATCACTCTTTCTAGAGGCAAGTTCTTTGTATTCTTCCACCTGTACCCAGGAATATTTCTTTGTAAAGCCCATTGACATCAAATTTAACCCCACCCCACCCCCAAAAGAAGGAAAAAAAAAACACAAACGAATATATAGACATACATCTTTTCTTTGGGCATCAGATACAATGGCTGACAATAGGACATGCTCAGGTGCCAGGACTAAGTAACTACAAAGTAAGAGAAATGTAATGAGAAACCATAGTTGTCGCTAAAAGAAAAAAATTGATAAATGACATAATCAAAAGTAAAGCATATCGTTGCACCAAAAATGGTATCAGGCCTCGTGGTGTAAACAGTAATTTTAATGTCTCTCTCCACACCATCAATATCCACAACATTGAATTGCAGCTCTGCTCCTTCTGACTTCCCTATCCAGTTCCTTTGCATTTCTTTGACACTTTCAGGCCAGTCAAGATCATCTAAATCTTCGAGAAGACGGTCAGCATATGCAGTTATCTTCAGCATCCATTGCCGCATAGGCTGCTCGGCAATAAACAATGAACTGAAAAATCATAAAACCATCCAACAAATAAAAATAAGGAATGTAGCAAAAAGTTGCACAAAGAAACATTGTAGGAAAAAAACATTAGAGAATTAAACCAAAAGCAGACCTTTCTAATTACTGGGTGGCCCCCACGCTCGCTCACACCATCTACTACTTCTTCATTTGCCAAGACAGTGCCAAGTGCAGGGCACCAGTTGACAGGAACTTCAGCCTATGTTTTAGATTTATTAAAGGCACCATATATCATGATGTAATGAACTGATCAAAATTATTTTCATAAGAAAATTTTATACCTGAAACGCTAATCCTCTCTTTAAAAGCTGCAGAAATATCCACTGTGTCCATTTATAATATTCAGGCTCAGTTGTAGAGATTTCACGATCCCAGTCATATGAGAAGCCTAACAATTTAAGCTGGAAACAAATAAATATATATGTCAGTACAAAAAGAACTGAACTAATTGACGAGATTAAAAGAGTAATCTATGAAATGACAATCCTGTTGTAATGTTGTAAAAAATTACTTATGCTGAAATGTCGCTAATATGATTAAACCACGTTCTAAACGTTAAGCGAGCGACAATATGTGCCTTGGATCAAACCCTTACCGTAATCTTTTTCTTGTCAAAAGCATTAGTCAGAATACTAAATTGTCATCGCTTATGGGTAACAAAGTCTAATAAGTAAACTATTAATTCACATGAAATTTTCGAATGTCCTATGATTGGATCGCTGCCTCACCGGGTCAGTCCAACACCCGCAAATGACATATTATGGGAATTCATTATTTTACCTCTTGAACACCAAAAGAATAACAATATACATTTCATTTCGCAATAATACCAAATTTTGAAAAAGAATCTCAAAATGCATATGGATTAGACACAGAAATATCGAGAAAAAAAAAAAGAAAATGAAGTTGATGATTGCAAGTTTGTTGGATTTAGGATATCTACATTCGTCATCATATCAACCAACCCCAAACCGCATTCTATCCAAAACACAGGATATGGAGGACCAGTACAGACAGCTAACATATTTTCAGCAATTAGAAAAGCCAAGGGATATCACATATACAGTGCCAGCCAAAAAATCAAAAAATTAACTGATCTTTAATTTCCATATAGGTTGCATAACCTTGAAACAATATTCAGTCTTTAAAGGTTTCAAAATATTTGTCATATTTGTCATGTTAATTATCATAATACCAGAAAGAAATATTAATGACCTGGGAACGGAATCGGTCAATGTTTTTCAATGTTGTGATCTTTGGGTGGGTACCTGTCTGTCAACAAGAATTGATAATTTTAAGAGGAGAAGACTGAAGAGAAAGAAACAATGGCAGATTGCTAAATAAGAAATCACAATGAAGAAGGATAAAGCACCTCAATTGCATATTGCTCAGCCGGTAAACCAAATGCATCCCAACCCATTGGATGCAACACATTGAAACCTTGCATTCTTTTGAGTCTAGCAAGGATATCCGTGGCTGTGTAACCAAGAGGATGGCCCACATGTAAACCAGCCCCACTGCAAAAATAAAATTGCACCAAACCATTGGTGTGCAAGACTAATGAGTCCGAAAGCATATTTTCTCAAAGTCCTTCAAAAACTCTTAGCTTGACAAACTTTAATGGAAATGAATAACACTAATATGAGTGAGATGAATAGAGCGAAAAACGAGGTCATGAAACTATTAACTGATTCCAATTCCTTCAGCATCCGGCTAAAACTACAACTATTATTACAGCATAGTGATAGGCATTCTTTTGGAACACCGAAGAGTTTTTATTCCATTTCCCAGCTTCAGTCCTTAAGAACATACACTCACCTTCAGCTTTTCCAAGTAACAACCTCTTCCAACACACACATGTTTTTTTTTTTTTTTTTTTACTGGTAAATGCAAAAAAAAAAAAAAAAATTAAGCTTTTAAAAATATTAAATTTCCCATTCTTACACATTATTCAAGTACCACGTAAATATAGGATTCAGTAAAGTAAAGAGAAAAAAATATATGTTAACCTCTTGCGTCTTTGTTTATTGATTTACCAATATTTCCAGGGGCCCAATTAAAAGACATACAAAAGCATAATTACAAAAACCAATAATCCAAGAAAGTGAGATAAAAGAGACGTCCGATGAGAAACATGCCAACACCACCAAATTCATGTTACTATGTAAACCATGAACTCAAAAAACGCGTAAGATAATGGACCTGGAACGAGGAAACACGCTAATAACAGATAATTTACCCTCACGGCGTAAATAAAGAATCCGAGAAAGTGATAGAGAAGGGACCTGGGATACGGAAACATGTCGAGAACGTAGAATTTAGGCTTGGAAGTATCAATCTCATCTGGGGTTCGAAAAGTCTTGTTTTCCTCCCAGTAACGCTGCCACTTGGGCTCTATTTCATGAAAAGGATACGCTCTTCTCACTTCATTTTCTTGACTGTTAGCAGAATCTTCACATTCTTCACCAGAATATGTATTTTTATCATCGGCTGTAATCTTTAAGCAGTTGAATACTCGGGGGCGGGGAAAAGTAGGGGAATAATGGTGGTGCCGGGAAATGGATGGACGGCGGCGAAGATGATAATCAGGCGGAAGTGGCGGTGGCAGGAAGTGAAGTCGTGCAGTGGGTTGAATTTGGGTGAACATTAGTACACCGTTGGGTGAGGATTGGGAGTGTGGAGGAGAAACGGTAAGATTTAACTATTTAAGAAGATATAGAGATATAGTTATATAGATAAGAGATTAGTTGGGCTTGGGCGGCAAACGTAATTACTGGGCTAATTTTACTGTGTCTTAGGACAGCACTTTGACGGCTTCTGAGTTCTGCCCTCTTCTTGGGTCCGGGGATTAGGTTTTGAGAAATTCCCGGATATACTATGGCCTTGTATCATTGTATGGTTATATGTTCACATACCATTTCAGGTTTAGGGTTGATGAATTTGAGATTTTATTAGTTTTTATTTGAAAATAAAATTATGTTTGGATAGATAAATGAGAATAAGTTTCATGTATGTTTGAAATGAGAATATATCCGACGATTGAGTAGTTTTAAAGTAGTATTTTATGTATATAATAATTTGAAAAGTTGATAGTGATGGAGCCCATTTTAATTTTTTAATTTAAATATAGAATATTATATTTATAAAATTGTAGAGAAAGGGTCACATTAGATAGATATAATTTAAAATAATAATATTTTAAGTAGTTAAGTTGGTAGTGGTAGGTTTCACAGGTATAGGGTTGGGAATTAAAATTATAGTTTTGAGGTGTTGTTTTATGTAAAAAAAAAAAGAAAGGAAAAAATAATTTCTATTGGAAAATTTATAAACAAACATGATTTTATTTTTATGAATAGTTGAAAAATGAAAATACGGGTTTGGAAATATAACCATACATCACATATCTTTCCGGTAAGAAGAAAAAAGAGTGATTCACACTTTCCCTCTTTTGTGGACATTTTCACGTTCTGGTTTCTTTTTTTTCACCTTTATACGTTTCTTGAATTTTTTACATTTGTACCTATTTATAAATTTTTTTGTTCATGTATTATTTTTGTTGTTGTTTCTGATGCTTCTTATTTGTTTCTATGTTGTTTATATTGTTTATTGGTTGTTTAGATCGTTTCGATATTTCAATGCATCTTTTATGTATTTTTACGTTTTTTATTTTTGTGTTGTTTCCCATATTATTTGTCTTTTGTGGGTTGTTTCAGTATTATTTTCAATGTTGTTTTGTTGTTTCTTGGTCGTTTTATGTTGTTTCGATGTTTCAATGCAACTTTTACCTATTTTACACTCATTTTGTTCCTATATTATTTCTATGTTGTTTATGTTGTTTATGAGTGAGTTTTGTATTATTTTCAATGTTTTTTATTGTTTTTTTGGTTGTTTTCCATGTTGTTTTTCGATGTTAATGCAACTTTTATCTCTTTTTATATTTTTTGTTCGTATGTTATTTTCTATATTGTTTTGGGTTGTTTATATATAGTTTTCAATGTTGTTTTTTTGTTTCCTGGTTTGTTTTACATGTTGTTTCCATTGCATTTCAAAAATTAAATTGTGTTGTTTCTACTCATTTGTTGTTTATATATTATTTTTAATATGTTTTATTTTAATATTGTTAATGTGTATGTAACTTGGTTTTTTTATGGGATTTCGAGTATAAAATTGATTATTTGAAAGTGGCAGAAATTGTATTTCAATAAAATCTATCTAACTGAATATGTTTGAAACAACATCGTCAAAAAGACTGCACAAAAATAGGAAGCATAAAAAAGTACAAAGAAAAATGCGGGAGCATAATTTTTTTTTCGTGGAATGTAGGACAATTGTGTCATTGTCCCATAGTTTTTATAGTGGTCGAGGCGGATTCCAACAAAACAAATGTTAAGTAGGCTATTTAATCTTATTTAGCTATTAAAAGTTACTAAATCCCGATTTATGAACTTGAGATAATTTAACCATGGTCCGATTACAAAATTATCATTCACTTATTCTCAGTTTTTTTACTGAAAAACTCGTATTATATTATAAGGAATGTTGTTTTGTATTGTTTTTTACAATGATTGCATAAATAGAAAAACTTTCTAGATGACTTACAAAATTGAAACATAAAATTATAACTGAAACAAAACCTAACTATTATAAGTCTTGAATGGATCGCAACTCTGAAGCATTAATGATAGAACATAAAAGTCGAGTCGAGGAAGACCTCTGTCGCAAGACAACTATGTCCCGCCGGTGCTCACGGTTTGATGTAATGTCCCCAAAGATAAAACGCTTACGTCTTTTGTATACTAAAGACCACTAACACAAAAGCCCCATCGAACAAGAATGATGTGAAGACCGGTTTCTTTGGATTCAAAAATGCGAAAAAAATATTGTGAGATGTGTTGAGTGTTGACAACACTTGTGGTAATATTCACTCAATAGAATAACATTCCGCAAAATTTGTCTCACTCACTAACTTTATGTGTCATCTCTGCAAATGCAACCTAAGCCTATATAAGGCCACAATTTCCAACACACGCAGGAGATTAATGATAGAGAATAAACATTTATGATTTACTGCCCAAGGAGTTACAAACTCCAACATACACAAGTTTGGACACATGCGATGTCCTAGAATAGTCACTTGAATCGTTTTTAGTGACAAAATTATCTACACCTGAACCCGAGCCCAAAGGGTCAGACTGGGCAAGCAAGCGCGTGTGACTTACTTGTAGTCATCCACATGTGTTATAGTATATCCAACCAATAACACATTCTTATATAAACTGAGATAAACAAAGTTTTATATTCTATATGGGACAATGCTAAAACCTTTCAACTCTCTTTACATAATGCTCATCGCATGGCCAACTTTGTGTTTTAATTTCTCACTCATAGAAATTTAGTTATGAGAAATTAAAAATACTGTGAACATATACTCGAAACGTAGATTAACAATGTACAATTTAATTCATCTAATATTAAATATTTATCCACCAAAAATTTAGTCAAAATCAACCGACGTCTACTTTCTCAAAACTAAATTTTCGACGTGTACTATTATAATTGCATAGGTATGTGTCTCTAATTAAATTTAGGGGTTAATTACACTTTATTCATCGAGCTATTGTCATTTTTTCATTTTTCACACCGACGACAAATTTTTTTTTTTAGTTCTCTAAGTAGACCAATTCGAAGATTTTGTCTTTTTTCCGACTTTGGATTCAGTTCATTACATCGAAAAATATTCAAATGTTTAGTCTCGTGACTAGTTGTAGCATGTTAAGTTTACATGTTATGCTCACATGGATAAAATTTATTGAGTTGGTAGCCTATGTTGACAAGTTAGGAAAAAATAATCCCAATGGCATTTAGATCTTGTGGTTAGGGTGCAAAAGAATTGAATATTTGGATTCGATTCGGTATTCGAATTCATATATTAACTTTTGCATTCAAAAATTAAAATTCGAATCCAAATAAAAATATTTATTGAGATTCATACATTTGCGAATACAAATATGAACATCATTATATTCGATTCGAGTATTCCACAAAAAAACCGAATGGTGTTATATATATACATATATATTTACATAAATCAATCATATATATAATATTTATATGTAAGTATATATTTATTTATGTAAATCATTAATATATAATTAAGCATGTTTAAAATAAACTTAATTTTATCCAAATAATATTGAACTCGGAGAATATTTTTGAGTATAAAATTAAAAAAAAAATCCATTAAATATTTGAGCTCAAGAAACCCAATTTCTCAAAATTTTCTAAAAATGTCTTTAGAAAATATGTTTATATATTGGAGAATAAAAGTTGTAGAAAATTCTAGAATAGTAAATATTTTATTAGACTATTATAGTGGATGAATTGTAGCCATTAAATCAAATAAATATTAGCTATTGGTTAGAGAGTTGTTTTAGTATATATAGGGGTTGATAATTTTTGTACGAAGCCAATATTGAGAACAATAAAAAACGAGCGTTGTTAACACCCTCAAAACCTATCATTACACACACCTTCTTAATACACTCTCACTTTTCTTTAAAAAAGAAAAAGAAAAAAGAACCCTCAATATATCCTTCCCCCAACTAAACCTAACCTAATTCTATCCCCCAAAACATAAATTCACCCATCATTTATATGCAATACATGCACAACAGTTGCGAAAAGAAGAGGAAAAAAGAGTTGAAACACGAACTTATTTCTATATGGTTCTTATTACATAATTGTTATTATTTTGCTCGAATTTCGATTTGAAATAACGAGTAGATGGAGAGGAAAGGGAAGAAACAACGGTTTGCTTGTGATGATATTAAAACATAGAGTGTGAGAAGTTACCTAGGAAGGCCACGAAACTAGCTACAAGGATCAAACTGCAATAGAGAATATCAAAAAGTCGAAATGGTCTTCACAAACCAAGAAAAGTTTAATTTAGATTCAGTAAAGATGAAAATGGTTCAGGAATTAAAACAAATGATATTGTCCTAATCAAGTTGTTGGATATATACAAAATAGAAGAAGAAGAAGAAGAAAAGTAAACAAAGCGGACTTGTGATTGGATGTATATGAATTTTGTGTTAGCACTTGTGTTGCACATGAGAGAGCAGAAGCTTACTCGGCTTATAAAGCTTACTCGACTTATAAATCTTTCAAGGCGCTAGGGTACGGTTAAGTTCTATATCAGAATCTATGATTGGATATATATAAGTCGATGCATTACTTCTGCTGATATTTGGAAAGATTCGATGATTTGTTTCGCACACAATAGAAAACTCGTTTATTGCATTTGAAACGTCTGTTACATGACCATAAGAAATGGGAGTTGAGTATTGAGGATTATCAATTATGTGCTTCAAATGACTGGTATAGTTGATCAAATTATGATTGTTGGTCAAGATATTTCGAATGATGAATTGATTTTAGACATTTTAAATGGTTTAACACTAGAATTTGAATTTGTTATTGTGGTACTTACTTCCAGAATTGGGAATTTAAGCATTTCAGAAATGCAATTTGTGCTTCAGTCTCATGAGCTAAGGTTGAATCAACAAAATTCTTCTGTTACAAATACTCTACAAGCTTTTAATCTTCAGACTGGTTCCTCTTCACTTAGTGCACATCTTGCTGCCAAGAATTCTTTTACTAATATTAATGGTTCTTTTAGACCACCAAGGGATGGCTTCTCGAGAAAGAAAAGAGGAGGAAGGGAAGGTTTTCTAGGGGAGGCTCAATAGTTATTTGTCAAATTTATGGGAAGAACAATTATATAGCCTCAAAGTGTTTTAAGAGATTTGATCAAAATTATCTTGGTTTGGATAGTTTACACTCAACTCTCGAGTTTTACTCTCGGCCTTAGGCTCACTACACTTTGCTCCAACGATTGTCACCGCTCATATGCAATCTCTTCAGGATGTTACTACTTATTCCTTACCTACCCTTGGTTGTATTACTCATCGATCTTTCTTTACTAATGATAACACGGGTTCCGGCTCTCGCTCTCCAAATGGTGACCGGTTTATAGATAGTAGGGCCACACATCATGTTCAGGGGCATATCCTCCCTTGTAAATGGGGGGCTTTAGCCCCCCTAATTTTTCTGAAAATTAATTATTTGTATGTATACTTTATTTTAAAATATTAATTTTTAGTACTAAATAATTTTTTTTTATTGATTTAGCCCTCCCCCCCAAAAATAAAATTACTTAGCCTCCCCAAAGTTACACGTCTAGCTCCTCCCTTAATCATGTTACTTCAAATCTTGGAACCTGATATTGCATTCTCCTTATCAAGGTCAAACTCAACTTGTTGGCAATGGTTCATCTGCTTCTATTTCCAAAGTTGGTTCCACTCAATTTCCTTCCCTTAATCCTTCAAAGTTTCTTACTCTTAAACATGTTCTTTTTTTATTATGCGATGTTACTAGGAATCTCCTAAGCATTTCAAAATTTATTAAAGACAATCATATTTTTATTGAGTTTCATGAAACTTATTGTCTTGTCAAGGATCAACAACCTCACCAAATCCTGCTTATAGGGGCTTCTTAAGGATGGGCTTATATCAACTAGATCTTGCATGTTTTTCATCTCATCTGTTTGTCGATTAACCACTCATCACACTCCACAAAAATATTTCACTTGTAATGCAATTTCGTTGTATCTCCGGATAATTCTAAATGTCATCATCAACTATGTCATCAAAGATTGGGTCATCCATGTAAAAGTACCTTCACTCGTGTACTAAAACTTTTGAATTTACCTACTACTCTCAATAATATGCCTTTTTGTGAACCTTGCAAATATGGTAAGCAAACATGACCATTTTCCCTCTGTTAAAACTCATAATCCATGCTCTTTGATATTATACATAATGATGTATGGGGCCCTGCCTCTTGTTTTTCTAGAGAAGGTTACAAATATTATGTCCAATTTGTTGATGATCACAGTCGTTTTACATGGATCTATCCACTTCATTCCAAAAGTCAAGTTCAGTCTATTTTCCTTCAGTTTCATACTATGATTTAAACTCAATTTCATACTAAAAACAAAATGTCTACAATCCTACTAGGGTGGGAAATATAGACCTTTACAAGCTATTCTTCAAACATTTGGCATACACTTTAGACATCCATGCCCATACACACATCAACAAAATGGCAAAGCTGAAAGAAAACATCAACTTATTGTTGAAATAGGTCTTACTCTCTTTGCACGGGCTTTTCTCCCTCAAAAGTTCTGGTGGGTTGCTTTTTCCATAGCTACATTCTTAATCAATCGGCTTCCATCCTCAGTCCTTCAATTCACTTCACTTTTTCAAAAGCTATTCAAACAATCTCCTGACTACACCTTCCTCAAAAACTTTGGATGTGCTTGCTTCCCTCACCTCAGGCTTTATAACAGTTCCAAACTTCAATATAGAACCTCCAAATGTATCTTTCTTGGCTATAGTTTTGCTCATAAAGTTACAAGTGCTTGCATCCATCTGGCAGATTATACATTGCCAAAACTGTAGCTTTTAATGAGACAGAATTTCCTTATCCCATCTTATTCTCTCAAACTTCTTCCCCTTCGCAGCCTAGAATCACAAATTCCTTACCTATACTTCCTCCAGCATCTCCTACTCATTCTTACCACTCTACTTCAGTCTTTCATCCCTCCTCAAATCCAGCTCTTCCTCCTATTTCCTCAAATCCTATTCCAACACATCATATGGTCACTAGATCAAAAAATGTATCTCTAAACCCAAGATTCGTATTGTCTCCATTTCACCCATTCATATTGCTCCTATTACTGCCCAACAAGCTTTGTTTTTAGCTCATTGGAAGGCTACAATGGATGAGGAATATGGGGCTCTCATGAAAAATCACACCTGGGATTTGGTTCCATTTTTAAAAAATATGAACATTGTTACAAGTAAATGGATTTTCATGAACAAGTTTAAGGTTGATGGATCTTGTGATTAAAAAGGCTAGATTGGTAGCTAGAGGTTTTCAACAAAATCTTTGGAATTGACTTCTTTGATACTTTTAGTCATGTGGTTAAACCTCTAACTATTAGAATTATGTTCACTCTGATTATTTCAAGGGGATGGAAAGGTGCATCAAGTTGATATTAACAATGCAATTTTTAAAAGGAGATTTAAAGGAGTCAGTATATATGGCTCAGCCTGAAGGCTATGTTGATCCAACCAAGCCTACACATGTCTGTAAATTAGTCAGATCTTTTTATGGCCTAAAGCAGGCTCCTAGGGCCTGTTATGATAAAATAAAGGCATTTCTACTGTCTCTTGGCTTGCACAGTTCAGTTTCAGACTCTTCATTGTTTTATAAAAATTCAGGAAGTTATCTTTTGATGGTGCTAGTATATGTGGATGATATACTCATCACAAGTGATGATGTGTCTGCAATTTCTCATCTTATTACTCTTATTGACAGTCAGTTCTCTCTAAAAATTCTGAGAGAAGTTAATTACTTTTTGGGGTTGGAAGCTCATAAGGTGGCAGATGGTGTGTTACTTACCCAAACAAAGTATGTATATGACCTACTTGTCAAAGCATCCATGGAAAACTGTTCTCCTATTCCCACACCTTCATGTTCTAATACCAAGTTCCCTCTACATGATGGTCCTTTATTTGATAAACCTTCTGTTTATAGAAGTATCATTGGTGCACTACAATATCTAACAATGAAAAGGTTGGATATCTCTTATATTGTTAACAAATTGAGTCAATTCTTGCAATCTCCCATTGTTACACACTGGAAAGCTTGTAAGAGGGTGCTTAGATTTCTCTAAGGCACTAAGCATCTAGGACTCTTGTTCAGACCAATGACTGGTGGCATGGTGCTAGAAAGTTTCTTTGAAGCAGATTTGGCTAGCAGTTTTGATGATAGGCATTCAAAGAGTGGCTATTGTATCTATTTGAGGGGAAACTCGATAGCTTGGAGCTCCAAAAGGCAGACAGTCGTAGCTAGAAGCAGCACTGAGTACGAATATAGATCCTTGGCCCTTTCCACATCTGAACTTGTGTGGATCACTTCCTTATTTCAAGAGCTTGGCTTACCTCTTAAACAACCATATGTCCTTTGGTGTAATAATGCATGGGCAATCAATTTAGCCAAAAATCTAGCCTTTCATGCTAGGACAATTGGTTCTATTTTTAGAAAATATGAGCATAGTTATAAGTAAATAGATTTTTAGGGTTAAGTTTAAGGCTGATAGATCTGTTGACAAATTAAAGGCTAGACTAGTAGCTGGAGGTATTCAACAAAATGCTGGAATTAACTTCTTTAATACTTTTAGTCATGTTGTTAAACCTCTAACTATTAGAATTATGTTCGCTCTCGCTTTTTCAAGGGGATGGAAGGTGCATCAAGTTGATGATATATCTATAATTAAAAAGATGTGTATATTGGTGGCAGTGTGTTCAAATTTTTTTGTCCTCCAATTTTATTTTCTTTTCTTACGAATTATTTTATACTCTATTTTTTCACTTTCACTTTTAATTTTTTTGTTTAGAATTACAATGTTTCCTATTCTCCCCTTTTTTCCAACCATCACAACCAACCCCAACCACCGCTAATGCAAACATCATCGCCTTGTGACCCATCCTTATTTTCTTTCTTATTTATTCTTCTTTGCTTTGTTTGGATATTGGAGTCCTGTATTTGAAAATTGAGTTCTACTAAACTATTCATTGATCATTTAAGTTTGGGGAGAAGAAGATGTTTCGACGCTTCTTTGGGCTGGTTATGCTGTGGGTAAATGTCGATGGAGATCTAATAATCTATGGTGTGATAACAGATTTGTTGGTGGCGGCCATATGGGAACGAAGATTTGTAATGGTAGCAGATTTGTTAGTCTGCTCAGGTTGGGGAAGGTGGAAGATGAGCAAGGAACGAATTAAAAAATATAATTGGTACACAAATATAAATTTTGAACAACTTAAATATAAACATTTTTAGTTTTATAAATTTAATATTGTTTTCTATTTTACAAATAAAGCGCACATTTTATTATCTCAAAAACAATTTTGAATTAAATTTAGATTACCAATTTAAAACTATATGATACTTCTTGTACATTAATTATTGCAAATTTAGCAATTTTTCTATTTTATTAAAATAGGGCAAATTTTATTATTGTAAGATATAATCTTGAGTCAAGTTCCAAATAACCGATTGAACACATAGTTACTTTTATTTTTTTTATAAACTTAATAATTTTAAGCAAAAATATAGTCTTCCAATATTTAAATTTATTAACATTTCTATTTTGTTAAATTTGTTCCATAATTATCCGAAATACTTATTATAGTTTTTATGCAATATTAGCAAATATATTTATATTAATAAGAATTCTCTTAATTTTCCAAATGCCAAGTTGATTTTTTTATATCTTTCCAATCAGCCCACTTAAGCTACCAAGTCCGCATCAATGAAATTTTCACTCATTTTTAAAAAAAAAAAAAGAAATCCACATAAGCATTACAAGTCAAGTTTACCGACATACCAACCACGGGAATAAAAACCTGAATCTTTTTGGGAAATTAGGTAAAATACCCCCCAACTAGGGGGTATTAAGGGAAAATATCCCCACTTTATTAACTAATGAAATATACCCCCTTTTCCTCCCCTAAAATGTCTAATTTACCCCCGACTTAAAAAAAGGAAAAAAAAGGAAAAACGTTCAACAAGAGGGAGTTTCATTTTCAGCCAGCGGGATTCACATTTCACTATTACAAACCCTAGTTTCACAAAGAAGGCAAGCTTTTGAGGATAAACAAGATTTACGAGCAAGAGAGCAAGATTTACGATTTCTTCTTCAAAATTACGAAGCTTAGTTGAGAGACGAGGTGTTGAAGGAGCGCGAAATTGAGGGCGTTCAAAAAGAGGCAATATTGACGAAAGGACCTGGGTTCGACAATAAATCTCATTTGTTGCCTCAAAATATGGATAAATGTTAGTTTTGATTGTTCTTTCATGTAATTGCGATAATTTTCATTTTCGCAAAATAGTTCGATTAACCAATTTTTCATGATTTTTGAATGGGTATAATTTGAATAGTTTCGATTTTATCGCAAGTTGTATTGGTGGGAACTCGTCAGTATATGCAGGTTGACTGTCTATATGTTGCCGATCCAAGCCCGGATAAAGAAGGAGGTTGGTTAGGTTGACAAAACCAAAAAAACTCTTGTCACTCCTTATGGTATGGATCATATGAGACATCGTGATAAGACTAGATACTCCCAGTAAGAAGTGTCATGTCATGTTGTCCGATCGGTGTCTTGGCAAGGATCGCTACACCTCCATAACGGCTTGGGTGTAGTAAGAAATACACAAGAGCCCTCACACACTAATAAGAGGAACACAAATGTCTTGACAAGAAAATTAGAAAGCATGGAATTGGAAGTTGGAACATAGGTACTTTGATAGGTAAAACTATAGAACTAGTAGATATTATGAAAAGACGAAACATAGATATTATGTGTATCCAATAGACTAAGTGGGTAGGCGAGAAAGCCAAGACACTAGATACTACAGGTTATAAACTTTTGTATAGTGGAAAGGATAGAACTAGGAATGAGGTGAGTATCATTGTAGATCATCTCTTCATAGATCAAGTAGTAGGAGTAACTAGAAGAGGAGATAGAATCATAGCTCTTAAAATTGTAGTAGGTAACGAACTTATAAATATTGTTAGTGTATATGCACCTCAAGTAGGATTAGATGATGCTACTAAGACAAAATTTTGGGAAGATTTAGAAACTCTAATGCAGTTATTCCCTCAAAATGAAAAAAGTCATCATAGGTGGGGACTTAAATGGACATGTGGGGAAGGATAATGAAGATTATGAAAGGGTTCATGGAGGATATGGCTTTAGCTCGCGTAATAATGAGGGTAGAATCATCCTAGACTTCGCAGTTGCTTATGATTTTATTATAGTTAATACCTTCTTTAAAAAAAGAGACGAACATCTAATTACTTTTAAAAGTGGTCCTAACAAATCACAAATTGACTACTTCCTAACCAGAAAAAGCGATAGAAGAATATGCAAAGATTGCAAAGTAATACCTGGAGAAAGCCTCACCACCCAACATAGACTACTAGTTTTGGATATCAAACTTATTAACATACACTTAAAGAGAAAGAAAAATTAAATACCGAGAATTAAGTGGTGGAACTTAAAGAAAAAAGAAAAAAGAGATAGTTTTGTCAAATCTCTAGTAGAAACCATTGATGGAAAGTGAAAGACAAAGCCGATGATACATGGAACTATGTAACTACTCAAATGAAAAAGATCGCAAAAGAAACATTAGGGGTGTCAAATGGTAACAAATGGAATAAAGAGTCATGGTGGTGGAATCAAGAAATCCAAGAGAAGATAAAGGAAAAACAAACTAGCTAGTTACAAAGTATTGTATTCCTGTAAAAATGATAAAAATCTTAAAAGATATAAAGACGCCAAAAAAGAAGTAAGAAGAGCAATATATGAAGCAAAAACCAAGGCATATGAAGATTTCTATAAAAAACTAGATACTGAGGAAGGTGAAAAAGATATATATAAAATAGCAAAATTTAGAGAACAAACAAGGGATTTAACCCAAATTAAATGCATAAAAGATGAGAATGATAATATTTTAGTGAAAGACGGGGATATAAAAGATCGATGGAAGAGGTATTTAAGAATCTTTTTAATGAACCGAAGAGGAATGAAGTCACATTAGGGGAACTTGGCCAATCCGGGACAGAATAGAAACTTCCTTTTATCGTAGGATTCAACTCCATGAAACGAGAAAAAGCACTAAACAAAATGAAAAACGGCAAAGCAAGCTTAGCCTGGATGATATATCAATTGGAGCATGGAAATGTCTAGGTGGAATTGGAATTGCATGGTTTACTAAATTATTTAATGTTATCCTAAAAACTAAGAAAATGCCTAATGAATGGAGAAAACGTATATTGATACCTATATATAAAAACAAAGGGGATATACAAAATTGCGCAAATTACAGGGGAATTAAATTAATAAGTCATACAATGAAACTATGGGAAAGAGTAATAGAAGCAAGAATCAGAAATGAAACTAGTATATTAGATAATCAGTTTGGCTTCATGCCAGGAAGGTCCACAATTGAAGCTATACACTTAATTAGACGATTATGTGAACAATACAACGAGAGAAAACAAGATTTACATATGGTTTTATTGACCTTGAAAAGGCATACGATAGAGTCAACAGGGATATAATGTGACGCGTATTGGAAAAAAGAGGAATAAAAATAGCTTACATAGATGCCATAAAAGATATGTATGATGATATAACAACATGTATCAGGACACCAACATGAATATCTAGTGAATTCCCAAACACTATAGGTTTACATCAGGGATCCGCTTTAAGCCCTTACTTTTTTTATCCTAATAATTGATGAAATCACTAAATACCTACAAAAATCCATTTGAATGTATGCTATTTGCGGACGATATAGTTTTAATTGATGAAACAAGGGAATGAGTAAATGCAAAATTGAAAGTTTGGAGAGAAGCACTCGCGTCAAAAAGTTTTACTATAAGAGGCTAAAACATAATACATGAAATGCCACTTTAGTAAAAACAACGAGAACAATGATAGAGGTTAAAATTGATGGACATGAAGTGAGTATAACAAAGAGTTTCAAATATTTAGGATCTATAATAAAAGAGAACGGAGAAATCAATAAAGATGTCACACATAGGATCCAGGTGGGTTGGAATAAATGGAGGAGTGCATCTTCTATCCTTTGTGACCGTAAAATACCATTAAAATTGAAAGGAAACTTTATAAAACGGCCATAAGGCCCGCTATGCTTAATGGAGCAGAATGTTGGGCGACTAAATATGAACACGAACAAAAAATGAGGGTAGCAGAGATGAGAATGTTAAGATGGATGTGCGGACACACTAGATTAGATAGAATAAGAAATGAACTCATTAGAAACAAAGTGGGAGTAGTACCAATATATGAGAGAAAATTAGAGAAACATGATTAAGATGGTTTGTACATGTTTATAGGAGACCTTTAGATGCACACAATGCGACGTTTAGAAGGTAGAGAATCACTCACACAAATCAAAAGAGAGAGCGGTAGGCCTAAAAAGACTTGGAAAGAAGCTATTAAACAAGACATGTCATACCCGGAAATAAATGAAAATATGGTTTATGACCGTAAACGATGGCGTGATATGATCCCAGTATAGCCGACCCCACATAGTGGGATTAAGAGCTTAGTTTGTTGTTGTTGTTGTTGTATTGGTGGGCAAAAACATGGGCAAACCGTAGGCACCTAAGTGGGCATATGTATTAAGTGGGCACTTGGTGTGGGAGCATAACGCTTATTCCCGATTAGTGGACATTTGAGTGGTGTTTGCGTGGGCATTTGGGTGGGCGATTATGTTAAATGTCAAATATTGTGGGTGGACACGTGAATCGAATCAAGAGTGGGCACTTGGGTGGTGGGTATTTGCGTGGGCACTTGGGTGTGCGATTCGTTGAATGTCAAATATTGTGAGTGGACAAGAAAAATGATCTTTTAAATCTATTTTAAGGATGGCAATGGGGCAGGTCGTGGCCGGTCGGCCAGGACCCAGACCCGTCCCATGCCTAGAATGGGGCAGGACGGGTCGACCCACCACGGATCATGGGACAGGGGGATCGACCCGTTCGCCCCATTTTAAAATTAATTAAATTAAAAAAATAAAAAAAAATTTATAAAATATTATTTACAAAATTTATTTTTATCAATTTATAAATATTAAATATAATATAAGAATACATAAAAATTATATTATAATATATATATTATATATGAAAAATATACATTAAAATATATTTTAAAATTAAAAATTCTAAAGGGGCGGTACACGCGGGGAGGAAGTGATACCCAGACTCGCCCGCCCGTGACGGGTCAAAGCCAGGTGGGTCGGGTTGAAATTGCCATCCCTAATCTATTTATTGGGTTCATATATTTTTCTTATGGGATGGAGTTTAGGATTGTGACATAAGTACATTTCGATGGAGGTTTATAGGGAAGCAATCCAATATTGTTCTCTTCCTTCGAGTTCACGTACTCTGCGAATTGTTGCGGAAAGCTTATATTTTGTCTAAAATCAATCCATATGAGGGTGAAATAGAGTTGATCAATTGGTTTGGCTTTGAACATGTTGATCCCTTGCCACCATGTCCGATCACCGATGATGACGATGTCGACTACTTGATCGCATGAATAGCGAGAAGCTTTGTCTTTTCCGGTTTGTTTGATTAGAAGGAATTGAAGAAAAAAAAAATACTTTTGAGTCACTAGTAGCAATCGGGAGTTGTTGCCAATTAAAAAAAGAACCTATCGTTATAGAGGATCCGCCATGTCCCGTGTGTAAGACCAACAAGATTAAGACCGATAACGCAAAAGGGTTGCAAAAAGAAAATCTCGTATACTTCCATATTTTTGGTATGACTATGGAAGACCTTGAGAATCACCCTATGTTTTGGGAAGATGTAGATATGTCAAGTGGTGATGATTGGCCTATTACTTCTGAAGGGAATAGTGGTGGTAGTGTTGAAAAAGAAACTATCGTTCAAGAGGATCTACCACGCCTCGTGCATAACACCGATAAAGGCAAAGGGGTTGTCAAAGAAACATCTGGTTTTGAAGAATATTTAGGTATGACTATTGAAGACTTTGAGAATGACCTTATGTTTTGGGAGGATGTAGATATGTCAAGTGACGAAGATGGTGGTGGTGGTAGTGGTGGTGGTGTTGAGGCAGCAGCAAGGAAAAATGCCAAACTCGGGGGTGGGCACAAAAGTCGTCCAGAGAGTAGGCATGAACATCAACCCGAAAATCGCCATGATGGTGGGCAGGAGTTCGGGCAAGATGGTGGGCAAAAATGTGGGCCTAAAAATGGTGGTCAGGAAAGTGGGCAGGAAGGTAGGCATGAAGGTGGGCATACTGGGCCTGATAGTTGTTCATGCAAAAGGAATTCTATCGGAACTGGGCACAGTGGTGTGGAGCCTATGAGCAATCAAACAAGCAGTTGTAACTCCATCGTAGTAGATGACGATTCACAGGTTGGTCAAGTTTTTTGTACAAAAGAAGAATTTAGTCGGCGACTTGCAATAATTTGTATGTTGAAAAATAGACAACATGTTGTTAAAAAGTCGACAAAGTTAGATTTGTTGCGATTGTGTGGGTAAAAATTGTGGATGGATGATACGCGTGAAAGCGGCGATGTGGGCATCTATGGGTTGTTAAATATAAAAATTGTAATGAGTGTTCGATTGAAATGAACAACCATGAGCATCGGTGAGGCTATGAGTAAGGTATTAGGTGAGGCGATTATGTACATATATAAAGAACCCACACATTCATACCCACCTCTAGCTATTATTACTTGAAATAAAAGATAAATTCAATGTGGACATAGGTTATGACAAAGCATGGAGAGCAAAGGAAAAAATAATTAAGTTGGTTAGAGGTTCTCCCGAAGATTCGTTCAAAAACAACTTCGCTTACTTTTAGAGCGTGTCCAACAAGTTAATCGCGTAGATCTGTAACCAAGATTGAGGTTGATGAAGGTGGTTGTTTCAAATATTGTTTCATGGCTTTAGGTATGTGTATACGTGGATTTTGGACTTGTATTCGACCCGTAATGGCAAAGTGGATGGTACACATCTAAAGGGGAAATACCGAGGTATGTTATTAATGGCTAGGTATGGGACGGGAACAACCAGATTTACCCTTTAGCATTTGCTATTGTCAACTCCGGAGAATGATGCTTCATGGAAATGGTTTCTTGAAAAAGATAAATGGCTTGTTGGCGGAGAAGAAGGATTTAGTTATTATCTCGGACATCGCCATCAAGATATTGCTAATGTTGTTAAGGAAGTTTTCTCGGATGCACACCATGAGATTTGCATCTACCATCTAAGACAAACTGTTGTTGCCAAATTTAAGGATGTGGATGTATCGGTTCTACTCTATTGTGCCGCTAAGACATATAATGAATATGAATTTCGACATATAATGAATATGAATTTCGACATATCATGAACGAGATATATTTTGTATCTAGTGATATATGTAACTACCTGGTGACTGAAAATATTCAGAAGGAGCAATGGGCTCGTGTGTATTTTCCGGGTAGACGTTATAACATCATGACTACCAACATCACGGAGAGTCTTAATGCCGTGCTCAGGGATGCTAGGAATACCCTCTGATGGCCTTTTTGGATGCAATCTTAATGATGTTGATGAGGTGGTATCAAGAATGGCGTAATGTGGCTGTGAAGATGAAATATCCATTGATAGACTGGGAAGGAAAAATTGTTCGAGAGCGGGATGAAAAGAGTAGGAGGATGGATGTCCAAACATCGCATTACTACACCTACTATGTACTTGAAGGTGATAGGAATGGCGAGGTCAATTTGAATGCAAGAATGTGCACATGTAATGTGTTCCAGCTGGATCAATTACCATGTGCTCACGCACTAGCAGCCACTAGAAAAGTTGGAATGCCAAGGTACAAACTCGCCTCTCAATTTTTACACGATGTAGCACTAATAGTTGCATATGCAGAGGCCATCTACCATGTAGGCCACGTGGACTCGGAATACCCCGAGGAAGTATCCGGTTGAATGTGTTGCCTCCAACTATGCGTCCTCCTAGTAGTAGGCCACGAAAAATGAGGATATTGTCCCGGGGCAAGCAAAAACAAAAAGAAAGTGTGGGCGATGTAAAAGCACCGGTCATAATCGCAAAACTTGCAAGAAACCCATAGGTGAGAAGTAACATCATATCTTAGAAAGTGTGGGTGATGAAGGTGGTTGTTTCTAGTTTGATGTATTACAGTGTAATACGGTAAGCGATTAGGTAAGCAGCAAATGTGTTGGCTTGCCTAATATTGAAATGTTTGTGTAATGTACTATTTTGATGGTGGTGGAAATGTTTATTTTCTACAAATTGTGAAATGGTAGCGATTCGTAAAGCAAGATCGTTGGCTTGCCCTTTTTTTAGCAAGTATTGAGATTATTACATTGTTTAAGAGCAATTATTGTATTTGATTGATTAAGTTGCCTTCTTGGGCATGTTAAAGGGTTTAATGTTTGTGGAAATGTATCTTTTACTAATTTTGAAATAGTAGGCATTTGCGTAGGCAACTGCGTGGGCATGCCTTTTTTCCAGCAAGTATCGAGATTATTACATTGTTTAGATGCAATTATTGAATTGGGTTGATTAAGTTGCCTTCTTGGGCATGTTAAAGGGTTTAATGTTTGTGGAAATGTGTCTTTTAGTAATTTTGAAATGGTAGCTAGGCATTTGCATAGGCAACTGCGTGGGCAAGATCGTGGGCATGCCTTTTTTTTCAGCAAGTACCGAGATTATTACATTATTTAGGTGCAATTATTGTATTTGGTTGATTAAGTTGCCTTCTTGGGCATGTTAAAGGGTTTAATGTTTGTGGAAATGTGTCTTTTACTAATTTTGAAATGGTAGGCATTTGCGTAGGCAACTGCGTGGGCATGCCTTTTTTTTCCAGCAAGTATCGAGATTATATCATTGTTTAGGTGCAATTATTGTATTTGGTTGATTAAGTTGCATTCTTGGGCATGTTAAAGGGTTTAATGTTTGTGGAAATTTGTCTTTTACTAATTTTGAAATGGTAGGAATTTGCGTGGCAAGCTGCGCGTGGGTAAGATCATGGGCATGCCTTTTTTTACAAAATGTGAAATGGCGGATAGTTGCTTAGGCAATCGAGTGGGCATGTTTGTGGGCATGCCTATTTTTTTTGAGAATAACATCGTACATAATTACCAAGTTTAACATCATACATAATCAACAAGTACTCCACCATTAACATCTAATATAAGGAGACAAATAAAGTTTAATCCACAAAATATACTTAAAAATCAACATCTAATATTGCCTTCTTTGAATAATTCAGCGCAAATTCGGAGCCTGAATTCATCGCACCATTTGGCGTTGATTTTCACCATGCCACGCCCTGTCACCAAGGACTCCACCATTTTCATGCACATTATGCCACAATCACTGGAATTCAATTGTTGCGGGGGATGCTCATACCGTTTAATCTTTCAATCCTTTTGGGGAGGCTCGACCCTGTTGTCCCAAATGTGAGCTTCCTCTCACAGACTTGGTAGCATTGACGCTTGAATTATCCAATATAAGCACTAAATGACTTAGACTCGGACGTTGAATCATATACAACGATCAATATTTGCTTCATGTCCAACTCATATAGCGCCCAATGGTTTCGGACGCGTGGCCTATGCCATAAACCTTGTCAACTTCAGCCCATGATTTTTCGACACTGTTTACTGTATATTTGCCCGTCAAATATTTCAATACAGTTTCGTCAACCTTCCACCAAGACCAGTTTTTCTTTTTTTTTCTTTGAACCTTTTGCCTTTGAAAACAAGTTAGCCCATTTTAGAGTCAAATTATTCTGTCAAAGTAAAGTAAATCAATGTTAGAAACAAATTTATATCAAAAAAACAAGATAAATGACATGTTTGTGCAAATAAATGATGCTACATACCAAAAATAGAATATCAACGAATGTCTAGTTCAACGAGAAACGGTCGAGGCCATTTTTTTTTATTTATACATGACGAGATGCATCAACAAGTCCATTTTTGTGAATGCACAAAAGTAAAAATACATGAACGAGAAAGTGGGCACATATGTGGGCACTCGGTGAGGCAAAAGGGTAGGCAAGTAAATTAAAAAAATAAGTGGGCAAGAAGATAGGTAAATAAGTGGGCAAGAAAAATTAGTGATTTTGTTCACATACCTGATCATCGAGCCATCCTTGTAGGTCCCGGATATTCATGAACCATGAGGCACGAAATTTGTGACCTTCCTTAACTGAACAATGAACAAATACGTCATCGTTGTCCTTATTTATAGCAAACCAGTTATCAAATTCTTGAATCAAGGCTTGTGTGTAAAGGCCCATTGGATCATATAGTTGCAATTGACGATTTTCAGGACCATCAGGAACAACCTTAGCCTTCTTCTTGGGTGGGACATGATGACTTGGATCCGTAAAAGGCAATTTCAACATGGGGCTAGGTCTTATCCTCCTTTTCCTTTTTTGATACACAATGTCATCAATTTTGGGAGATCCTACTCTGACAGGACTACCAATATCAACATAAGCGGGCTTGGCGTTGTCCCCATCACTTTTAGATACACCGTCCTCACCATCGGTATCAATTGTTGGATTTGAACCCACAACCATAGTGGTTTGAACTAATGAAAGTAATGCATCAAGTTTGGAAGGGTTAGCAATAAGTTCTTCAAATTCTTTATAGGGGAAAAAGGTAATGGGTTGGGCGTCGTCATCGGCAGGAAAAAGGGCAAGCTGTCCCGATACATTATCTTTCTGCTCATCGGAAGTAGAATTAGCAAAGACATGGCCACCATCATGCCCTTGGGAGGAAGTAGTAGGAGAGGAGGAGGGTGGAGAGCCTATGGGTTGCTGCTCAAAGAGGTACCCAAGGTCGGCACCCAAGTCGGCACCCTATTAGGCAACACGGTCAGCTGGAAGGTCCGCATCTCGGTCCGCATCCTGGTCGGCACGACGGTCAGCACCCTATTGGGCAACGTGGTGGGGGAAGATCGCATCATCAAGTATCCGGTCGGCACCCTGTTGGGGAACACAGTCGGCTGGAAGGTCCGCATCCCGGTCGGCATCACGGTCGACAGCATGGTGGACAGTTGATGGAGCATGATCTTTGTCAACCTTTTTAGAATTTGAGCATCCCAAATGCTCCATAATAATCTTCAGCATGGACTCTATTTTATCGACTCTTCTCGACAAAATAGAGAAGTCCATAGGGGTTTTGGCCCTCCTTCACCCTCATCATGACCTTCGCCCTCGTTTGTCCTCTCCCAATTTTCTTTTCAACATTTTCTTCTTCATTCTTTCTTCTTTTTTTCTTTTTCAAGTTCTCTTTCTCAATACATCCCACACAACAAGTCTTTTAAATGATTCAAGATCTTCCTCCACTTTCGACGTTCTCAGGTTTTGGTGAGCAACAAGCTACAAACAAATAAAGAATAGTCAGAAAACAGAGTGCCAAAGTGGGCAACCAAGTAGTCAGTAAGGTGGGTAAATGAGTGGGCAAATGTATTAGTGAACGCACAATAAAAAGGTGGGCACACAAGTGGGCGGTGAAGTAGGCAAAAGAGCAGGCATGCATACACAAACAAAAACAAAATCTCATGAAAAGCTTACAGTATCATCATCTCCAGGTAGCAAACTCCTGAAGATTGTCTTCTTCAGTTTATCAAATACAACAATGGCTTCGCTTGACCAACGTAAAATACGTGGCACCCTATTCTTAGTCGCTTTGCTTGTGACGGCATACAATTTGGCGACATTGGGGCCCGCCTCATATGCCCACACTTGTAGCACATGGTGGAAGCCATAGATATCAAATTGTTCATAATCATGCTTTTCCTTAGTTTCTTTCCTTTCCCAATAACCATGAACTCTACCATCCATGCAAGCCCGTGTTTCCTTGACCAAAAAATCAAAAGCAACTCGTCCTCATGGATAAGCATTAAAAGCTTCTAAATCATCCATGAGGTGAATATACTCGTCCTCAATTCTTTTGCTTTTTCGGTCTCTTATCAGTAGAATACCCTAGAGGAAACATAGCAAGGCCAACTTAAAAGTCATATCTCCATCTCCTTTTTCCTTCTTGGACCACTCTTCCAAGGCATTTTCCACGTGAATCAAATATAGGGGATTAAACCGCCTAAAGCATTTCAGAAAATCCCCGAGGATGATGGAATAGTACACTTGGACCCAAACCCAAGTCCTGTGATCAAGGCGAACTCCCTTATTCCAAAGTCGGCCTCTTTATTGTTCACGTGGAATGTGATCTTCTCCATTGACATTGACTTGTCTTGTCTAAAGAGCAGGTGCAGATATAACTGGCCTTGAAACTTCAGTTTTTGTACGTCCAAGAATTGTCCAAAGCAAGATTGCCTGAACCTTTCTTTATTCCGATCACTCAAAAAATCTTTTAATTTGTTTAACTCCTCATTGAAGTTGCAACAACCACTTAATTTCGCTGCAAATTGATCATTCTCATTTGGGACAAGTGCCATATTTCTCGAACTACACAATGAAAAGAAGTGTTAGAAACAAGTGGACACACAGATGGGCACACTGCAGGGCAAATAAGTGGGCACTCAGAAAAAAGTGGACACAAGGGCAAAACAGTGAGCATATAGGAGGGCACACCACATAGCAAATAGGTGGGCAAGATAAAAATTTCTCCAAAAAACCCAAGTCCATACATATTCCAACCTACAACACATTATAGACTCCAAAGAACATGAATATCATAGACTACCCACAACACATAATAGACTTTGTTAGGAATTTTATTGTTTAGATTTTGATGAGTGCCATGTAAAACTTAGAATAGAAAGTTAGCTCCCAATTCTTGCTTTGAAATGTATTGTAACAATTAGTGGCCAAGCCGAGTTAAGTCGCCTACGCTCCAACTTGCAAGAAGACAATCAAGGCTTGAAGGAAAACTCTGCTGTAAGGCAGTGAGTACAACAAAGAAAAGGACAGAACTCGATCAAGAAGCGGTGAGATGCGGTGAGTGGAACATCGATCAAGTCAACTCAAGAGAAGACAAGTCTCAAGTCGGTGACGGAAGAGTCATCCAATGATTGGAAGTCGACTCTAAGTCACCGGGGAAAGCGAGGAAATGCGATCAAGTCGAGATAATCGAAAAAGAAGAACCGTTGCCGTAAATCAAGAGATTTACTTAAACAAGTAATATCTTCATACTACCTTTCTTGGAGTGCTCGATCCCGAGCGTGCAAAGAAATGAACCAATGGGAAGCACTACACCGTGTCGAACTACGAAAGGTGATAAAACATTTCATACGAGGAAATGGCAATTCCAAGAAGTGCAAACCAACGATCGCAAAGTGATTTTCAAAAAATGAGCCTATCTCTTCAACGGGCAAATTTTTGAAAGTTCACTATAAAAGGCCGAGGAGTTTGATTGAGAAAAGAGTATGATGCGTGGATGACACACACGTGAGATTTACAAGCTTATCAAAATTGAAATATTCTCAATCCTCAAGCCTACATCTCGAAGAACATCAATCCAACACTTACGTGAAGGAAAGAGAACTTCAATCAGTTGAAGAGGAAACTACTGAAAACAAGGGGTCTACACTCCAAGAAGGATTGTAGAAAGGTTCAAGGTGAACCAAGTCTTAAGCGTTTGGAGGGCTTCGTGATCAAATCCAAAGTGCTTGAGCAAGTGAGTCTGTAGTAGCAAGCGCAAGCTGCCTGTGAAGAAGAGTTTCGAGTCGCAGAAGCTTGGTGAGTGATCAAGGCGTCTCAGACCGAGTCCCAAAGGATCAAGAAATTTGTTGTGATCAAGACTTGTATCCGGACATTACCACTTTGTAAACCGATCATTACTTAGTGGATTCCTCCAGGAGTTGGAGAAGAGAGGAGTAGAAGAATTACCCCATCTTGAACCTCTATAAAAACTTTCTTGTGTCATTTACTTTCAAACATTTAAATATCCGCACTTTTAATTGCTTATATCCCGATAAATTTGCTTTCCATCCGATAATCTATAAGTACTAAATCAAGTGTAAAAAACTTGCTTAAACAAACTTAAGGGTGTTAAGTCTTCCTTGAAAACAAAACCCTGGTGAGTCAAATTATAGCCAATTGTGAGTTACTCTACTAATAACTCGGTGAGTACATTGAGAGATTAACTCTCTTGAGTGACTAATTCGATCATCCATCAAGGACACAGTGTGTAGAACTCTGAGATTTAAAGGCCTAAATCGAAAATTTGGTAAGGTTTATTCAACCCCCTTCTAAACCTTACACTTACACCCCTTGGGACCTACAGTGGTATCGGAGCGGTTGGTTCATTGAACCCTCCGCAGACCGGTTCTTGAACTAGATCTCCAAACTTTTCAAAAGTCTGCTTTAGTACTTAATCTTTCAAAACTCTTTTCTATCATTAAAAGTTATCATCATGGAAGCAAATCTAACACGCATTCCTATGTTCACCATTGAAGAATTTGATGATTGGAAAATTCGTATGCAGGCTCATCTATCAAAGATTACATGATGAGATGTGGATAGTGATAGAAGATGGGCCTCTGCAAATATTAAAAGGTGAACACACCAGTACGAAGAGTTGCGGTGAAGGGGAAGAAGATCAGATCCGGACCATCATGGTTGAAAAACCAAGAACTGAGTGGACAAATGATGACAGAAAAAGATACAACCTGGACAATGTAGCCAAGGATATTCTCTACAAAACCTTGGACAAAGCCATGTTCAATAAAGTGAAATCTTGCAAAACACTAAGGAAATGCAGGACAAAGACATTGATTTGTGAAGGCTCGGAGCAAATCAAAGAAAACAAACTTTCGGTGGCTGTACAAAAATTTGAGAACTTTAAAATGATCTCGGGAGAAAACCTGGATCAACTAGATGCTCGATTCTGAGAAATCACAAATGAGCTGTCTACACTTGGAAAGGAATATACACGAAGAAATGTGTATGAAGATCCTGAAAAGTCTTCCACTGAATGGGAGATGAAGGTCATGGCAGCGAGACATTCCATGGACCTATCAAAGACATCCAACCATGAGTTATTCTCGGACCTCAAAGCCTATGAGTTTGAGCTGAGAAGGAAAGACGAGGAAGAGACAATTTTGTACCAAAACAATTGCTCTAGTTGTCAAAGATGGAAGGAGAGTCAAGTCAAAGAGGCAATTGACCCGGAAGAAATAGCCCTAATGGTTAAAAGATTTAACAAGTTCTTTAACAAGAACTACAAGAGAGGAAAGGGTGAATCCTCCAGGAAGACACTCGGCTCCCTCCAAATCAAGGGATGATAGGCCAACCAAGAGAACAGATCATCAACAAGTTGAGTATCAAAGGGTGACAACTCAAGAATAGAAAGAGTGAGCAAAAGGTCTGAATATCTATGTTGGAATTGTAGACAACCAGGTCACTATGCCATTGATTGCTCATATCCTGTAGTCAACAAGTACTGAGAAACGAAGAAGAAAGAAAGGTCTTGAGAGAAAGAAGACAAGAGAAGAAAAAGGCAATGATGGCTGCAGAGACTACCGAGACAACAGCCAAGTCAAGAGAGACAGTGACTCGAGAGCAGCGGTGAAGCCGACTACTCAAGTGATTCTGAAGAAGAAGAAGCCTTGATCAGCTTAATGGCCAAAGAACAAGATCAAGAAGATGAGGTACAATCTACCTCAACAAGCTCGAGACACTAGTGATAGTGACTGTGACACACACACTTCATCACCCACTCGATCTTTATGATTCATTAGGCAAAATGATGAAAGATTTTGAGCACATTAAAACCTCACACACACTATTGAATGAGGAAAACAAAACTTACTCAAAAGTCAAAACTCAAAGTGACTAAGGAGCCGAGTACCCTAAGTCAAATAGTCAAGAGAATAAGAGTTTAAAGGTGAAAATGCTAAATTAATAGCGAGAAATTGCTTTGCTATAGAAAAGAGGAGAATGACCTCAAAAATGTTATTGCCTCATTCACTAAGGCATCTAAATCATTGGATGATCTTATTATGAGTCAAAGAGAATGTGGAGACAAGACAGGCTTAGGATTTAATTCCTTTGTGCCATGTCAAACCTCAAGAGTAATTTTGGAAAAAGGATCTTCAAGTCATGAAGAGTCCGAAAAATCCAAAACTCTAAATGATGCACACACTTTCAATCCAAAGCACAATACTAAGCAAAGCGGCCTTGGTTACAAAGGAAAAGGAAAAATGTTGATTGAGAGTCTTTGGAAGGACAAGCGAGAAGAGGTTGGCCGAGTCCTCGGCTGATCTCCAAAGAAAATACTCAGAAAGAAGAAGCGAGCTACCAAAAATCCTTAAAACTCATAAAAGAAATACATATGATGGGAATGGTAGAAAATATCCAAGCCAAGCCGATGGAATAATGTGAACTATCGGCTAGACTTATGGAATACAAGCCCAAATGGCAAAGGCCCGAGAACTCAACAAAGGCCATTCCAAAAGCATAAGAGCTTTCATCAAAGACACATATGCACCTAGGCACTACACTCAAAGACACCACAATTACCCAAGAAAGGCAATTGCTAAAATACATATGCAGCATCTGACACAAAAGAGACAATGTTTGTATGAACCTAGACTCCCCAAGCAATTTGCCAGGATTGATTATGATTATGGCATCGATAGATGGCAACCTCTTAGAGTCAAATCATTTGGCTATAAGTTGGTTGGATCATCTTATAATTCTAACCCCTCTCAGGACCGGACAAGAATGGGTACCTAAAACTTAATTTCCTTGATTGCGAGGTTCAAGGAAGAAGTGAGTGCCAAGGAACCTGGTACATGGATAGCGGTACATTCGGACATATATGAGGAGATAAGAGAAATCTGTCAAAATTCAAGGAAGTCAAAGGAGCAAAGTCATATTTGGAGGAAATGAAGCTCCTGGTGAAATAAGAGGCATTGGATCCATCCGGATGAATGGTTTAGAAATCACAGATGTTGCATATGTTGAAGGACTAAACTTCAATTTACTAAGCATCATCAACTCTGCGACAAGGGCTACAATGTTGGATTCAACATGGGAATATGCCAAATCAAAAATGTTGAAACTAATGAAGTGTCTTTTGCAAGGAGGATGCGACAGAGAAATATGTATGTAGTGGATTGGTCAATCGCAACACCCAAAGACACATCTCTACTAGCAAAAAGCATTTGAATCAAGTTGGTGTGGCACAAAAAGCTCGAGTCATCCGAATTTCAAAACGATTAACAAGTTGGCAAGAAGTCATCTTGTGGAAGGACTTCACTTTCGATATCAAGAAGGAGAGTATATGTGATGCATGTCGGAAGGGAAAACAAATCAAGTCGTCGTTCCAAGAAAAGACTTGCCCATCCTCAACAAGAATATTGCATCCGCTTCATATGGATCTATTTGGTGATGGAACCAAAGAAGCATAAGTGGAAAGAAATACACCCTGGTGGTAGTAGATGACTACTCAAGATATACATGGACAATATTCATGTGCAAGAAGAAAGAAACTCTACAAAAGCTACCACGGTGATGAAGAGGATACAAAATGAGAAGAGTCAAACCATTATCAAAATAAGATCGGATAGAGGAACGAGTTTGTCAATGGAATAATAACTCGATTGTGTTGAGAATGGTATTGGTCATGAACTATCACCGCAAGGACTCCACGCTGAGAATGGAGTTGCGAAGAAAGAAGAAAGCAGAACCCTCAAAGAAGCGGCAAGGACCATGTTAGTGAGGCGGGGTTACCAAAAAGGTTTTTTGGTCAAGCAATCAACACGACTGCTACACCCAAAACAGGATGTATGATAAATAGGCGGTGACAAAGACTCCTATGAGATCTGATTTTGGAAGAAAACCAAATGTTGCATATTTAGGATATTTGGATGTAAATGCTTCATCCACAATAATGGCAAAGATAACCTAAAGGCTTTTGATGCTAAAGGCGATGAGGGTATCTTCTTGGATACTCGGTGAAAGCAAAGCCTGAGAATACTCAACAAAAGAACTATGGTTCTGAGAAGAATCCATTCATGTAGTATTCGATGAGCCAAACATAAATGGAGAAAACATTGAAGAGTCGGTGATAGGTGAAACATCCAACCTTACTGAAGAGTCCATATCTTTCAAGTAGGCGGGGATTATCAATTGAAGAAGATGAGATAGTGAATCTCAAAAGCGGTGGAAAATCTGCGGTGAGTGATCACGAGAGAGCCGACCACAAGAACACGGTACCGCAAGTCGATGAATCCGGCTAACTTACTTCAACCTGACGTAAGATGGCCGAGAGACCATCCACGAGAACTTGTCATTGGAGACATGAGAGAAGGTGTCAAGACAAGATCGAACTCAACAAGAAGCAATGTTCACATGCTTCATCTCGCAGAATAGAGCCCAAAGATGTGTCACAAGCATTGGATGACACACATTGGATTCAAGCTATGCAAGAAGAGTGAATCGAGTTTGAGAGAAATAAAGTATGGGAATTAGTACAAAGACCCATACATCAAAATGTTATTGGAACCAAATGGGTATTCGAAATAAGATGAACGAGGAAGGATCTCGTGGTAAGAAACAAAGCAAGACTCGTAGCCAAAGGATATTGCCAAGAAGAAGGAATAGATTTTGATGAAACATTTGCTCTCGTAGCAAGATTGGAAGCTATAAGGATGTTTCTTGCCTATACGACTCACAAAAAATTTCATTGTATATCAAATGGATGTAAAAAGTGCATTCTGAATGGATTATTGGAAGAAGAAGTGTATGTTGAACAACCTCCAGGATTTGAGCGAGAAGACTCTTGGAGACAAAGTGTACAAACTCAAGAAAGCCTGTATGGATTGAAACAGGCACCCGGAGCATGGTATGATACCTGTCACAATTCCTAAGCGAAAATGGATTCACTAAAGGAAAAGTGGATAGAACACTTTTCTTTAATTCAAGACAAGAAGAGTATCTTGCTTGTTCAAATATATGTGGATGACATCATTTTGGATCCACTAACAAAGAGCCGTGTGAAAAATTCTCAAAACTCATGCAAAGTAAATTTGAAATGAGCATGATGGGGGAGAGTGACATTTTTCCTTGGACTTCAAGTGAAACAATTTGAAGGATGGAACCTTCATAAGTCAAACAAAATACACCAGAGATTTAATGAAGAAATTTGGTATGGAGGAGAAGTCTTCTTCGTAAAAATACCAATGAACACATCATCAAAATGGACATGGACGAGATGGCAACTTTGTAGATCAAACAAGATACGAAGAGCACTTATTGGATCATGCTCTATCTCACGGCTAGCAGCGGACATCACCTTTCTTTGTAGGTGTATGTGCAAGATTTCAATCTGCTCCAAAAGAGAGCCATATTGCGGCTAAGAGAATATTGAGATACTTAAAAGGAAGCAAGAAGTAGGGCTATGGTATCCAAAGGAAGGTGGATTCAAGCTAATTGGCTATTCGACTCGACTATCTTTGGATGCGAGTGGACAGGAAAAGTAGTTCAGGCACATGTCAAATGCTTGGAAACGGACTAATTTCTGGTTTAGCAAGAAGCAAAACTCAATAGCCACCTCTACGGTGAGGCGAGAATACATAGGCTGCATGGGGCGGTGTTCTTTGTGCCCAAGTCCTATGGATGAGACAAGAGTGAGAGATTATGAAATTGAAGAAAAAGAAATTCCAATCATGTGTGATAACACAAGTGCCATTGCAATCACTCAAAACCCCGTGTTGCACTCAAGAACAAAACATATAGATGTCGATATCATTTCATAAGAGATCATGTTGAAAAGAAGGACATTATCTTGGAATATATCTCAAGCGATAAGCAACTAGTCGACATCTTCACAAAACCATTATGTGAGTCAAGATTTGAAGAACTCAAACATGAGTTGGGGCTAATTGAGCTAGTGAGACAAGAGTACGAAACGAAATGGGAAGAAAAAGAAGGTGAAAAGAGTCGAAAACAAAAATTAGCTCAATAAATCACCAGTATGTCGGAAAAGTCGGCTATACAAGTCGGTGATATTTGAGTCAATAAGAGAAATGTGAGAAGCGAGTTAAATCGGCTAAGAGATAATTCTGAATAACTTATGAGCAAAATGACAAAAACGATCGTTTTGACTAAGCGGGAATGTTTTAAGGAACACGTCAAAGATAATGATGATGTGTACGGACATAAAGCTGCACACCAAGCTTATGATTGGATATAAATCTTTGCCGCATTAAATACGAGACATGAAGCGCTCAATATGCGTGCGAAATCCAAGCCGTTGATTTCGATCACGATTCAAAAACCGTCCGCACGTCCTTTCATAAACCATATTTAAACCATTTTTCGTCCGTTTCTCTCTCACACTTCTAAAACTGTTCAATCTCTCTCTCAAAAAGCAAAGGCAAACACTCTCGAAACCCTATCAAACTTCAAATCTATTTTGAATTTTTCTTGAAATTATTTAGAAATGGCACCAACATATGACTTTACCAAGTTGGGAAAACAAATCCACAGGAGTTCGACCGTGGATTTTGACGGAATGGTGAAAGCGAGGTCCGACGACACCCTGGTGAAGAAAATCAGGAGAAGCTAGAAAGCAGGATCAAAACCGTTTCTAACATCGGAGTATCCTATGACCTATGTGGAGGAGGTCGCACAATTTTACGTGAATCTTTGAAATTCACGACGAAGGAATCAAGTCATCTGTTCACGGAAACGGTGACTATCACGGCCCAAGGATTTGGTGAATATTGCTCACTACCCCCAGAGAGGAGCATTCGAAATCAAAGAGGCTGATGTAAACTTGGGCGACGATGGAAAGAAATAGCCAAGTCCGGCGTTCTTTGACAAAATAATATACACAGACAAACAAGAAGCTGGCTGAAGGAAGATTATCACAAATTGTTGGACATTGTTGCCAAGTGTATCGACATCAAATTTGACTTTGACCAATGTCAAAGGCAAAATTGACTGTGATGGCTGCAATAATCGAAGAAAAGAAGATAAAGCCGCTGAGTTTATCTACGCAGACTTTGCCAAAACGTGGGAAACAAGTCCTTCAAAGAAGATGGGTCATTTGGAGGATCCACAGGATATGGCCTAGTGATTGGTCGGCTATTGGAGGTGAAAGGAGTACCTCTTAGACATGGGAAAGCTTTCCATGTTAACAAGAGGATGTTGAGCTAATCTCTCTGGTGCTCGAAGCGTGCATACGCAAGAGAGCGACACCGGTGAGGGGGAATCGGTGACCGACCCGAAGACACATGTGCTTCCTCTCCAACAAGAAGAAAGAAGCTCGCCCCTGGCTACCAAGAAATCTGCTTTGCCCCTGCGGCAGAAAGAAAAACAAACATGCTCCCGCCCGCCAGAGAGTCACTGCCCTGGCAGTAGTGTCACCGCCCTGCAGCGGTCGAGAAGGACTCACAAATTCCTTCTCGATCGTCAAAAAGAGGAGATCGACAAACCTAGACGGCCGGCTCCTCGAAACAAACACAAGCAGCGCCCCACCCGCCAAGACTCGAGAGGACACCGTCTACGAACCGAGAAATCCCTGCGAGTACGGACCAAGAGACGAAGAAGACTTGTAAAGCAATCCGAGCGGGAGAAACCAATTTGAGTCGGCTACTCGGCTAGCACAAATCTAGGAGACTACCGGAGAAGTAGAGTCTCGGATGTAATTGATGAAACGACCAAGTCTGCTTGAAGGTGATCGCAGAGGCAACTCAAGACACACGGTGTAGCTCACTGGTGAAACTCAAGAAGAACCGCCCAGCGAGATAGTGATGTAATGATCCTGTCTCCACCTTACCCGGACATCCAGAATAAATGCTGCGTGAGTGGAGAAAATGGAAGTTGAGCAGTCAAGGAGCAGTTCAACGGCTGAATTCATAGAAGAAGAAAGGAATGCTAAATTTCCTTGGATTATCACTTTGTGCTCCCGGCTCTAGATGAAGACAAGCGCATGAATATTCCAGATCTACAAGGACAAGGAGAAAAGCAAGTGAAGAAGCGAGAAGCACGAGAAAAGGCAAGTATACGCCCTATCTCGGGCACCAGAACATTTCCATCCTCTCCTTGATGTCTTCTCCGAAAGTGACGAGGAACTGAGAGAATCTTTGCTGCCGCTTACGAAGAATTGCGGTCGGCAAGCATTGCGTGAATCAAGAATCCTTCACGAGCAAAAGACCGATGGAGGGACCGGAGAGTCCTCCGAACACACGGTGAAATCGATCCAATGGGAGTGGTTCAAATAAATAGCCACCGATGTTCTTTGCTACCACTTCCCGGTGACTCGGAAGAAGGCAATAAGGAGATGGCGATGGCGGGCTAGTGGGGACCCGGTCGAGCCAACCCCTATTGAAGGTGTGCCACCACCTGCCCCAACTGAACCATCAATCAACCCAGCAAGGGAGTTTGGAGAAGAGTGACCCCACTCCAAGTCACTCGGTGGTGCTCGGGGAAACTCCCTCCACCGCTGCGGCAAGGTCGGAGGATCTTGCGAGATGACTCCACAAAGAATGTAGGAGGCGAAGCAAAGAAAACACAAACACAAGAAGAACGACAAGTTGCCATCAACGAAGCTCGGACGATTGAGACTGTCTCGGTGAGGTGTCAATGACTACGAAGGCTAATGACGCTGGCGATGCAATCGAGGCACGAGGAAGGAATGCCTCGGGAGTTAACACTGGGGCGATGAAAGCGCAATCCATGGGGTTGAGACTCCAATGGATGCCATTGTAGAAGACCCTAAGACAGTGACTTGTCGAAAGGGAAGACCAAGGCCTCGCGGCGGTAGAGAGCCTCTTTGGAGGAAATGAAGGCCACGGGAGGTTGAGACTTCAGGGTAGCACAACCAAGTAGAGAACATCCTCCCGCAATCATCGATCCATCCGAGAAGGAGATCAGCGCACTTCATGATTCCCAGGACAACCACGATGTCACCTTTCTCGGGATCGGAAGGCGAAGAAGGAAAAGGCTGAGTCGACTCCCATGACAAATCCAAAAGACTCAGTGCGGATGTTCCAGGCACGAGCAAGTCGATCCCAAGACTACTCGTCGGACCTTTAATTTTGATGATGAGCCACCAATGGAAATCTCATCATCGTCCGATGACGCTTCCCCGATAAGGCCGAGGACCGTCTACTCAAAAGGAGAAATCATTTGAGACCAACGAAGGCATTAAGACAATTGAGGCTCGGCAAGCCGAGTCATCGCACGAAAAACCCAATTGAACCGAGACCACCGCTCGGGCTCCTCAAGCTAAGTGGATCTATTCCCGGAAGAACTTCACGTCCACCGCTTATCATCGAACAAATCCCGGATGGCGGTGATGAATCATTTGTGGAATCTTTCCCATTCTCCTTTGGAGATACGAGAACTCCACGAAGAATCGGAAAATGAGCAAGCACGCTACCACGGACCAGCTCTGTTTTTCACTCAGGCACCATTGTCCCAGTAGATTTCGATTTCAACATTTTGTATGGCCATCACCGCCGTACAAATGAAGAATCGGTGAGTGCGAGAAGTGTTCAAGGCACTCTTTCTTTGAAGTTGAAAAGATGGAGAGGCATCGGGCCTCCTTGGATATGCTGGACAACGGAGATGCCAACCTTACGGTGACTTGAGAGGCATCACAATCGGGATAAGGGAATGGTGGCAACAAAGAAGAATCAATGCGTGTGGAACAGGTGAGATACTTGAGACAATTATTCAACAAGTTCTTTGGTGTGGAGAGTGAAAATGTTGACAAAAAACTAAGGCTGGGAACACATTGAACATATGCACGAAGCTCACACCGCCGAGATCAAGGCTGCTGCGTGAGCGAGAATGCAAATGATATACGCGTTTGGAAGAACACATGACAAGAAAATTCAGCCTTCTCATGGGTGAGATGAAGCGATTTGTGAGAATCCAACGCTACTCGATCAATTCCGTGCAAAGATACAACGCAGCTTAGACTTGAAGCAAAATTCAACGATCGGAAGACTCGACTTCATGCTTGCTAGCATGTTCCTGGGGTTCCTCTATCCTTTGATGATGCCAAAAAGGGGGAAGAGGAATACCTTAAAAACAAAATCTGAAGTGAAAAGAAAGGAGAAGCGGTGACAAGGAAGCAAGTGAGAAGGGAAAATCGGTGAGGAAATTTTGAAATCGAAGAAAGGAAAATCACGAGGGGGAAGGATCAAAGAATATGACCTTGATGATCGCACAAACCCCCAACGGGGTCTGTCACGGTGACATTATAAGCGACAAACTCCCGTGACTCGCCACTCCAACACTCTCATTGTATCTATGGTGAGAAGAAAAGAAATTGAAGCGGGGATGAAGGAGGTGGAAGGAAGAATGGATGCAGGGTGATGAACATTACGAAAGAACACGGAGGCATTCCGGTTGACGAGAGACACATATGCCATTTCGGATGTGGGACAGAGCAAGATCGGTTGGCCAATTCAAAACGCTCGAATCGAAGGTTATTTTGCAAATTTGTCCTTGGCTCAAGCTTGGGATCCGCATCTTGGGAAAAGGGTCTCACACTATGTGAAGAAGGCGACGGCAATGAGACAACCGCGATCCTCTGCTTTGGTCACTCCGCCGGGCACTCAATTTGGAAAGAAGAAGGCCCAGATGCAATATACGCCCGAGGTAGAGGAAGAAGCGGTGATGGAGGAAGAAGCTTGACCTAGGCCTCGCCCAAGAATATTGAATCACGTAGATCCGGGGAAAGAAAGGAGGGATCTCGGGCCGGGCTTGACCATGTGGCGAACTTGCAAGTGGCCAAAACCAACGCCGAGTATGCAAGAAGGATAGAAGAAGAAAACAAGAGACAAACTCGGCTATGGCGGGAGAGACAGGAAAGAATAAGGAAAGATGAAGCTGCCGAGGAAGGCATATGAGAAGAAAAAGAAGGCGGTGATGACGCGAGAAGAAGAAGAAAGAGAAGAAGATCTTGATCAAGATGAAAGAAGGAGGCAATGAAGGAGATGAAGTGTTCTTTGTCCAACCCTTCGTGTATTTTATATGTAAATACATACAATGTAAGTCTTCGTAATAATGCCATAAATTTTTGAGACAATTACATACTACGATACACCTTGTAATGTGATTGTGTTAAGTACAAGAATGATATGATCAATAAAAAGATTGATTATGCGCATACATTCTATGTCAATACACTATCCGTATGTATCTTTGTTATTTGCATCTTTGTATGATTTAAGTTTTGGCATCATCAAAAAGGGAAATTGTTAGGAATTTTATTGTTTAGATTTTGATGAGTGCCATGTAAAACTTAGAATAGAAAGTTAGCTCCCAATTCTTGCTTTGAAATGTATTGTAACAATTAGAGCCAAAAGCTGCCGAGTTAAGTCACTACGCTCCAACTTGCAAGAAGACAATGAAGGCTTGAAGGAAAACTCTCTTTGTAAGACAGTGAGTACAACAAAGAAAAGCGGGAACTCGTGAAAAGCGGTGAGATGCAAATTGAGTGGAACATCGGTCAAGTCAACTCAAGAGAAGACAAGTCTCAAGTGAAGTGTGAAGAGTCATCCAATGATTGGAAGTCGACTCTAAGTCACCTCGGGGAAAGCGAGGAAATGCAAATCAAGTCGAGATAAGCGAAAAAGAACCGTTTACGAGAAATCAAGAGATTTACTTAAACAAGTAATATCTTCATACTACCTTTCTTGGAGTGCTCGGTCAGGAGCGTGCAAAGAAATGAACCAATGGGAAGCACTACACCGTGTCGAACTACGAAAGGTGATAAAACATTTCATACGAGGAAATGGCAATTCCAAGAAGTGCAAACCAACGATCGCAAAGTGATTTTCAAAAAATGAGCCTATCTCTTCAACGGGCAAATTTTTGAAAGTTCACTATAAAAGGGTGAGGAGTTTGATTGAGAAAAGAGTATGATGCGTGGATGACACACACGTGAGATTTACAAGCTTATCAAAATTGAAATATTCTCAATCCTCAAGCCTACATCTCGAAGAACATCAATCCAACACTTACCCGTGAAGGAAAGAGAACTTCAATCGAGTTGAAGAGGAAACTACGAAAACAAAGGGTCTACACTCCAAGAAGGATTGTAGAAAGGTTCAAAGGTGAACCAAGTCTTAAGCGTTTGGAGGGCTTCGTGATCAAATCCAAAGTGCTTGAGCAAGTGAGTGTAGTAGCAAGCGTTTGCCTGTGAAGAAAAGCCGAGTCGTCGAGAAGCCGGTGAGTGATCAAGGCGTCTCGGACCGAGTCCCAAAGGATCAAGTCAATTTGTTGTGATCAAGACTTGTATCCGGATCATTACCACTTTGTAAAGCGATCATTACTTAGTGGATTCCTCCGGGGAGTTGGAGAAGAGAGGAGTAGAAGAATTACCCCATCTTGAACCTCTATAAAAACTTTCTTGTGTCATTTACTTTCTGACATTTAAATATCTGCACTTTTAATTGCTTATATCTTTGATAAATTTGCTTTCCATCCGATAATCTATAAGTACTAAATCAATTTGTAAAAACTTGCTTAAACAAACTTAAGGGTGTTAAGTCTTCCTTTGAAAACAAAACCCACGGTGAAGTCAAATTATAGCCAATGGTGAGTTACTCTACTAACTTATTTCATTTGAGTGCATTTGAGAGATTAACTCTTGAGTGACTAATTCGATTGTCCATCAAGGACACAATTTGTGTAGAACTCTAATAGATTTAAAAGGCCTAAATCGAAAATTTGGTAAGGTTTATTCAACCCCCCTTCTAAACCTTACACTTACACCCCTTGGGACCTACAGACTTTACTTGGAAAATAAGTGGGCAACATGGTGGGCAAACAACAAGCAAATAACTGGTCAATATATATTGACTCTGAGCAAATTCAACCAACAACACATATATAGACTCCTGAGAACATGAACATCATAAACTCCACACAACACATCATAGTCTCCACGAAATGGGGCGAAGTGGGCAAAGCATAGGGCAAATAAGTGGGCCACAGAAAAAAGGTTCGGAAAAAACCCAAGTCCATACATATTCCAACCTAAACACATCATTAAATCCACAGAACATGAACCATTTAACATAAAAAATCGATATTAACCATATGAAGAAACCCTAACTGTTTCATATTCAAAAAAGAATTTTAAAACAAAACCATATATCCTTCAACACAACTACCAATACTATACATATTAAATAAGAAGATGAAAAAACGAACCTTTTCAACCGAAGAGAAATCACTAAAAATCGCGATGACAAGTTCTTTAAACCCTCAGAAGTCGAAGAACGCTGCAGCAGGACGTGAGGACCGGAGTGAAGGAGAACGAAGTGTGTGCGTCGGACGTATGAGAAGAAGGATCGAAGAGAGCAGAGTCGAGAGAGTTGAGAGCAGGGAGAGAAGAGGAGTCAGACGTGAGGTGGGTGGAGAAGTTGAGAAGAATGGGTAAGTGAATGTGAACTGTTTCCGCCTGTTGAAGTTCTTCTATCTTTTTTTTTTTTGTTTTATTAAATTAAAGGGTATTTAAACTTTTTAGGAGTTAAAGGGGGTATATTTCCTTATTTAATAATGTAGGGACATTTTTCATTAATATTCCCTTGTTGGGGGGAGGGGGTATTTTCCCTAATTTCCTAATCTTTTTAATTTAATGTATTGAATCCAAGGTTAGAATATAAAGGACCAAATCTCCGAGTAAGCCTATTTAGATAGAGGACTAAAATGTAAATTTGCCAGCCAACAAATATTAAATCACAAAAATTGATTTTATGTTATCTGAACAAACAAAATACGACCTTAAATTATAATGCATATTGACACAAATCAATTAAATTGTAACATACGCAAGAAGATAAAGAGGTTACCATTCCGACGTGTTTTCAAAATTTTATCTATGGTTGATTCCATGTTTCAAACCTCCAATCCTTCTCTAGTATTCTCTAAGAACTCATAGTTCTTATTTTTTTTTTAATGTGTAAGTACAATGAATTGATTGAAAGATATACATGTAATAAAGTGATTTTGGAATTATTTGCTAAATTAAAGTCTCACTTTAAATAAGACTTTAATTGAGATACCTCATATGATAATATTGTATTATAAACCATACATTTGACACACTTAGCATACTCCTAGCACACATCTAACACATGTTTGTCTAGCATATATACATATGATTAAGACACACGAATATAGCTTGTGTGTATGTGTTTTCTATGTGTCAAATACTAGGGATGGCAGTGCCGCCCCGCGCCGACCCGCTCTGGCCCGACCCAATTGGGTCGCCCGCCCCGTGCCCTGTGGCGGGGCGGGACAGGTCTGGGTATTCCACCCCGCCAGGAAGAATATTGTTTTAATACATTTAATATATATTTTTCATATATAATATATATTGCAATAGGAGGAGGATCCAATGAGACCATATTTTATGGTGAGACAGTGTGGATTAATCTCAACCCTCCCTTATTTACATCAAAGGCTAGGAATAATTTGGGATAATAATACATTAACCATTTAATTAAATCCCAGAAAGGATAAAATTTGTTAGTCCAAGTGGCTACGATAATCTAGGGGAGGTGAATAGATTATCCCGTTTTTCCGATTTATGCCCTTTTTTCGAATATGAAGATGATGGAGAAATAGAAGTGCAGAAAATAAATCAACACACAATGATTTATAGAGATTCAACCCACCTAGGGCCTAATCCTCTACCACCCGGTATGTCCGGAATGAATTTCGAAAAAGAAAAAGTTTATTAATAGATACCAAACTATTACAACCTTTACATTAAAGAGTACCACACTCTTCTTACATCACCACCTATGAAGATTACCACAATCTTCCAACTCGAAAAGCACCAAACTCTTCAACACCTTGAAGAGCACCAAACTCTTCAACACGAAAAGCACCAAGCATTTCAATCAACCAATTGTGCTCTTACCACAAGAATACTTACAAGGATGTCTTGTCTTAGATGATTTAAACCAATTCAAGATTACAACTCAAATGAAGTATACAACTTTGAAGTGCAAGTGTAATCAAGATTGAAGCCTAATACTCAAGATATGCAAGTGTAAGACTTAGGCTAAATACAACAAGTATATTGAAAGTGAAGAACAAGAAGTTTTCTGATTTTTGCTTGTTGTTTGTATTGTATTGTCCTGTGTTGATCCTTCAAGCCTTCAAGTATTTATATGAGAGCTTCTTGATTTAATCCCCAACATATGCTCCTCCTAGAAGAGTGAAATCAGAAACTAATGTCAATCAATTGAAGAAAATAAGCTGTTAGAATCAATCCCATGATTTCATGAAAAGTGGTCTATTACTGCGGCGGATAGTTTCTCTACCGATAAAACCTTAGATCGACCGATCGACCTCTAATACGAAATTTGAAAGAAAACATGAAAAATAACATGTTGGACCGGTCAAGGGGTAGCTCAACCGGTCGGCCCCCTTGTGGACCGGTACACACCCTAGATTTTCATTACAGGGAGTTCTGTGGTGGTTTTGAACTTGAGGTGCACCGGTCGACCTCCCAATTTTTCTTAGGTTTCGTTTCTATCTCGGTTTCTATCTTGAGGCACATGTTGCCCTCGGGACGATCGGTTGAACACGAAACATAAGTGTTATCCAATTTTTGTCAAAAATAAACTTCAAGAAATACTCCAAAAAATTAGTAAAAATATTTTAAATCAATTAGGAGTATTTGGACAATATTTAGAGACATTGTTTTGGTGAAAAACTCAGTTAAATAAAATAATCAAAATTACGTTAAAAATATTTATCTAACAAAATTGTCAAACAAATATGTGGGGACCGTCCAAATATGGAATCAGTTATGGGGAGAGAGAAAATCATGTTGGGGAGAGAGAGAATCACTCATGTGCTCTGTGATACAGTATACTTTATATTTAACATGTATATGTTGTATACTTAACACCATTATACTGTATGTTTAACATACATTTACTGCATATTAAAATTATCAAACAAAAATATGTGGGGACCGTGAAATAAGGAATCAATATAGAAAGAGAGAGAACCACACATATTAACACGCGGGGACCGTGAATTAAGTAAATCAGTTATATATAGAGAGAGAATCACGCTCATTATTATATTGTATATTTAACACATATGTACTGTATATTTAACACTATTATATTGTATGTTTAACATATATGTAATGCATATTAAAATTGTCAAACAAAAACATGTGGGGACCGTGAATTAAAGAATCAGTTAATGAGATTATTCTGGGCAGACCAATAATTATGGTTTATTACGGTATACCAAATAACAATAATTAAAAAATCAACAACTAATAGACACAAATCAATTAATTAACTAAATTATTATACAGTAAACTATGTCTAACTATACAATAAAATCAGATTATGTATACAGTCGCCCTCGACGTGCTGTTCACTTTTCTACCTCTTTTAGCCAATATTAACAAACACCAGTCCTAGCACAAAAAATCAAAAATAAAGTGTAAGTGCAAAATATATAAAAAAACATACGGTAAAAATTAACTAAATAAGCATCAAAACACCTATAAGTATACATCAAAATCTCCTAATTTTTTCAAAAACCATAAACCATCTTCTTCAACAAAAACAAAACATATATCCACCATTAACAAAAGCTTAACCCACCAAATGAAGGAACACATACAAAACCCTAGTTAGTCAAATCCAACTCTTTGAAGGCAAGACTTAGTCAAATCCAACGCACCCCATCCATTCTTTCTCCCATAAGCGGCGCGGTGACTATAATTCGGCAAGCCCAATTGGGGGGCGATTTGTGGGGAGGGGAGATGAACCGATTTGGGGGAGTTACCAATTGGGGGTGAAAATTGCTAATAAGAAATTGACCAACCTACCTTATTTGATTTTTTTTTTTAAAAAAAGGCCACTAAATCGGCTAAATCTCAACCATATAAGATTTTAAATTTGTGGAGGATTAGTCCACATGTCTTACCTATGGAATGTGGTCTCATTTGATCCAATTTCTATTATAATATAACTTTTATGTATTCTTATATTATATCTAATATTTATAAATTGATAATGACAACTTTTGTAAAGAATATTTTATAAATATATATTTTTTCCTTTTTTGTATTTAAGTTTATCAATAATGAGTTAGAATGGAGTCGCCGCGGCGGTCGACTTTTTCTTTGCCCGTTCTAAGCATGAGACAAGTGCAGGTCTTGACTACCCGATTCGACTCGCCTCATTGCCATCCCTATCAAAATATATGTGACACATAAGTAAATCACTGCGAGACAAAATTATAGCCCTTATCATTTATTCTAGTTATTTTTATAGAGCCATCAAAAGATTCGATCGGGCCTAATAAAACTAAACTCCAATAAATTAAGTTTGACCAGTGTTTTAAAAACCGGACGATGAGAGAACCAATCATGCTATCGGTGAGAGAACCGCAGTCATGCTACGGTTCCGCAGTTGATCGATGTTTGGTTCAACCTTGATCCAACCAATTTGATAAAAAAGAATAATTTTTATTGCTATATTGTATATAATAATATATTAATATATAAATTATTATGTGATAGACTTTTTGAATGAAAAATATATAAATAAACAACTAAAACAATATCTAACATAGCTCAAAATTCAAATAATCATGCTAATGTATCAAAAAAAAATTTAATACTCTAAATACTAAAAAAATAAAAAATAATGAAAAACAAATAGAAAATGGTTTTGACCGGTTCTCAGGTTTTTTTTTAAGTTTTGATCGTTTCAACCATAAAAATGGTTTTAGGGCCTAACTGACCGGCCAAACCACGGTTTTCAATTCAATCCGGTCCGATTTTAAAAGCGTGGTTTGACCCAATCGACTCATAATCGATTAAAATAATTTATTTATCTCATTCAATTTTACTAAAGGGATAAGATTGCACAATCAATTTAATTGGAACTATTGGAACCAATAATTATATGATGTGATTTATTAATTTTACATGTCATCCTCGTCGATCAATTGGATATTAGGATAATAATAAAATAACTAAATAAGTTTTTTCATTATTTATAGATCTCAATCATCACCTACTTACAACCCGACATTTCCATTGATTTTTTTTTTTGATAACTCGGCTACAGAACTTACCGACTATGCTCCTGAGGACAACGACTCCGCTCCTCATTCGCCGCCAAGATAAACCGCGGATGTGCACGCTGGCGGCGATGTTTCGGCGGGTCTGGCGGCGTACAACTGAGATCCCCAGGTAAAGAGAACAATTATGTTCGACCCCCAATCTACTAATAACGATCTCTCCCGAATCGAACCCACACGGATGTTATTCAAGATGAGTTCCCACCAAATCTTCACCAATTCGCATATGCCCGGGAGCAATTTGATGGAGTAGGGATATTAACCCCACGACCTCCACCCCACAAACAATTTGATGGAGCGGGAATATTTCACAATCATTGTTGAATTATTGTGTTCATATTTTACTATTTATTATAATAATATCATGCACTTATTCTATATTGTGAATATATATTTTTGTTATTTCACTTTAAACCAAAAGGATCGAGATATTGACCATCAATGAGTTTGATCTAACCTATTGACACCAGTTGAGAAATTGGGCTCAAGATGAATTTTACGAAAATATCTCATTGGCATTTCTTTGCTTAATTCCGTTTTTCCTCTGATTTCTTATTTTCTTGAAATATTTTCAAATTCTAACTATTATTATTATACATACATATATACATATTGTTATTGTTGTTATATATTTTTAGACATGAGAAAATTGCACCTCGATCCCATAGGATTAGGCCTCTTACATCGTTAGTCCGTACTTTGCATTTGTCATCCCCTTTGTTTTCAAATCTTGCACTATTAGTCCTAAGATTTTAGAGATATGCATAAATAGTCCCACAATTTATAAAATTTGCCATGCAAGTCCCAAATTACCCTGTTTTTCAATGTGTCACATGTTATGAAAGATTTCATTTTTCGACACTGTTTTGTTCGTGGCATTGTTACACCTACTTAGATCCAGTCTCTATTCGAGAGGGTTTAAATGGACCATGTCGAGTTTCGACTATAAACTTAATAGGGCATCTTACGTAATAGTTTTACTAACATGTATACATACTTGATTTGCCTAAGTTTATTAACGTAAATGGATATAGTCCATTATGACCATATCGAGGCCCAACATGCTTTAGTAAAATTAAAATATCCCTTAAAATTCATACCTTCTTTGACCAAAACAAAGATCGGGTGAGATGGCTCGCAACACCACCAATCGGAAGATTACGCTTTGAGATCTTTTGACAAACAACTCCTCACTGTTCAACCTCACCTCGGGAAGATGATCTCGCAAGTTATCCGACTTCCTCAAGAATTATTCAAAGACAACCTTGGTTCGTTTCCTACTCCCGGGCGTACAAGTAATCTTTAAACGGGATAAATTAATAGAACATTATGAAGACATGTTGAAGCAGAAAGCCCCTTTTTTATTAAGAACTTATAGAAATATTTATTACATTAGTAATCTTCTTTTGGGAGGAGAATACTTGTTTAGCCTCTCATGTATGAGGCTTGCACTCGAAAACACATAAAAATTTGGAAACTAAAACACTCAAAATATTACAAATTTCTCTCTCAGACTTTATTATAAGAAAACTAAGGAAAATGTTCGATGTCCTCAGCTTCCTTCAAATCCTGCAATTTGTAGAGATAAGTCCGGACTTGAAAGACGGACTTCAAATCTTGTTGAAACTTATGACGTCCACCGCTTACGTCATATCTGCATTATTGTCTCGCTTTGTTTGTCTTCCTTTTCTTTCCGCGTGACTTTCCATGTGATGGTTGTCGGGGAATCTTTTAAAAGTTGGTTTGCGTGGTCCCCGAGGAAAACGCGTCTTGTGAGTGGGCCCTTATCCTTTCGGTTGTATGGTCTTGTCGGTCGGGTTTGGGTCGGGAATCCTTTCCCAAACTCGGGTTCCTTCTATTCGGGGCATGCTTGCAGATCCGGTCGATCCAACGGCCAACATGCGCCATATTACTGATTTTTTAAGTTTCTTTACTTGCCGGAATCTTATTCTCCGGAGAATTCTTCTTTTGGTCTCGAAGAGTTCCTCTGCAAATCTGTGGTTGATCCGATTATCAATTCAAAAGGAGAGATTCATTTGTTGAATTCTAGAAAAACTTGAATGGATATTTGACTTTGTCCATTTCGGTTAGACAAACCCAAATACCCCATGCTCATCCGGTAGAAGCCTCATCTTGAGAAAATGCTCCTACTAATATGGTCCTTCTTCCTAGGTGAAGATGCTTTTATATATTTTAAAGCATTTCTATCCGGTCTTCTTAGCTTGATGAAATGAAAAGCTTCATTAAAGCCTTTCTTTGTTGGTTCGGGAGCTGCACTTAGAAAATATAGTTCCAAAATGTCTCCTCTGGCCAAGTGTGGATTGTTGGCCCAAGCCGTAAACTTTTCCCCAATCCATTTCGGTAATTTGAAATTTATGGGAATCCTGGTGATACAGTATAGATTGAAGCTAGAGCTCCAAACGTATACTATTCATGTACTTCATTTGGATGACTTCCTGGCTTCATCCAAACCCTGGGATACTTGCATGAGATATCAACTATAGTTTTTCGGGGGTTAATATCTCTCCTTGTAACTAGTTTCTCCCATTGTCGTTGATATACTGCATAGGAGAAATCTTAATCTCGTCGTTTGAACCTTAGATTTGCCGCTCTGTGGCACAAGATTCAACTCTCCTCTTTTGCCCCCAGTCTTGGGTTGACTTGAAGACTCGGGTTGTGACAGGAACTTCAACATTCGTTCTGATTTGTACACCCTCGGGATGCATCACCTGCAACACTTGTGATTATGGTACTTGAATCCATAACCTCCGGGTTAGAGACCGTTCTTTATTCGCCCCTTTTGCACCGTCGGAGATGCGGCTGGAAGAGAGGCCCTTACAGTCTAAGAACAATTGTCCTTGAGCGAACCCGACATGCTCGTATTTGACTAGAAATGGATTTACGGTGATTTTATTGAAGTCGTCCGGCAAACACGCATTGAGACATAACGTCCTAAAATCTCGTTTCTAGACTCTCCAGGTTTTCCCCGAGATGTCTTACTCATTTAATGATCTCGTCGAACGCGCGTTCTTCCATCTCGTGTCAAAAAAATCTGCAAGAATATTTATATGAGATTTTATAATGACAATATCATAATCATAATATTGACATTCAACTTGCCATCTAAGTAATCGAGCATTTTATGGTTTTGATTCAATTTTATTTTCCAGAAAAGCCTTGACACTTGAATTATCAATTTTTAAAGTAAACTTTTAGCTTGGTAAAAATAGAGGCCATTTTTTAAAAGCCTTTCATTGCAAAGAATTCTTTTCGTTGATATGCCATTTGTTTGCTTCAGGTGTGAATAAAACCGCAATATCTACATGGCACTTCCTCGTTTGGTGTGACCTTAGTAAGAATGTTGCCCACCAATCATCAGCGACATTTGTGTAAAGAACCAGTTCATCCTCGTCTGGGGAATCGCAAGCTTTGGAAGCTTTTTACAAACTTCTTTAAGTTGTTTAATTCTTCTTGATGTTCATCTTCCCATTTGAATCTGCATCTTTTTTTTAAGCAATGGGCTAAACACTTTCTGTAATATGCAGATTGTTAATGAACATCCCGACAAAATTAACAACTCCAAGAAAACTCTGAAGTTGTTTCTTGTCTTTCAGTGTATCTGGAAATCTCTGTATCTTTTCTACAATATGATTCTGTAGAATAATTCCAGATTCATCGATTTCAATTTCGAGGAATTCAATCTGTCTTGTTGCAATTACCGCCTTCTTTTCCGAAAGCACTAATCCTTCTTTGTGACAAACATCTGAAAATATTTCCAAATATTTGAGATGCTCCTTCATGTTCTTTGATGCGATCGAGAATATCGTCGATATATACGAACATGAAAGCGAAATAATCTTTTAAAAGATTATCCATCTTTCTTTGATATATACGGGGTGCGTTAGCCAATCCCATAGGCATCACGTTCCAAATATAATGTCCTGCGGTGTAGAGAAAGTTGTAAACTTCTTACTTTCTTCCTCCATCTTAATCGGTAGAATCATTTGCAATCGGACATTGAGAATATCTTGGTACCTTTGATCTGATTAACGGATGTTTCTCTGCTTGGGATGTAGTATCCATCGAATTCCAAAATGTTATTAATCCCTTTGTAATTAATAACAAGTCTTGGCTTTCCTCTTTTAATTTCTCCATGGTTTCGACTAAGAATCCTAGATCGCTATATGGAGAAACTCTGGTGAAATTAACTTAAGGTCAAGATGTTCCTTAAGTATTTTGCATATCCTCACGATCGTCCTGGTTCATAAGGATTGGTTTGAATCTTACGAACTCGTACTCTTTCCGAGTTTAACCTTTAAGGATGCTTTGAGCTCATTCTTGTCCCACCATGCCAAAGGATCTTCATTATAATTCCTTTGGATTTTCTTCTTGATATCCTCGAGTGATATTTGTTCTTCAATGGTTACGTCACTCTTTGGATTCTCCATTAGGCTCACCATCAATTCAAAGAATAACATCCGGAGTAACTCGTTCTTCTCCTTGCACTACGAATGAACACAAGTTATTATCCCAAAGCTTCTTATCCTTTCGAGAACCGAATTGTCTATAGGATAGTAAAGCTTCACCAAATTTCCTTCGATCCGCCATTTTTGGATTTCGGAGTTTGGCTTCATCACCACGCTTTGCTGCGAAAATTAATAGGCATTTTTTACGTAAAAATGCTTCCCGCGATCTACGGACAATGATCTTATGATCGCATAAGGTTGTGAAAATAAGTCTTCTTGTCTCGTTCTCTGTGTAAATCGCTTGAATGTTTGTAGGAAGTTATTTCCTAGCAAAACATCTGCACCTGTATCATGGAAATAGATTGGTGGCGTATTCACCTTGTACCATGGGATACCACCGCACCTCCGATCATGATTTACGCTTGTTTAATTCCTCTATTACGAATAAGAATTCTTTTAGAGAAATCTCTTCCTGCAATAGCTGGTAAATCTTCTCCAATTTCTTTAGGAAAAACATCCAGCTTTGCAGTACATATTTCGGCTCCTGAATCAATATAGACGGCGAAATACTCGGCTTTATATTCAGCATATAACATTCCGATAGAAATGTATATGGAGAATGGACTAGTGGTCATACGATTCTCGTATCTTTTTACCCACCATTTGTGAACTCCATTCCTTCTTGTAATCTTTCCCAAGGTTTATGATCCTCGAGAAAATCAATTCCCAATATTAATTGTTCTGGGATTTTCTCTGCTACTCCTGTGATAGCAAGCTCAATTTCACCTATCTTTAGGCTTCCTTGATACCTCCCAACTATTGGCTGTTGGAGATAATATAGAACATCACAAGGAAAAATATTATCCTTTTGAGTGATGTCGAATATTACTTCAACTTCTCGCCAACCTTCTCGACATTTCAGCTCTCCTGCTGTTTTAAAAACATCGGGGATGCGCTGAACTGTACTTGATCTCTTTTATTCCCAACGGCTGCTACTCACCATTCTGTCCTGCTGGAAAGACATCCTTCTGTTGGATAAATTATATTCTGGAAGAAAGGTTTCTGTTTAAAGAAAATGGCTGGGATATAGTGTGTGGTTTAAGTCGAGGCCTGATTTTGAATTAGTCTCCGCAAGACGAAACGCCCCGTATACAAGTGCTAACGGTTCTGGCGCTCGCCTCTAAGATACAACGACTTACTATTCTGGTTTAGCAGCACTTGCAAAAACCAGAATACAGCGAACATGAAGTGTTTTTCTGACTTTCAAGCTACAAAGGAAAAAATGGGCAATATGCGAAATGCAATGCTCGATTTTATGTTATCTGATTAATTTCGTATCTTATTTCATCGGTAGGGGCTTCATTAATATAGGCAATGAAGTGCCCGTCACGGAAAATTACGTCAGTAGGCTCGAAAAAGCACCTTTGCCTTTGAGCAGGCGATGCATTGAGGAGAGCACGACCTAGACGCGGGCGTGCGTGCGCATGCGTGCGAGCTCGGACCCGGCACCAGCCACGACCCAGGCCGCGGGCGTGCGCTGCCCGTCTTGGCGAGCGCAGATTCTCGGCGAGTAGCAAGACTTCGACCGCACGGGCCGTGCTCTGCCCGTCTTGGGCGAAACATTTCAGTTGAACTCTTTTAATTAATTACGAAAATTAATTAAACTATTTAATTAATTACAAAAATTAATTAAATATTTAATTTTAAAGGTTTTTGGTCCAAAAAGAATAAGGGCCTTGAAGCCCAAGCCCACGGCCCATGGCCCGCGACCCGGACCTAGACCGGGCCGGGCCGAGCCGAGCCGAGCCATCCGGTGGGCGGGCGGCGGCGGTGGCGTGTCGTGTGCGCTTTGAACCAAACCCACAAGCATGTAGGTCCTCTCCTTTAAGAACTTGGGTGCCCCAAGGGCCCAAACCCATTTGTCCAACTTGGGATAAATAAAGTGTGCAACTTTACCTCCTTTTTCCTATGTGGGATGGAGCATCTCTCCTCTCCCATATTTTCTATTTTCCATACCATTTATTTGTATTAAGTGGCTAACTTCTAGCATTAATTTCTCATTCCCGGAATCGGTTTGAGAAATTCAAATGATATTCCCATCTACTCTCTTAGTAGAATTTTTATAAATAATTTAATTCCATTTTTCACAAATGGAAACCACTTAATTAATTGGTCAAAATCGGGTCAACACCCAATTTCTCAAAGACCAATTCCAACAATCCCCACATGAATGAAATTAATGCATGCGTGTATGCGATTCACTTGAAAGTCTCGGCAAATCGTTATTGCATCGGGATAGGTAGCTTGTGGCTTTGAACCTTCCTTAGTAAAATACTATGCTCAGTTCTTCGGGCCGCATAGTGACGCAATGTCTTGAACTACTCGGCCCGTTTGTGTAAACCAAGACAACAAGATACTTACACAATAACAACTCTAACACTTGTTGTTCTCACGTTGTGTCCATTTCGGCCCTGGACCATATCTTAGATTCATAAGTGTTTCATTTGAAGAGGCCATTACTTCTCACTTATATAGGTGATCTCCTATTGAAGAGTATCTGCAATACTCCACCTTTCGGTATAGGAATCATTAAAAGTCTTAAACTTAACCTCACCACATTCAAGCGGGTTTAAATACACTTGGATGTATCGAGAATGAGCTAACACATTTTCAAGTGTTCATTTGAATATTCATAACTTAGTTGTCCCATTGAACCAAGGTCTTGGGATCTCAATTCACAAGGTTGGAGTTCTTGCTATGAACATTCTTTAAGTTGTGGATTTTAAACCCATTTTTCTTAACGGTTTATACGGTGATCTCGATTTATGCCTTTTGTAAGCGGATCGCAAGGTTTTCCTTTGACTTCACGTAGTCAACCGAAATAACCCCATTCAAAATCAACTATCTAATGGTATTGTGTCTACGACAAAAATGTCTAGACTTACCTCTTTCATTTCAAGAAAAGATACCTTTAATAAATACAACATTTCTTGATTTAATGATCATACCATCACTTATATCATAAATCTTTGAATTTATTTCATTCGGCGCTTCTACTTTTTCCAAAGCACCCCACATTTCAAGGCAATCTCCTTTATGTGGTTTGCTAAAAAGTAAAGCTCCCCTTTCAACTCGATATCTTGTTTAACACAAGATCATCCAGAATTCTTATGGCTCTCGGCCATTTTTATTTTATTTTGTTAGAACATCGCCCGAGCAATCCGGTTAGAATCTCGTTCTACCGATTTGAGATCTTAGTTCCAACAACTCCATCTTTTACAAGGTGTGTAACCTTTGATGTTATCACATTTCTAGTAAGACTTGATTCAACTTGTTTACGGTATACGCCTTTAGTGTTACAACACTTTTCGACAATACCTCATGCAAATGTGGTTTCGGTGTTTACAACACTTTTGGCAACACCTTTTATTATATAAAAAAATGCTGTGAAACTCCTTTGGTGTTCCATAAAGTGTGGTCATACCCCACATTTGTCGATTTCCATTCGGAATCCCATTTGTCTTCCTCAATCGAAGTCGAACTATCAAATCCTCAAGCCCATTTCCTTCCGCTTGTGCTTAAGGTAGTTCTTAAACTCTTTCCACGAAGGCGACAATTTTTCGATAATCGCGCGACCACTTGAAAAGACTCGTTGAGAATCATCCCTTGGACACTAAGTCGTGAAGTATGATCGAATTTCTTGAACTTGGCTAATCACCGTCTTGGTGTCAACCATCTTATAATCCGAGAAATTTACCGACTACAAATTTCTTTGACTTTGGCATCTTTACATTTTTATACTTTTTCTCCAAAGAGTCCCACAACTCTTTGGACGTTTTGAACGAACTATAGACTTTGTACAAGGTATCGTCTAGTCCGTTCAAAATATAATTCGACAAAGGAAATCATTGTTATGCCAAGCATCACAACGATTCTCCGTTCATTGTCGGATTCTTCATCACCAACGGCAGGGGTTCTCCTTCACGAAACGAGAACGACCCCAAGGTTGTCACGTAGAAAAGCATCTTCTGTTGCCATCTCTTGAAGTCGCCACCGGAGAACTTCATTTGGTTTTCGCCATGCGCAGGAGCGACAACCTTCGAACTTGATGCCATTGTCTTCAACATGAAAAAAAAAAAATTTTCGTCTTTGCGATTGTTGGATAAATTATATTCGGAAGAAAGGTTTTGCATTTAAAGAAAATGGCTGGGATATAGTGTGTGGTTTAAGTCGAGGCACGATTTAGAATCGGTCTCAGTAAGACAAAAACGCCCCGTATACAAGTGCTTTGCGCGATTTGCGCGCGCCTAAGATACAACGACTTACTATTCGGTTTAGAAGACTTGCAAAACCAGAATACATCTGAGATGAAGACGACCTTCGGCACCAAAGACGACCCGGAGGCACGGGCGTGCGCTGCCGTCGTGCAGCGTGGCGCAAATTCTCGGCAAGTAGACGACCGAGAATTAATTAATTACGAAAATTAATTAAACCTATTTAATTAATTACAAAAATTAATTAAATATTTAATTTTTAAAGGTTTTTGGTCCAAAATGAATAAGGGCCTTGAAGCCCAAGCCCAAGCCTGAGGCCCAGGCCCACGGCCCGCGACCGGGCCGGGCGGCGGCAGGCGGGCGGCCAGCCTTGCGGCAAGCAGCGTGTGTGCTGAACCAAACCCACAAGCATGTAGGTCCTCTCCTTTAAAAACTTGGGTGCCCCCAAGGACCCAAACCCATTTGTCCAACTTGGGATAAATAAAGTGTGCAACTTTACCTCCTTTTTCCTATGTGGGATGGATCATCTCTCCTCCCCACATTTTCCATTTTCCATACCATTTATTTGTATTAAGTGGCTAACTTCTAGCATTAATTTCTCATTCACCGGAATCGGTTTGAGAAATTCCAAATGCTATTCTCATCTACTCTCTTAGTAGAATTTTTACAAATAATTTAATTCCATTTCACACAAATGGAAACCACTTAATTAATTGGTCAAAATCGGGTCAACACCCCGATTTCTCAAAGACCAATTCCAACACCTTCAGGCTCAACTCGAGACTTGACTTTTGTTGAAGACTGGTTGATCTTGAATTATCATATCAATCTCCTTTATAGTTGGAGACTCTATGATTTACGGTAGAACCACCCTGGCAAAGTCCTCAAAGATTCTTGGGACATAAATAAATTACTTTCTCAAGAATACTTCGAATGATGGGTATTCGAGAGAGCATAGAAAATCTTGTATGTGATCGAGTAAGGCTATTTCATTCTTTCATCAAATCGACTCTTTTGAAATCTTGATGAAGGGTTAGGACTCTATTGAAATCTCAATCTCCCAAATTGTATGCAATTCTTGGATAGACATTGAATGCTAATTTTCCTACATACAAATTTCAGAATTAATGACTCAAGGCATGAATCCTTGAGATGTGAGATTCGCTTGTCAAAAATAGCAAGATTGAGTGGCGAATCTATTCCTTCCTTGAATGTTGCCTTAATAATGACTCTTATGGCTCCAATGTGAATCCATGAGAGTGTATTTGCAACTTCTCTTTTAACTCTACTTTTGATCTCCTGTATTTCTCTAATAGGGACCAGCTGCCGATAAATTCCATCGGAATAGCAAATTCTCCGATTGTTACCCTGTGAATAATTTGGTGTTTTCTGTTACGAAACCCAATCTTATCCAACGCCTTCTCCATAGCTCCGATAGTAAAATCATCGTATATCTGGAGCTTTGGATCTTCCTTCATAATTCTCATAAGACTGAGAGAGGAATCCTGACATATCCTCCCTAACCGTCTGTTGAAGAATTTCTTCTTCACTCTGATTCTGAACTGGATTCACTTCCATCATCAGAATAGATCTCTTCTTCATAGATGCTTTCATCTGAGGGTATATCCTCAAATTGATACACCTGGATCAAATCTTGATAATAGACAGCTTCTTCAATCTCGGGTGTAGCCTCGAAACTTCGAATCGACTCCTCGTCTTTGATTATGCGGGCAATCTGTTGAGATATTCCCCCTTGCTCCGCATGTCCAGCAATTACAGTCTTTGAAACTTTCATTGGCCCTGGTGTGAGCTCATCTGAAAGTTCTCCTTCCTGGCGTTCTACTGGTACTTGCTTGATTAGAACGATGAAGAGGCTATACTCATGCTTAGTCTTTGGTCTTTGCCCCGATTTGTAACCGGGCTTTTTGTTTTGACAAAACCTTCTAGGTCTCCATGAAGACCTTTTTTCTTTCTTCACCGGCGGCGGTATGGATGGCTTCTCTCCTTCTTCTTCTTATGCCGCGATGGTTGATCTCCCCAAATTGTTGGGATATCATTGTCCACGCAACATAGAGGAACCGCTTGTTAATTCCTCGTAATCTCTTATAATTCATGTATAGAGCTGCACTGGTAACACCATTCATATAACTTGGCCTTTGAGAAATACATTCTTGGCCATTGTATCTAATTCGCGCTTCATCATTGTATTCCCGATAAGCATTTCTCTCCAGGGACTCGGAATCTTTGCAAAGAATAGCTGTGAAGCTTCCTTTCTCCAATCTTGGATTTCCACCGGTATTCGATGAACAACTTGATATATTCGTCAATATGACAAATATCATTTAACTCCAGGCTATAGAGGGCTTGTTTATGTCTTTTTCTTTTTCATCCTCTAATCCCTCAAAGTAACTTGTGTCGATAAACCGGATTTTGAATAGTTTAGCCATATCATCGACAATTCCTTTCGGTGATTCTCCGATGTGACGCGCTCTTCGTACTTGCATCGGTCATATCCCATGCAATCTTCTGAGATCCTCAATACTCATTTCGGGGAGTAAAATGAAGGAATCTTTCGTAAGATCAAGGGTACTTTGCAATCCTCATTGTTGATGACCATTCATCGATAAGAACTTCTCGATTTTTGAAATCGGGATATCGGTTAGCATCAATCCATATGGATGTATTGGATCTAAATGCGATCTTCCATAAGGCGTCTGGTGAATATTTGGCCTTAGGAGGTACTCGAGTTCCCGCAAGAGGGGGTCGAGCTCTGTTCTGAAAGTGTTTCATTCCCTTTGGTGAAATCTCCGGCGTGATGCATTCTTTCGTCTGGATTCCATCATGTGAACCCGAACTTTCTGCGATGTTGGGATTTCTTGGAGGCGGTGGTGGAATTGGTCTACCATGAGGGTCATAGGTAACCAAAGGCTGATCCGTCTCTGCGTTCATCTTTAAGTCTACAATACCTAATCCCTGAAGGATCTGCCGGTCATGTAGATCTTTAAGATTGATCTTCTCCATATCCATCACTTTTAGTTTATGATGGATTTTCCTTTGATGATAGCAATGAGCTTTTCATCGTCGTCATTTTTCGTATAACTTCGGTTGGTTTTCCTTTTTGGTGTAAATAAGTCTTGTCCCGAAATCTATATGCTTCTTTCCTCCGAAGAACTCGATGTCATCATCCAAGTTCTTGACTCGTTTATGAATATCATGAAGAATTTCAAGAGTTTCCTTCGATATTTCACCATCGTCTCCATCAGTTCGGATCGATGAACTTGTCTTTGGTATATGAATATGGCGGTTGCCATAATTACGCATCGTCTTACGGATTTCTCTAAGATTTGTTGAGATCTTAGATGTATCCGGAAGTATCTCGTTCCATTAAGTACTCCATCGAAATCATTGTTCGATGGGAATTCTCATGAATCGCTTTTTGGCGATTCATCAGATCAACATATAAGGTGCAGTTTCTTGTCCGAAACTCATATGATATCTTTGCTCGCATTTCGCATTGCCTCGAGGCTTCCCTATCGGCTCTGCGTGTTCTTGTATCTCATATTGGTGATTCCAATATGCGATCTTATCCTGGTGTTCTCAGGCAAACATCGTCAAAATTTGACGATATGTCTGTCTGACGTACATCTCGGACAATTGTCCGAATCCATATTCTCGGAGAAATTCTCCTCACCAATTGTTAATTACATAAATATAATAAATCTAACCAAAAGTTCTTAATAAATCGGGCTCTAATACCATTTTGGGTCAACAATTCTAAAGGCAAATTGGGTATAATGTAAAATGAATTATTTTGGGACCGAAGGTGCAACCTTTGAAAATTACGGGACCAAATATCTTTGAATTTAAGATTTCGGGACTTCTTTTGCAACAATCTTAATCCTATGGGACTATTGCAATCGTGGGACTAAAAAAGTAATGAAGAAAATCTTATGAGACCATAGATGCAATTAACTCTTATTCAAACACGTCACATCCATAAAATAAGTACATTTATATTATTTCAATTATTACATTATTAATATATCATTTATTTCTAACAAAATGTAAAACCAACATACATATAAAAATAAGATAATGCCATCTATATCTCTTCAAAAATAAAATCAAATATAATTTCTTCCAAAATAATACACTAAAATTACCATCTTTGAAATAAAACCAAATACACTACACAACTTCGATACAGTTTCTCAAAACATTCTTCCAAAAATACTCACAAGTAATACCCAATAAAGATTTATGTACCAACTCTCGATTTGATTATTATTTATCCTTAAAGAATATTTAAAATTTGTGATTTTTTAACTTTAATTCAAGATTGTCGGTGTATCCAAATTGACCAAAGATACCACTTACCAGTAAAGATTTTAAATAACAGAGGAATTCAAGAGTGATATTGTATTGAAAATCCAAAAGGCGATAAACTCCATATTATACTCTTTCCAAATATTTTGGCATGTCATGTTTTCATTGAGATTTTCCATTTTCCACTATTTTCATTGAGATTTTTGGATTGAATAGATTATTGTGTGAAAATTAAGAATATGTTAAGTTGAAGCTCAAATATTGAGAAGAGGTAATTTTAATTTGCCCTCCAAACTATTCGTGTTTTTTACTTTGTCCACTTAACTTTAAATTGTTCTACTTTACCCTTGAACTTTGCAAATTATTGCACTTAGCCTATAATTTCCAAATTTACCCCTTGTCTTTTATGGTTATTTAATTTTTGGATATCTGGAATTGGTATCGTAGCTTAGGTTTATTAATGAAATTTACTATTATTTAATATTATTTGTATATTGACTAAAGATGATGAGATTTTGAGAGAATAGTTGATCCAAATAATTGTTCGAGATATAGTGGCTATAATAATCTACTAAGAGTGACGGGTAAATTTGAAAATTATATGCTAAGTACAATAATTTGCAAAGTTCAAGGGTAAAATAGAATAATTTAAAGTTACCGTGGGCAAAATAGAGAAACACGCATAGTTTGGGGTGTAAATTAAAATTACCTCTTAAGAATAATAGATTTGAGTTATATTAGTTAGGAAAATGAGGTGATGATGATGTAATGGTGTGCACGAGATTGAATGGCAATATATGTGAATATGTTTAAGAATATGTTTGAAATTTGTGAGAATAAGATGAATTTTTTAGATAGAATAAATAGTTATATTTAGTGGAAATACATCGAACAAACATATTTTTATTTTTATGAATAATAAAAAATTGAAAATAGGGGTTTGAAAATGAGAACATACGAGACATTTGTGTTTCACTATATTATGTGAATGCTATTTGTATAATAATAACATTGTTTTATAAATATGGTAACGAATTAAAACACAAAATGAAGTAATGTAGGAAAGAAGAGATACGGTTAGGAGAATATGAAATTTTAATATTCCTAAGATTTTTGTTTTGGAAAAAAATAATTTCATTAATTAATTCAAACGAGTAATACACAGATAGAAACAGAAACAAGCCTGTTAAAAATCATAAAAGATAAAACTATAAAAAGATTTAAAGCATGATTAATAATAATAATCGACTTAAAGCATACAACTTTGAAAAATATATAGTGCCTCGAATACTCATGATTCCAGATCTGCAACATGTTGAAGACCACAATTTGATTTGTTATGTCTGTCGAATAAAAAACTTGCTTATTTGGATCGTCCACAATTTGATTTGTTATCTCTGTCGGATAAAAAAGCTTGTTTATTTGGATCGTCCGCATAGGAAAAAATCAACCAAGACGACAACAAATCAAATGTCAAATCAGCGGCAAAATCACAAACAAAAAAAATAAACAAATAATCCAAATATATGTAGAAAAACCACTAATTTAGAAAAATCAATTAATAAAAAAGATATAGATAAGGTGATTAGAATTCTAACCACAATTTGAATATTCAAGGAATCTAACCCATAAAGTAAAACGTGAGAAATATGGTAATTGCAAGAAACGTAAGGAAAAATACAACTAGATAAGATGGCAATTGGCAACTGTCCACTTATTAATGTCCGGTATTTATGGGTGCGATTTTCCCGTGATCTACGCGAGGGTAGAGCTGTAATTTCAAATGGATCACATGTGAAACCCTAAAGGCAACTTTTTGCAGCCTATAAAAGGTACATAGGAGTGATCAAATTTTCAATCTCTTCAATTATTTTCCAGGAGAGAGAGAGAGGGTTATGTGTCCAGGAAGAGAGAGAGAGGGTTATGTGGGTTGAAGAGATTGAAAAAGGCTAAGATAAGCTTGAGAAGGATCCATTCTTTATTTCTACACACAAAAGTTTATGGGTAAGTTGTCTCCTCTTTTGATAAATAGAATTAGTTCTTTAAAGTTATGATTCATTATGGTTAGATATTTTTAATTATAATTAGTGGTTTTAGTTTTATATTTAACTTTTTGCAATATATGCTTGATTACTCTGAAAAATTGTGATTATTAGAACAAAAGTGAATAGAGTAATTTTTTTTTTTTTTTTTTTATGTTATCATGTTTGATAATTCCACCAAAATATTTGTAGGTTGTATTTGAATGAAAGATTTGAAAGTGAATAATGAGAAATAGTTGAATTTAGGAGTGTTTTTTTTTTCCAAATTCATTATATAAGAATTTACATAAATGAACTTATTACTATAGATCTAAAATTGTTAAATTCAAACTCAATATATTCCTTTCACCCAATTTAGTTTGCATTAGCCATGTTATCTTTTGTATTTTGAGATTTTTAGATATATTTATTTAATGATTAAGGGTGATTGAGAGAAGATTTATAGAGAAATTTAGGGAAGATGATTTTGATGTGATTTATTGAAAAATGTGTATATTAGTAAATAAATGTATTACAAAATATAATATATGTTTAGTTGGTGATTGAGGAAGTGATTGATGGAAGATGGTGAGTAAGAGAAGACAACTAAACATAGTCTTAATAAATAAGGTTGAAGTTTAATGCTATTTTTTTAAGTACAATCCTGAAGGAGGTGAGAAATCCTGAAAGGGTTCAAGTTCAATGCTTGATACTTGATTTGAGATTATTATTTATTCATTAATATAAGAATCCAAACTTGGACACATTTGTTTGTTCATAAGATAAGATGTAAATTTCGATTCGATTAATGAAAAAATTAAAATATGAGTGAAAATATCAAACTATCCAAGCTAGATTCATGTTTAGTTTGACTAAAGTTTGTTCAAGATCTATTTAATTTATAACCAAAACAAATTTCAATACATTTTTTGAAGATCACATTTTTTTATACAAGTTTGATCAATTGTATAATCGACCCAATTCAATTCATTTACACCTTTGCTCATAAATACGCAATTTTGTCTATATTATTATTTTATTATAATTTGAAGTTTTAAAACTTCAACAGAGGCGTAGACAAGGAGGGCTTCCCCCCCCACAAGAACCCAAATTTTTTTTTTGTTAGTTTTTTTATGGAAAAAATGAAAAAAATTATATATATATTTTTAAGGAAAAAAATAGTTGAGCTAGAGGAAAAAAATTTGGGCTAGGGTTTCAAGGCACTGGCTACGCCCGACTTTAACAACTATATTTTTAATGAATGAATTTTGTAACCTCCTATTTGATTTTGTAACACTCCATAATACTCATTAAATTATACTTAATTTTTGTTATTGTCCAGGTTCACTACACTTTTGTCACTCGATAATGGGTTTGGCCCAGATTCAAGTAACTGTTGGGCCGCCTAATGAGCTTGGACATTGCGGTGTCCGTCATTCGTAAGTATCATGGTTGGTGTCTCAGAACTTCTCGGATAGTGGCATTGATGAGGTTGTAACTCCCCAGAAAGTAGTCATCAATGGGGGTTGTAACATCTGGCTATTACATGGAAAGTAATTGTCCAGTCACTTACAGATTTAATTTTCTGCGAGGTTAGATTTTATTGCCTATAAATAGTCCGGTTTCCATTACAAGGTAAGGGCGTTAAAAACGCAAAGGACAAACGAATATATATATGCATCATGCAAGGACATAAGAGCACCTCCTAAATGAAGAGAATTTAGGCACTCACATGCTTACATACCTATAATTCTTACACTTCAAAATATTATTTTGTGTTTGGGCAACGTGATAAAGTTTTGTTCATTAGTCTTTTTGTGATCGTGTTCATAATAGAAAACATAAACATGACCTTCTTGGGTGAGCCGTCAGAACCTACACGGAGGTCACGATCTTAGGACAACGTCAAGTGGCGTGACTCATACATGCCTAACCTTTCATTTTCACGACTCTATATTAGTTAAGTATATTTATAAGTTATATTTTGTTGTAGTCATTTGATTATATATATATATATATATATATATATGCATGAAGCTATTTTATTTGCATCATTAAATGAAGAAATTTCAACATATTTTGCTTAATCTTTTTAAGCTCTTGCTATATCATAAGCAAAACAATGGATATTAAGATTCTTACCTTTATTTATAATTGTTTGTTTTATTGTCTTCAACGGTAAGGTGGCAAAAGGTGAAACTAAATCACTTACGTCATATTTTGATTGAAAAATTTGGATTTGAGGATATGATTTTGTGTGAGATTTCAAATAATAAGATTGAACTTGAAATTCACCTTAATTATTATACTTAAAAATTAGATTAAAATATCTACAGAGATTTGAAATCCATCAGTTGAGATTATCCACACAAACTCTATGTATTTAGATTTGAAATTATTTCGTATCTGTCAATCCAAATGAATCTTTTCATATCAAAGGGTTTTAGTTGGCTTGAGATATTGAATTTCAAGCATCATTGGTTAGAGCCAGCACATAAAGTTTAAGTGAACCAACAGAAAAAAATGTGGTGTGCCACGTGAAAACCTAAAAGAAATATCATTTTTAAAAATCTCTTAGCACTACAAGCCGGAGACAGGTATAGACCGGGCCCCCCGCCAGTGCGTATAACAACATAAATACTGCATTATTTTATGTTCTGGACTACTTCTAAACTTGTTTCTCACTATTTGCAGGGGTGAGCAAACGAAATCATGTCTCCATTGTGTGTCTCTTCTTTCCCAATTACTAGTAATTTGCTCATTTTTCTTGGTAGTTGAAATTCTACCAAAAAATTTGAGTACCCTGTCATTATTTAAAAAGAAAAAAATGGGAAAAACAGATGAAATTGAAAGGAACTTCACAGTTCACACACTCGTCTGACGTCTCGGCAAGTGAAAATTTCATTTGGGCCTCACTGTCAACTCCATCATTTTAACAGTGGCGGCATATGGTAAAAGGTAAGGTCAACGGTTTATTTCGTATTATGGATTTCAAATTCATAATATTGGTTGTTTGGATGGAGTCATTTTATAAATAGATTTCAAATTCTTGGAAATTATTTTTGAAGTCATTTTGGATAATTTCAAATCCTTCCTATTTTAAGTCATTTGGAATCTTCCTGAAATCCTCTCTCCAAATTTAAATCCTCCCATCCAAATATAACCTCAATTTGTTTGTTGTTGTGCTGATTTATATTGTTGTATTCTCTTTTATTTTCTCTTGATTGTGCCTTCTAGTTTTCTTTGAATAGTGAATCCCCAAACCCATACAATTTCCTTTATATGTGACTTTTAAGCTCCATTTGGATGGAAGAATTTAAACTATGAATTTCAAATTCATAATAACAAATTATTGAAGTTTGAATGAAGTTATTTTATAATGGATTCAAATATTTGGAAGTTATTTTTGGAGTTATTTTAGGTTGCATTTGGATGGGAGGATTTGGATTTGGGGAGAGGATTTGGGGGAAGGATTTCAAATGACTCCAAATAGGAAGAATTTGAAATCTTCCAAAATGACTCCAAAAATAGCTTCCAAGGATTTGAAATTCATTGTAGAATGACTTCATCCAAACAACATCAATGGATTTGTTATCATGGATTTGAAATCATTAACTCCAAATCCATTAATCCAAATGGAGCCTAAGGCTCCATTTCAAATTCATCCTATTTTGAGTCATTTGAATCATTTCATAAATTCTCCCCCAAATTCAAATTCTCCTATCCAAATGCCACTCATTTGACTTTTTGTTTGAGCCTACTTTTGAAGAGTTAAAGTGTATAATTTAAAATTTTTGAGGATGACAATGAGTCAAGTTTGAACAGGGTAAACCCAATGGTGGTTTTTAAGGCCAACTCCAATGGGAACCAGTTAGACACATAAATTTTTTTATAAATGTAAAAGATAAAAATTATATATATATATATATATTTATTTAAAATACTATCAAGATATTTTTAAAAATATGAGTTTTTAAATAAATTATCAGAAATATATAATCATTTTTAAATAACAAAAATTAAATAGGTAGTGTTAGTAAAACCCACCCAATTTGCAATCTTTAAGGCTCCATTTGAATTGATGGATTTGCGGCTAAGATTTCAAATTCATAATAACAAATCATTGAGGTTGTTTGGATGAAGTTATTTTTGAGTCATTATGGAGCGTTTCAAATTACTCTTATTAGATTGAGTCATTTGAAATCATTCCCCAAAATCATCTCCCTAAATCCAAATCTTTCCTCCAAATGCAACCTTAGTGCCATTTGCCAAAAGTTGCAAATTTTTATTTTGATTCCGTTTTTAAATGACCCTCATTGATGTTTCTACCACATTTTGAATTTATATCCTACTTCTAAAGAGCATTATGGAAAAATTTTAAACATCAGATTTTCCCTGATAACCAACTAAACCGCATCTTCATCATCCATAAATTAATATTTGAGTCCCTCAATTTTTAACTAAAATTCATGCTCTCTTCCCATTTATTGAAATTATAGCAAAATTTTCTTCTACTTTCTGCGGTAATGCGCCTGAGCTTGTGATCTATTGTGAATTATCACATACATACAATAATGTAAAGGCAAAACTTGCGTGAGACGGTCTCACGGATTTAGATCCGTGAGACGGAGCCCTACACAAAGTTTTAAAGGTTTTTTTTTTTTTTCAGATTTTATTTTTCTTAGGGTTTATATTTGTTTTTAGGGTTTATTTTGTTTCTTGGGTTTATTTTTAATTGATTTGGGTTTTAAGGTTTTTTAATATTTTTAGGGTTTATTTTTTATTTTTGGGTTTATTTTTGTTTTTCGGGTTTATTCTTCATGGCTCATGTTTTTAGGGTTTATTTTTGTTTCTTCATGGTTCATTATTATTTTTAAATTTATTTTCATGGTTCATGTTCTCAAGACGGAGCCCTTAGGAGGTCCGTCTCACGGATTTATATCCGTGAGACCGTCTCACAAGAGACTTGCTCTAATGTAAATAGTTCACTTGCTGACATGAAAGAAAATGGTATGGGAGAATACTGAAATTCAGCACAACCATTTACAAAAGCAAAAAGAAGAGCTTGAAAGATAAAAATGCTGCCCATTTCTAAGTCACATTAATACAGCGAAACAGTTGTGTTTTCTGATTCTTATTTCATTTTTCCAAGTTTCAAGCTCAGTTCTCACGGAACTGTTCCTACTCTAATTCTACTACCATTCTCCAGGCCATTTTTGTTAGAGATGGACAAGGTAACAACAAAACAACTGGTGAACACCAGGCAGCTGCCACGATACAATACAAAATTTATTCTGCGCACGGACGGCAACTGTGACAAAATCCGAGCATGGTTATTTGCTGGCAAAATTGAATATGGCTTCTTTATTGCTGGCAGTTCCTATGTGTAGCATTTCTGAAATCCGTCAGTTTCTCAAGATCGTCAACTACTTGGTTAGCAGCATGAAGGATCATCTTCTTGACCTGTCCAAGATACATTGGTAATTAATTATTTATTCTTTGAAAATCATTTTCGAATTTTCAGATGTGAAATACAAGATGAAATACACGATGTGGCAAACTTAGCTAGCTACCTCTAATTTATCTTCTCTGGCTCTATGGTCCCTTGGTAGCTTCCTGAATTCCTCGGTTAGTCGAAGGCATTCATGTAAATTTTCAGGAGAAACAAAGTCGGCGGCAACTTTGGTGCATGACTGCATAAGCAGGAAACAGGTTATGAAAAAACATCTAAAAATTTTATATACAAGCAAAAACTGATACAATTTAATCCCATTTATTTACCTTTAGATTTCTCACTTGGTGTGGACACCCTGCAGGAATGAAAACTGCCTCCCCAAGTTTCTGTTCAAATGTCCAGGGTTCTATGCCTGAAATAATAATTGGTTGTTTCAGTAATAAAGAGACAGACATGATGTTCAAAGATGGAATTGTTCAATATTACTATTTGCTTACCGAATTCTTTTTTCAGCTTAATTTTATGTTCTGAAGTCAAATAGAAGGTTTGGTCATGAACTGGATGAATGACCTAGATACGCGAAGGTAAATGGACAGTTTAGTACACAGCTATACCAGAATAAAAACCACATGTTCTTAATGATTGTCGATTTACCTGATCAACTGGACAGCAATAAGTGTGTCTAAATTCGTTTGAATGCTTAATGAGATACTCTTTCAATTTTGGCACATCTTCCCTTCTGAAAATGTCCCACAGAGCGCCACCGCTGTCCTTTGCCTGCCCGTCTGTTTGAAGTTCGTTTTTCTTTCCCTTCTCTATGCAGTCAGTTGCTAGAACACCAAAATCTGCTTTCTCTTTACGTCTGACGAGTCTGATTTCATAAGAATTCTCATTTTCTCTTCTCGCTCTGTGTTCTCGTTCGTCTTGGGCTCTATGCTTCTCTTTCAGCAATTCAATTGCTTTGCACTGCACATCACTTAAAGCTACTTCTGCCGTGTGCGTCAAAATGTTCACCTGAAACAGCAAGATCACATATCACTATTGAGAAAAAATGTGCATGAAACTATGGCTTGCTTTCTGATGCAGGGAAAATGCATGGCAGCATGTGTGTGGGAAGTTGTGAATAAAGAGAGAACAAGAAAAAGAAACAATGCATTCTTTTTCGCCTTCGAGCTTTTAGTTGGAGAATGTGGCTTATTGAACAGAAAATGAGATCACTTTGTTTTTCTTATCACAATAAATGCAAAGGACAACACACAATTTAGCAAAACTTCCCAAATCAATTGAGCGCAGCAAATAAAATTCTGTGCATAAAAAAGAAGGCGATATATTTCAGTTCATTAACCTTGTCTCTCTAATTGCGCATCTTCCAGAACCAGATTTTTTTTTTGGTGGGTGGGGGTTATATTAACAAAAAAAATAAAAAATCTAAGGTTTGGGGTAATTTTAAAAAAAAAAAAACCTAAAGAAATTACAACATAAACCCCCTTGAGGTTTGATTCTGTTTTACATTATACCCACGGTTAGTTGACCTAACAAAATCTGCTGAAGTGATTAAATATTTTACAATTACACCCTCCAACTTTTCTATTACAATTTACAAATAGCCTCAATTTTTTGTCTGTTTTTTTTATTAAAAAAAAATAAGTCCTAAGGTTTCGGTAACTACAAAAAACTTAGAGAGGGTTCTAAGTTACAAAAACTTCCTTGAGGTTTGATGTTGTCTTACATTTAGCTCCAATTGTTCGTTGACCTAACGAAATTTGCCAACATCAACATCAACAAAATATTTATATCCCTCAACTTTTCTATTACAAATAAACCTAAATTTTTGTCTAGTTATTTGTAATATCTAGAAAAGTTGAGAGATGCAACTGTAAAATATAAGACCCAAAGTTCACCTCTTCTAAAAAGGTCATAGGAAATGAAATCTCTAATTAAAAAAAATTAGTGTTTTATCGTTGAGGTTTGATCACATGTATTACCACTGAGGTTTGACCTAATTAGTGTTTTATTTTGTCTAACATTTACCCCTTTCATAAGTGAAAAAAAAAAAAAAAAAAAATCAACCCCCCCTCATATTTAGCAAAATATACAGTTTACCCATTAATTTTGACACTGAATCAAACTTTAGCGATAAACGTTGTAATTTTGAAATTTTGCTGGTTTTTTTTTTTATTAGGTCAAACTAAAAGAGAATCACAAAATAAAATGTATCATTAATCTAATTGATATGATCATATTTCTAGCAAGTAATATACGATCTGTTGCATCAACCTCTCTAGAGGCGAAGCAATATCGTCATTGAATTTCCAAAATGATCCTCTTTCATCACCAAATTAGAGGAAATTACACTAAACCCCATGTACTATTCATGTTTTCACACTTTACCATATAAACTATTTTTTGTTACACTTTACCCTATGAACTTTGTAATTTTTTGCATTTTGCCCTATATGGACAATTTTGCCACTAAAGTTTTATTTTTCGTAGCATAATAAAAATAGTTCATGTATCATGTTATCGTAAATAGAATTGATATTTTCTTAAATTCATTCCTTGATTCAATGAAATGTAGCTAGATATTCTTGGTCGATTTTTGATTTGCTCTTAACACATACAATTCTAAGGTTGCTCCTTACACTCAACCTTAACAGACATCACAATGGTTCGTACCAACACGACAAAAAAATAAAAATTACTGCAAAGAAATTATCCGCTAACTTTAGACATCGTCGACCAATCTTAAGTATTGGTCACTAATCAATTAAAAAAATAATAGAATTTTAGTCAAAAAAGCAATGAAAATATTCGTCACTAACCAGAAATATTCAACTACATTTCAGTCGAACAATGTATGAATTTTTTAATTTAGGAGTAAAACTGTCCATATAAGGTGAAGTGTAGAAAGTTACATAATTCATATGGTAAAGTGTAACAAAAAATAGTTTATATGACAAAGTGTAAAACCGTGAATAGTATAGCGGGTTTAGTGTAATTTCCTCCCCAAATTATTTCTAGAATTATGATGATTATAGTTCCAATGTTGAGAGATTGGATAGCCAATAATGCCACAAGTTGGCTCGTTGATCCATCCATTGTTCAATGTTGCATCATGCGATCACGTTCACAAACCTTTATTACAAGCATCTTCTTGGCGACATTGTTGTCAAGAACGAACTGGGCTCTCATACCTTCTATAATCGGTTGATTCGCTCATGAATACCAAATCATAGGCATGCAAAATCCCATGGATTCTTAAGAATAATGATAGATGGGGAGGAGCAAGAAAAGCTCTCTTTTATATTTTGAGAATTTCTTCGCCTCTTCAAAAACAAATAATATCCTTGATAAGCCTTGATACTCTATATCATCCTCCCTAAGGTGAAGAATAATTGTCTCAAATTTTTATCATGATGCTTTCTCGACACCCAAATCATTCTTGTAAATATGATGATTACCATTTCAAAGTTGAGGGTTTAGATAGTCAATAACGCGACAATGTGCCTTGTTATTGATCCATCTATTTAATTTGCATCATGAGATCAAATTCATAGACCTTTTCTACGGGCATCTGGTTGGTTGGACATCTTTTTGGCATCGCTGTTGAAAACGAACCAAACTCTGATAGCTAATAACACATCAAGTTGTCACATTATTGATTCGTCTGTTGTTCAATCTGCATCATATGAGAACGAAAATCAGATGGTTCTATTTCTCAATCTTTCTGACTTGCTCCAATAGAACCAAGGTCGAAAAGATTGAAAAAATCAGTCATTCACAACCACTGATGAAGGATTCTCGAAAAGTTAAGGATTAGTAATCTTTTTATACACCTCTTCAACGGACATCACGTTGGTTGGACATCTTCTTGGCATTGATGTTTAACACGAACCAGGCTCTGATAACAACTGATGTAGCGAAAACGTCTTATGAGAAAAACTAAGAGGGAAGAAAGAAACAATATCTTGATGTGATGCTCTTCCGTCACCCAAACCATTCTTGTAATTATGATGATACAATTTCAAAGTTGAGAGTTCAAATAACCAATAACGCAACAAGATGTCTCGTTATTGATCCATTTGTTATTCAATCTGCATCATGAGATCACGTTCATAGGCTTTTTCTACTGGCATCTAGTTGATTGGGCATCTTCTTGCCATCGTTGTTGAGAATGAACCAAGCTCTGATAACAATTGATGTAGCGAAAACGTCTTCTGAGAAAAACCAACACTTCCATTCAAATCCGACCTATTTATTAACAGATAACCCGAACCCGACCTATTTAACCCGTATAATAAATTTATTTTTATGTATATGTAATAGTTTCAACAAAATAAATTTACATTTTTAAAAAAAAAATCACCATGAAAGACTATTCAAACAATAAAAAAATATCACAATTCATAACATATGAAAAGAAACAACATAATTACATAAATTACATAATATACTAATCATATTTTGAAGACAACATACAAAAAGACATACAAAATAATAACAATATACATAATTAATGAGATCTTAGCATTTAACTCTTACATACATGTCTTGTTTTTCGTACAATTAATTATTACTTAGTTTTTCTTTTAAATTCACAAACGGGTTACACGGGTTAAATGGGTCATAGCAGGTTGACCCAAAACCCAACTTCTTTAACAGGAGGGTTATTCAGGTTTGACCCGATTTCGATCTGGACCATTGAAGCATGGACCCATACCCAGTAATTTCGTGTTAGGTTCGTGTCAGGTCCGAAATTGACACCCCTATAAAATGTAAAGTAAATCTAATTGATATGATCCTACTTTTAGCATGTAATATCCTTAATAGACTTGATATGATGCATCAGAATTCGAGTGAAAAACGTATTAAACTTTTGTGAAGTTATTTTAAGAGTTAATTTTCATAAGCACACACCAAAATAAATTATGCAATAGTTTGAATTCATACCGCATCCGACATATCACAGTGAAGCTTAGTTATGGAATCCCCTCTTCCAAGTTCCTCTTCAGTCCCATAGGCAATGTATGTCTTCGGACCCATATCGGGTTTTATAACGTTTCTTTGGCAACTTCACAAAGAAGGTTAAGCAATCCACCCTCGGATCTGTGTATTCCTGGAATGGCAAGGCACGAATGAACTCATCGCAATGGCGGGGTAATAAGTTCTCAAATTTGTCAGATGGTGGCCAATCCTTGAGTTTAAGCATCTCAGGCCAGAAATTCGCATATTGTCTCCCTTGTGTATAACCTTTGAAGAACTTGCGAGTGCTAATCTCCACCTGCAAACACCACCAACATGCTAGAAATTATTTGAATAAGATATGATATCCATGCGTGCATAGAAAAAGCAAAATAATAAGATAGTTTTAGGAATAATTACAAAAACCACCCCTAAGATTTAGCCTAATTACAGAAAAACTCTAGTTATCTTTTAAAATCATAATTACCCCATTGAGGGTGTAGTTTGTAAAAAAAACAAAAACAAATCTCAAGGGTGTATTTGTAATTTGAAATATAACTGGGTTGTTGTAATTGGGCTGAAAATCATGGGTAGTTTTTGTAATTCACCTTATTTTTATACAAACTTTCAAGCGGAGAAAAAATCGAGCTAAAAGGTCCAAATGAAATTATTAAAAGAAAACTAGAAATAACCTCACAACCAGCCAGGCAATCAATAGCCTTCACGTCAGACATTTTTGAACTGATACGATCATCTGTGTGCTCACACAATGCACGCCACATAACCATTGGTTCCCAACTTAATCCACTTGCCTGCTCAAGAGCATTTCTAACAATTACTGGTTCTCCTTGAGCCCAGTGCCGCCTGAACTGCATAAGCTCTTCCTCATTCAGGATATCCTTTGAATCTGGGCAATACAAGCAATTATCATTAGAGCCTTCTCTAGAAGCTTCCTTGCATGATTTTCCAGAATCACTGCTACAGGATGTAGTCTGAAGAAAACTCTTCTTAATATTTTTACATTTACTCATGATTTTTTCTGCTCGTTTTACTAAAGTCGAAATCCAGTGTTCTGGAAGGAGACAATTGAGCTCTAATTTGCAACTGCCACATCCACCCATTTCATTGGGAGGACAAACAACACCCCCATGTTCGATAAAAACCCACTCAACTGGCATTCGAGAACTTTTATCTATGGTCTCTGCATGATAAGATTCTGGTAGTGGATCTCCACCGTGCATGTAATCAGAGCCTCTATCCACATATTTAAGAATTTTTTCGCCGGAACCTTCTGGAATCTGACCTGCACGGATCTCCGGAAACAACTAAGACAAAGCTCATAAGAGCAATTTGGGCAACTCCGATGAAGATCAACAATTGAAGTTGAACAGTTGTTGCTGCTCCATAAACAACGAAGACAATAAGAACACTATACATCTGAGAATTAATGAGTAAAAAATGCACAGGTTAAAGGAAAGATCACTTACCAATATACACGCTCATCGTTATAGCAAACTGCGCGTTTTACTTCAATTGACGAAGCTGGTACCCCTGCCAATGTGAATATTCTGTCAGAAGGAAAACAGAAAGTCTCAAATAGACGTACTATCTCGAATTCAAAGACAACATACCTTGAATTGTAGACTCCATTTCAATCTCTTCCATTTGTTCTTGATGAGTATGTTCTAGGTATGGAAAAAGTGTGCTGAGGAGATAGTGCAGATGGCGGATCTTCTCTTCATCGTTGATATCTCTTTTAGAAGTCTAAATTGGAAGATGGAAAATCTTTTAGCAGATGAAATAATAATAATAATGACAGTTAATCGATTTTACAAACAAACAAACCTTCAATATGGAAGTCGAATGCAAGCACAAGTTGCAGTTGCAAATCCTACGGCAGTATGGGCAAACCTCTGAGACTTCCTCTTCCGATAATGTAGGGTACCTATGTGCACAAGTTAGGAGAAATGCTACATCTAAATTCTGTGAATTCTTTAAAACGCGAAAGTGTATAGTTAGAATAGTCACCATTGCTTAATACATTGAATGCAGTACAATTTCTCTTTGCACTTTGAGCACGGAACAACGATTCTTCTATCCAGCCTCCGACACTGATGACATTTAATGGAGTCCTTTTCATTCACCTGCTTGTGAAAAAGGAGCATCACCACAAGGAAAAAAATAAACAATATGAACCAATACATATACTTAAATGTTTAAGACAATGTTTAAGAGAACATACCTTCCCGTTTTTAGCTACGGATCTGTGTACTGTTTTCCTATCAATCTTTGAAATTGATGAACTAGAGGTGGAGGTGGAGGTGGAAGGGGACGATAAGTTAGATGAAGAATGTTTGGCAGAACCATCACATTTTCTTTTCATGCCCTTTAAACTTCTATTTGCCTTGATGGTATCAGTATCACTACTTTGAATTCTAGAAACATTAATGGAATCACTTCCTCCCAAATTTGTGTCAATATATAAAGCCACATCTTCTTCATCGTCCACCCAATCACATAAAATGAAATTTGTATCCAGAAACTTGTTTGAAGAAACACGGCACCTTTTTACTTTTCTCTGATTATCGATATTCTCAAGTTGTTTTCCCTGGTTGCTAGATTTAACCACTGGTTGCCTCCGTTTCTCCTTGCTTTCATTCCACTCTTCATCGCTTTCACTTTCTCCTTTTCTCCTAAAAACTTTATTTTCATAGATCTTTTTCTCATTTGACCTTCTGCAACGTTTCGCCGAGTGTTTTTCAGAGGAGCTTTTTACTTCCTTTTTCGATAACTTTTTGAGTGACCTATAACGATGACCTTCACTTTCCTCATCCGAACTAAAATAGTCACCATAAGAAAGAGGGCGGCATCTCTTCTTTGAAGGGATATATTTGTCTGAGGACGAGCTACCAGCATTCCCCTCTTCAACACTCTGAGTTCTCATTTCGTTCTTTGCCTGCGGTGCTTCTTTTATGGTTGAAACCCTCTGATGTCCAGTTGGTACTGTCAGATCACATGAAACACTGCTGCTTCTAGATAGTCTGGCTTTCTGATTAGATAAATTACCGGATTCTGTAGGCAATAATTTTACGTTTTCCTCATCTTCTTCATCTTCTAGATCAAGGATAAGCTTCCTCCTCCTTGCAGGCACACGTCTCAGGCTTCTTGACATCACTGCCATTTCATTTTTTGTGTAACAACTATGTCGTTCTTGCTTGGCAATTACTAATGCCATTGCCACACTGCCGAATCACATGAGAAAATATGCCTAGTTAATTAACAAATTCCATGAATCAATTGTTAAAAACAAATCTTGTCAAAAAAAGCAACAGTCCATGACATCATTCATCGAAAACAAATGCCCCAAACTATAAAGAGATCATGAATCTCATGATCCATAACCAAAGTGCAAGCACATTCAACTGTACACTCGCAGATGCATTCCTCTTAGTATTTTCAGTGGATTAAGATTATAATCATTTTTTTCTGTAATAAAATTACTCAATTCAATTCCCCGTGCACAATCACTAGACACAACTACATCTTAACACACACACACACACATAAAAACAGAGCAGTATTTGCGCTTAAACATGAATTGACAGAAATAAGCTCTTGAACCCCAGGAACAACAAAAAAGAAGTCGTCGCAATGTCAACGAAAACTGAGTCAACGCATATAATCTACATCACCGCCTCATAAAAAAGCTACGCAAATAAGTCACCAAAATCACAGAACCAATTTCCACAATCGAAATCCATATCAATTCAAACACAGCCATCGCCTCATCAATCAAGAACTCTCATACTTTTTTATTCTTAAAAGAAAAAACCACGAGCCAATTCACGTAAAAGAAACACCAAATCATCACAAACGCATTGAGAAATAATTCGAAAAACAGAGGCGATGATTTTCAACTTACCTGGATCAATCAACAGAATGTTTCTTCCCCAAATTCAATTTCTTTAGCTGCAAGCTTGTTAGGTGAATTTCTTCGAAGATGAAATAGAATTGCATGTGGAAAAGGATTTATATAAAACAGTAATTGGGATGGGAGAGAATCTATAAAATCTCGATATTACGTAATCTGGTTTTAAATATTACGCAATTATATTTTATATACACGACTTTCATGCGAGAAGGGGAAAAAGAAAAAGTAGGGAATACTTAGAAGGAAACTAACCGTAAAACAGATGGCTCTTAAAAGCGGTAAGGATTTATCTACTTGAGGTAAATAAAAGTAGGTAGGGGGGAGAAAAACAGTGGGCTGTAAAAAGTAAAAATAAAACAAATAAAGGCAAAATAATAATTAAGAAAAAAAAAAGATTTTTGTGTGAACTTATGGTAATTTAGGTTAAGTATCCGAGTGAATAGGGGACATTCCATATGGAGTCCATTTACTGTTTTAGGACTAGTTAAGGAAGGTTGCTTTTAGTTTTACGTAAGGGTGTCAATCTCATCAATCAAGTCGTGTTCGTGTTTAATTTTGAGTTGATATGGGGTTATGTTCAATCTAATCAAAAATTCTATCAATCGTGTCAGGTTGACCAATAAATTTGGGTTAGGTTCGTGTTATCATGTCATCTCTATTCTCTATTTTTAGGTAATTAATAGGCTGGATTTTCGGAATATTTTTGGTAATTTAAAATAGTTGGTCTCAACTGGGAAATTATACGTGTCTTATCTTTCTCCCTTTTCCTATTTGAGATGCAAAAATCAATAATGATCCCGAGACGTGCTTTTCAAGAACTAATGCAGATTTTGATGTGATTATTGTTAGAGATAAAAAAATATTTAAATAAGGCAGGTTTTATTTATGCATTTTGTATTGTATAAAGTTCTGGATGTATTATGTAGATTCCTAGGGTAGAGTCGTGGTCCCAACTATATCCAATGGAGGCCCCATGGTTCCAAACTAATCTTAGGTTTTAGTCCTTTCGGATAACGTTTATTGTTGTAAATTGTTTTCTTAGGTTTTAATTTTTCTCTAATTCATATGCTAAAAATTTTGGTAAATAGTTAGGCACTTCAAATTCAAGTCGTTTATGAGAGTTTCAAAATCAAATTGGTAATTAGATTGGTCTTGTTGTCAGTCAACACTGATTGGATCTAGATAATTTCAAAATAAAAAATAATTAGACTCGTTTTTGACCAATTTAAGTGATTTTGAAGTTTTGACTAGTTCGACCGTTACGTTTATTTAGAGGTAATCGAATGAATGACTATAAGGATTCATGGTCAATTAGTCGAACAAGCTGATTTAGTTCATTTTTCAAGACAATGTTTTATTGCATTTCACATTCTATAAATAAAAATAACATAATTAATTAATGTACACTTAAAATGAGTTAATGATATTACAATATGTGCCATGTCTAATAGAGAATTTTGCATCCTAAAGTATAACACAACGAATTAGAATACAAATATAACAATTTTTCTCACACTTTTAAAAAGTAAACTATTCTTATTTTTTAAAAAAGGTAAACTATTCTTTTGTTTAATCATAAACAATATATTGGGTCTTAAGTGGGGCTGAACATAAAGAGCTGGCTGATGCTGATAGTGACAAAAGAAGGAAATTGGAATTACAAGAAAACTTGCACATTATTCTCGTGTTCCCTTTTTCTATTTTTATTTTTCTTTCCTTTTTTAGGGCATAACAATATTAGGCAAATTCAAGAATGATAGCCCGACGTTAATTGTATATTCCAAGATCAAAAAGTATTTGAAATTTTCATGAAATTTTTTTAGTGGGTGTTTTTTTAAACATTTTGACCAATCCAATATATTTTTTAGATATTTTTTTCAAACACATGTTTTTTTAGTTATTTTGAAGTGTAAAATTCCAAAACTTGCCTTTTTGTAACTTAATAGTTTTTCGAGTCAAAGAAACCCATTACATTAACTCGAAAACAACATTGACCCAAAAAATTTGAAATCCGGCGACATTAATGAAGACGATGGAGACCGTTTGGACCTCTAACCAAGTAACATTCGAACCCACCTTTCCTTAATTTCATGTTTTTTTGTTGATTTAGTTAGTCTATAGTTATTTTATGATAGGATTTGTGGTAGTTTTTTTGTAGAAATTCTAGGTTTTAGATGGATTTGGTGTTGATTTGGAAAGCTTGTGACTCGTTAATGGCGGTTTAGGGTGAGGATGAAGAAGATGAGGGTTTCGAAAAGTAACTCGCTATCCGCTAACTAACTCAATGGCGAGTTACATTAACTCATCGAGTTAGTTTTCGGATGGAGAGTTGCATGTGACTTGATATCCAGTCACATATTTAAAAGTAACTGGATATCGAGTCACTTTCGAATTAAGTGTATCAAGTACATATAACTCGATATCAACTTACATTTTTTATGTAACTCGATATCGAGTTACATGTAAGTCGATATCGAGTAACTTGTTGACAGCATGCAGTTAACATGAAACTTATTGTGTTTTTTTTATAGGGATGGCAATGGAGCGGGTCAGGGCGGGTATCTTGATACCCGGACACTCCGCCGCCCCTAGAAACAGTATGGGCGGGCCGACCGCCCGCGGGCACGGGGCGAGTCGACCCGTTCGCCTCAATATTAAATAAATTTAAATAGATAAAATTAAAAAAAAATATAAAATATTTATTTTTAATAAATTTATATAATATTCTTTCCAAAATTTATTATTTTCAAATTATAAGTGTTAGACATAATATTAAAAGATAAAATTTATATTATAATATATAATATATATATATGCAAAATATATATTAAATATATTAAAAAATTAGGAGGCGGGGCGGGTACCCGTGGGGCGGAAATGATACCCAAACTCGTCCCTACCCCGCAGCGGGTCACGGGACTGGGCAGGGTGGGTACCCACGGGTCGGGTCGAAATTGCCATCCGTAGTTTTTGACAGAATTGGACATGGAGATGGGGATAAGCTCAGAATTGGAGAGGAAAATTGAATTGCTATTCCAAGTGTTGGTTGATAGCGGATATCAAAAAAGAGTTGACGGAATCCGGGAATTTAGATCAGTTTAGGGGTGGGCCATTTGGTGCGTTTCTAGACTTTGACTCGGATGCATACTTGACGGTCAAGGGGACGCTACGATTGCTTAGTAGAGAGATCATGGTTGAGGGATCTGATGGGGGCGACTCGTGGTTCCGCGTTGGTGGGCGGAACCTCATATTTGGCCAACGAGAGTTTTGTATGATGATGGGGTTACGCTTTGGCTCATCGACACTTGACCCATGCTCCTCTCAGCATATCCCATCGGTAGGAGGAGTTTATCGTTGGTGTTTCGACGGGGAGTCCGTGATATCGGTCAAGCTATTGCCGCTTTTCACCGAGGGCCGTTTTAGAGCGCGACCAGAAGATAATCTGAAGATGGCGTATATTATGTTTGTCACGATGTACCTATTGAGTATTGATCCGCGGACCCCCGTCTCATTATGGGGGTTTAGGGCATTCCCATGGGGTTCCTACGTGTATGGGCGTCTCCTCCATTACATTGATACTAGAGTTCGAGCCCGTGATGATCCTGATAGAAAAGTCTAGTTCCACGTCTATGTCTACTTGTATCCTCTACAAGTATATATAATTTAAACATGTGTCACTTTTAACACGAGCATTTCATATTGTAATTGGGTTAATTACTTATTTGTTTTTTGTTTGATACAGTTATGGGCATTTGAGACTATTCTTGCATTCAGTCAGAACCTTGCCCTAACCTCTGGGTAGGAGGGCTATCATAGGGGCAGATGGTTTAGATGCCCCAAAAGGACCTTCAATGCGGTGGCCTTATTTGACAGCCCCCAGGTAAATTTTATTTTTGTAAATAATCATGTGTAATTGTGGTATATATTATATTTTTTTTGTAAACAAGCAAAGTTTTCTTGTTTTTTGACAGACGATACACACACCTATTCAGCCCACCGAGGAGGAGTTACGACTACCTTATATGCAGGGGATTGATATGGACATATCGCATGGATTGGTATGTCCATATGAATTTGTTCCCGTCTCGGGTTGCTCCACTTGACCCAGCTGTTGTTGCTAGGAGGCTTGTTTTGGAGCAGGACGCGTCTTGCGGTCGGGACTACTCACGTCTCGGCGTTCGAAGAGGCAGATGACCCAGTCCCACCTGCACGACTTGATGACGATGATATTAAGGATAAGTATGATCGAACAGATGTTGCGGGTTCGAGTCATCCTTCTCAGAGGCAGAGGACCCATACCCAGCCTCCACCTCCGCATTGACGCTTGACCCCTCCACCTACATCTCCACCTCGGCGCTCGACCCCTCCAAATTGTGACTTAAGAAGAGCCCTAGCACCCATCACGGAAGTGTTGTTAAACCCACCGATCTCCCAATTGCTTTTATTCAACTCTCTCACATGGAAATCAACAAGTAGAATATCCATCGGCATTGTCCACGTTGTTTTTTTCATTGTAGAGCACAGTAAGGAAATTATTCCAAGTATCACCGGGGGTGGAAGAGGAGAGAAATGAAGGTCGTCTGTATTCATTTGATGTAGATGGATGATAGATGTAGATGTATTCCACATTGACGAGGTATTTATATTACACCTTGAGCTTCATACTCATCAATGAAAATCTCATAAGGACAAGAAATATCAATGAAAAGTAGAGTTGGCAATGAATTATGTCGTGCCAGCCCGGCCTGAGCCCATCGGGCTTTTGCAAAAATTAGGTCGGGTCGGGCCTCTCAAATGACTAGCCCAGCCCAGCCCGTACATATAATTCATGCACAAAAATTTGGGTCGGCCCGAAAAGGTCGGGCTAGCCCGGCCCATCGAGCCGGGCCAAATAGGCCCGATTTTTTTGGGCCTAAAAACACCGCCTGATCCATTAAACCTCGAATCGAATTGGGACGCCCACTGGCCGAGCCTTATTTTGCCGACTCTAATGAAAAGCGAAACATCAATGAAAAGTCAAACAAACAAATCTTTGTAGGACAAGAAACATCACTGAAAAGCTGAAACAAAAGCTCATAAGATAAGAAACATCAATGAAAAGTTGAAACAAAAGCTAATTTCAGCTACTTTGTTAAATAACGTACTGACGAAATATAACAAAGTACTGAAATTTTATATCTCGTGATAACGTACTGTAGTACTTTGATTATGTTTCAACTTTTCAGTAATGTAGGACAAGAAACATCAAAGAAAAGTTGAAACAAAAGTTGAAACAAAAGCTGGAACATAATCAAAGACTTAATCGAGTCAGTACTTTGTTATATCTCGTGATACCCAAGTAGTATGACTCCATAAAATTTCAGCTACTCGTCGAAGATCTCGTTCACACATAATCAAAGACTTAACCTCATAACCACCCCAGTTGGCATTAAACAGTGTAATTTATATTCACACAATCGCTGATCACCATTTACAACACTATGAACAAATATCCACAAACCCATTATATGATATTGTCCACAACGACGTAAAAATGAGTACTTCTTCACCATTCCTATAGAAACTACCATCCCAAAAAACCACTATGGACAATTATGACTTTATCATCCTCAATCTGAAACTAACAACAGATTATCAAATTAAAGAACAGGATAAATAAATAAATAAATGCTGACATGTAACTCGAAGTCGAGTAAGTAACTCAACATCGAGTTACAAGTAACTCGAAAATCATCTAACTTGATGTCAAGTAACATGTGACTCGACATCGAGTCACATATGATTCGATATCGAGTTAGATGTCGAGTTACACTGCAGACTGGTTTTCGAAATCAGTTTCGATCTGGTTTTTTCAACTCTATGGTTTTCAAATATAGTATATACCCAACCCCAAACTAACTACGATACTGAATTGAATAAAATGATGAGCTAGAGAACCAAATACTTACATTGTCTCGAGATTCCGATCGAAAAAAGTGGCCCGCCTGAAAATATTGTGCTAGAACCGAAAGTGAGAGAGAGAAAGTGAAAAAGAGAAAAAGAGGAAGGTGACCTAATGTAATATGCTTAAATGGTATTAATGTCATTTGTTTGGCCAAAATGGCTAAAAATGATGTGTTTACAAAAGATGGCTATTTTTTATTTTTATATTTTGAAAAGGACCATTTTGACTCATTTCCACAATTTTTTTCCTCCGGCGTTTTTTTTTTCTAGTAATGAATGGGTAATCAAATGCATTAACAGAGAGTCTAGTTAGCTTAATTTTATAATATAGTTACAACTCTATAAATTAATAGTCATGGTACGGTCAAAAGTCTATTAATTTAGTGTGATATTAAATAATATATAAATTAACAATCTAGTACTACTTCTCGTTCACAATATGTCGTTTATGTTGATAATGATAAGAAATTCTTCAAAAAGAATGACGTTTTGATATTTTCAATGCTAATGAGTAAATTGTTTTCCTAAATTACCACTATGCCTATTAATTTATTCCTATTAATTCATTTTCAGGATGGACTCCGATCCTCTCAAACTCATTGATGCGGATTGAGACTATCTTGCAAAATGAGAAATTGATTGGACTATTAATTTAACACATTGTTCCAAAGTCGTGACCAACCAAAAATATTATTTAAATGAAGTTATTAATTAATCGAGTACCAAAAATATTATTTAAATAAAATTATTAATTAATTGAGAATTAAATTATCGAGATTTGATATATATAGTTTAGAACTTATAAAATTTAAGATATTTTATATATCTTATCAAGAGCACTTTGGGTTCTATGTTTCTTCACTTGATTCAAGTGATTAAACCCCCAAAGTACATCATCCATAAGCTTGAACAAATCATGGCTAGGTTTTTCTGGGGGGCTACTGAGTCTCAAAAAACCATCCATTGGATTGCATGGTCCACTATTTGTTCTCCTATCTCTGAAGGTGGGCTTGGGATCAGAAAAATCTCTGACACCATTACTGCCTTTTCTTATAAGCTTTGGTGGAGATTTAGAGAGCAAAAATCTCTCTGGGCCTCTTTTATGCACCACAAATATGTGGGTGGTGGTGCTGTTGTGCATGCCCCTTCTCCTGCTTCAGCCAGCCCTATTTGGAAAAGGTTGTGCAAGATTAGAACTCAGGCTAATAATCACATGTTCTGGTCCCTTGGTCATGGTCTTGTTAGCTTTTGGTATGACAAGTGGTTTAATAATAACAATTTGATTGATTTAATCTCTGTTGATATTTCTGGGTTGGAAAATGTTGCTGTGGATTATTTTTGGTGTCAGCAACAATGGGATTTTAATAGATTGAACAACATTGTGGGACCTTTTTGGGCTTCTCAAATTTGTCAAATTCCCATTGGTCAGTCTGATTTTGTTAGATGGATGCCTGCTATGAATGGTGAATTTTTCTTAACTTCTGCTTGGCTTATCATTAAGGACACATCTCCTACTAACCCCATTTTCCCCCCACTTTGGTCTCATTTTCTTACACCCTCCATGTCCATCTTCATGTGGAGACTCATTAAAAACAGGTTGCCTGTTGATCAAAAGCTGATTGACAGAGGATTTTCCCTAGCTTTCAAGTGCTGGTGCTGTGAATCTCCAAGTGTTGAATCTCTTGTCCATCTATTCTTACACAACACACACTCTCACAAGGTGTGGATGCACTTTGCTAATATGCTTCATTTCTCTCTTCCTGACACTGAAAATATTAACACTTTCATTTCTTCTTGGAAGAATTTTACTCCTTTGCACACACTGCGCATATATCCTTCATCATCCCCTGTGTTATTTTATGGTTTATATGGCTTGAAAGAAACAAAAAGAAACATGAGAGTAAAGGGTTTTCTGCTTATAGGGTTATAGGTAGGGTGGAGCATCATATATATCTGCTCAAATCTAGCAAACTCTTTCAAAAATCAACTTGGAAGGGATTTGGTAATGTGGCTGCATCTTTTGGAATTTACTTTAGGATTTCTGTGGTTCAGAAATGCATCCCTGTGCATTGGCATAAACCAGATCTGGGGCAATATAAGCTGAATATTGATGGGTCTAAAAATCCTATTTCTTCATGTGGTGGTATTGGAGGTGTATTAAGAGATTGTCAAGGGAATGTTATATTGGCTTTTGCAGATGGATTCATGGACTGTCCTGATAGTACTTATGCAGAAATATTGGCACTCCACAAGGCTCTGTCACTTATTGAAGCTTCAAGTTTTCACAAGATATGGATTGAAACTGATTTTCAAGTGTTGCTACAACTAATCTCACACAATGCTACGGGTAAATGGTCTTACCAGCATCTACTCAGCAAGATCAGGAAACAGATGGAAGGCTTTGATTGGAAGATCTCTCACATTTTTAGAGAAGGAAACAAAGTAGCTGATGGATTGGCTAAACTTGGGTGTTCTTCACAAAATTTTGTTCAGTTTTTTGCGGATGATTTTCCTAGACAAGTTAGGGGATTAGCTAGAGTAGATCAACTGAATCTACCTTCATTTCGTACTAGAACTATTACTCAATGTTGATAGATTAGTTACTTGTATATTTTTGTTCATTCTTGTAACTGCACTCTGATCAATTTTGTATTCCAATCTTACATAATACAAAGTAGGCTGAGGGTCCCTTAACCCCTCCACCCTTAGGGGTGTTTATAAAAAAAAAAAAAAGATATTTTATATATCTAAGGTTTCTCATTGGGTAAGATGTCCATAAACAATTATACTGCATTCTGGTGGCACAATATCAAAGGTAAAACTAAAACACATTGGACCCATTCAAAACATAGCGAATTTATTCTCTTTGACTGGCGTTGAGACTTTGCTACAGCAACTAAACAACTGAGAAAAAATCCAACCCCTTCATAATCTTGATTGTAAAGATCAAGTACAGTCAGAATCTTGTTCTCAATTATCATACAAACTTGTTTAGTTGTGATTTGACATTATTATCCAAGGACATCACACCAGGTGTGGCACATCCAATTTAACGAAATATAAGCAGAATCACGAAAAGTATTCGCCAATTTCTATAAATCAAAAGCTTAATCGGGAAATACACCACAATGATTCTTCTTATAGCATACCTGCAACCACACTAAAGAGAGGGAAAACAATGTTCGTCAAGAACCACGGAGATCACAAAAAATTACATAAATCAACATTTATGGAAAAGAAGGGCATACAGTTTTTTTTCCTGCAAATAAACCCGACTTGCCAGTATAAAACTAACAAGGAACTTCACAAACTTTAAACTTTGATGCATATCTTAGCACATGCACTTCAAGCCCATTCATATTCCACAATCTCTACAAACTAACTTTATCGTACCACCAAATTACTACACCCTGTTAAAGTAGGAAAACCACAGATATTTCTTAACCGTGTCCCATCACGTGGTTATCTTACACGAAAATTTATCTATTTCTTCTCATAATTTACAGGATCACTACACCAGCTTCGGCAGTGAGTGCAAGGACCAGGTACAAGCGGGAACACAGTCTCAACTATTTAAGACTCGAAGAGTTCTCAAGAACAACATCCGGTAGTGATGGTGACGATGCACCACTCATTTTGCTAGGGGCCGGTGTATTTCTTCGGGATTGTCTTTTGGTAGGTACTATCACACTGTCATCTGATTTTCCGTTAAAATCTTCATCTTCATCATCCTCGTCATCTTTAAAAACTGGGTGGACGTAAGCATATTGGAGATAGCCTTTCAAATTAAGGTTTGGTTCTCTTGCGCGTTCCAGTGTATCTTTCATCATTGCTTCCTGGAATTCAAAATGATGCAATGAACGGAAGATTTTGACTAAAACAAAAAATTCTTAATTAAAAAGAGAATTTTCGTCTGTAAATTGGGGATTACTACAAACCTGTAAAGGATATTTAACAAAAGCTGGTAAATTGGGGATTACTACAAACCTGTAAAGGATATTTAACAAAAGCTGGTTCATAACGGCCTTTGCAGAACCTATGGAAAAAGAAGGTCAAAACCATAAGCGCAATTAGGAGTGGCGGGGCCTGAACGGCTCCTTTTGTACTCATCAATCCCATCAGAACTAGCTGTGAGAAGATAAGGGCGTAGATTATACGTCCATGTACATCTGGCCAAAATGCTGCAGCACTTTCATATTCTTGGTTGTATACATTTATGATCTGCATAAGAAAAAGGAATCTCATGTCAGCTGTGTGTATGTGTCATTCTCACCTACAAAATGTGCGGAACATCACAAATTGATGCATACGATGAACGTGAATCTTATCTAGGTTCATAGATAGGAAAGAAAAAGATATTAAGAGAGGTGACGACATGACATGTCCAACATAACATGTTGCATTTGATGAACCTGGTGGTTGTTCAGCCAACAGTTCTTACAAATTACGGATAATTACAAAACCTACCCACGAGGTTTTGGTTAATTACAAAACCCTCATGTTTTTGAAAATTACAAAAAACTCTATGAGGTTTGATTCTATATCACACATTACAAAAACACTTCAAACACCCCGCTTACATTTGAAAAATATCGCAATTACAGCCTGGCCTTATATTTAACACCAAACCAAACCTCAAGGGACTTTTCGTAATATTCACACATCTCTGGTTTTTTTTTTCTAATTAACACAAACCTCAAGAGTAGTTTTTGTAATTATCCCTACAAATTATTTCATGCTTCTTTGGACTTCACTTATGTGTATGAGCGTGCGCGCGCGTGTGTGAGATGAGAGAGAGGGAGGGGTGGATAAGTAAACAATTCTACCTGATGGCGGAATACCACATATGCCAAGCCAAAGAAGACCAATATAAAAGGAAGGAAAACCGGTGTCACCACGGCATAGACAAGGCCTAGAAGAAAATATAATTGTATTTGAGGTTCGCCCGTGTTAAAACCAATGCTCCCTGGATCCATCGCTGCCTCTCTATCCTTTTCAGTCTTCACCAGGAAGAAGTTTTTCAGATGGAAGAATATCAATGGTTTCAGTCTTAAGATTTCACCCGCAACACCAGCCCATCCATCAACCATTACATAAGTGATGAAAAAAGTTGCTTTCATAGGGATTGCAACACCAATTGTTATGGGGATACTGCAAGAGCAATTATACAAAACATGATCAGTTTCTACCCATGGAATTCCGAACCCAAGATACAACCGTCTTGTGCGTTCCAGATGACAAAATATGGCACAATAGGTAAAGACCACAGCAGAATAACTAATCACACAGGAAACAACTATAATTTTAATGAATATTATGACTTCCAATCTTTAGGCTTCTAAGGTCTTTCAGACAGAAAATGCAAAGATATGCATGTGGTACACACAATGGACAGTTAACTCATCCAAAGGAAACACCAATTATTTATAGAAAATTTAATATTATGACTAAAAATCTCTAGGCTTCTCTGGTCATTTCAATGTATTGATGTCGTACGGTACAAATACCATGGACACTAATCAAGCATCAGCTCACTTTCAAAACTCAAAAGGACGGAGATACTTCAAAGGAGAAGATTCATCTGCCGCTTATTTACTCAAAAGAAAATAACAAGAATTCATTCAACCAGCTGGTCGCAAATATGCTAATATTGATCTAATGTTAAATGTTTTATCACTTATAGACGAAACCAAGAACAAGAATATCCATCCACACAAGTGAAAAAATAACTTTTAGATAATAAATCGCAAATATTTTCACTATCAAAGACATAATATACAAAAACACAGAGGTTTATGTTCATGAAAACATACTCGCTTGGCGACTGATGAATAAAAGTATTGAGTTGCTCAAATGCTGTTCCTGCTATCACGCTCACAAGGAAAACATTTACAAAGTTGAATGTATAATATCTCATGGCAGATCTCCTCTCCAGAGTTGATATCGCCAAAAAGCCCTCAACTTTGGACATCATCATCAATATTGTTGGTAGCACTATAAGAAAAATCTTCAAAGCAATCCCAGGTAACACACCTTGAATAAAAGACTTGATGAAAGGTCTGCAAGACAAACATCGTATTAATAGTAAAGGGAAAATGAATGGATAACAAATAAAAATATCACTATGCATTGCCAAATTATTCTCTATACATATAACACATCTTCAAACAGAACTATGGAAAACCAAGGATCAAAGCACAAAGGTCATAGAGAAAAACTCATTTTTATATATTTGGATCTATTCAGCAAGTAACAACGACTCTGAGAAGGTTCAGTAATTCTAAGAGATTACTGTGAAATTAATCCTCCAGATTTTTGTCCTCACCAACACATGATGCAACACATAAATTCAGCAGGTACATAAATGCAAATTTTTGCTAAAAAGATTGTCATTGACGAAGTGAAATAAGGTCAAAAGAGCCAATGATCTAGAAAAGAGATGTTATAAGTCTTAACAAAATATGCTGATTTTGCTCAGAAAATAATGCTTGTCTATATTATTAAAAAAAACGTGGTTCTCTTTATCTTACAAAAATGTCAAGGGTTTATAATGGCTGAAATATCAGAATATTCAACATGATATGTAAAAACAAAAGAGACGTGGAAGAAGGTTCTTTAAAAAAGCTGAAAGACAGTTTTGCCTCAATGTTTGTTGTGAAGGAATTCCATTATATTAAATGTAAGGAAACAAATCAGATAAGCCATTTCTAAACAAAATGGCCAGTACAGGGCAGAAGGTTTTTTAAAAAACGAACCAAACAATCAAACCCATTGTATTTTTCTCAATGCAAATTCTTTTAAGTAGGACCTATTGCTATCCACTGCAACGATATCGTTGTCATGGTCCTGGACTTCCTAGACAATTTGATCTTTCCAATGTAATGTGCAAATTGTAACCAGAAAAAATGTTTGATATGCTTCCATTTCCCCACCATGCCAAGAAGCCAGAGAAATAAAAGAAAGTAAAGTCGAATGACCCAAAAACATCTAACAATGATAACTTAGTGAGATCACAAGTTATCAGCTCAGTAAACAGTGAACAGGACCAAAACACAATTTGTGATTCTTAGACAAATCGAAATTATACGTGATGCAGATAGCTTTTAAAAGCGGTACTCACGCTTCAGTAATTGGCCTAAGAAATGGTGCCCTCTTTTCAATACCCTCAATATTTGCAAGAGATTGTACTGCTGTGATAGGTATCATGAAGAAGAATGTAAGGAAGAAGAAAGCAACAGAAACAATAAGCCTCCTTATAGTCAGTGAAACATAAGGGATTGCCAGGTTATCCCAGTAGACATCACGTGGCTCTGAAGCCCACTCTGTTAGCCACAAAGTCGGATTTCTGGATTGCTGTGTTTGTGCACACACAGCAGCACCCCAACGAGTTTTGAAGGAGACAAAAGCCGCCGGCATGATACACTTTGGATCAGTTTTTACCCTCTCCCGTTCTTCAGCTATCTACATATAAATGTAATGCTTTAGACTACAACCAACAAAAAGTTTTAGAGTCCATCATCCTGTTTTAAGGAAGAATAAGCAAGACCAGTCATCTTGTCCGCATTAGAAAACTCAGATCTAATAATTTCATATGCAATATGGGTTTGATAACCAATAACATAAAAGTTAGCAATACCGGAAAGCAATTATTAAATCTCCAGATGAAAGATCAGTAATTTTCATTTTATATCCTCATTGATCAAATATTTCTTGAACCTAAAATTGTTGGCTGCTCTGCAAAAAGTACACAACAGTGAAGCAGCGTCACAAATATCCACATTAAACAATGTCCATTGCAAATAGGTACATTATATATCTGGTCACCAGTGAAACTATGTCAAGAGAACTGCTCATCAAATAAAGATATGGAAAACAAAAGTTCATGACTAATACTATTATCAAGATCAATCTGGCTGAAGGAAAGGATGCCCATTCCCCTTCGCTAGGTATTTCACATGTATCACAATATTAAAAATAAGATATTTTTCTCTGCAATCTTTGTCCGCACAATTAAAGCTGGCCCTATGGTAAAGGGTGCTTTTTTTATGCCTGGAGGTGACAAGTTCAAATAATTGAAAAAATCTTCAGTTTTTCCACAATGTTTGCACCTTACCCGTCCCCCAAATCCATCAGTGACAAAAACTTCATGTACTAGCCTGCACTTTGTATTTTGTAGTTTGCAATTCAGCGGAAGAGCGCAAAAGTATGTAAGTCCATATACCCACTCACCTTTTACTGTATTAGGGAAAAATAAGTTTGTTGTGAGTGTGAATTTAAGTATTACAAAAGGTGTTTGCACAACAAGAACGCTCCAGCTTTTTATAATGCAGACATAACAAAAAGTACCAACTTTTGTTCAGAACTAAACTTCTTTTGCAGACTTCCAGGGCAATAATTACATGGTTGATGGATTTTCTAATTATTGTTTAAGTGCAACTCTGTTACATGTAATGAACATTCATGGTGGAAATTTCAGACAAAACCAAATGGAACAATTATACTCACTTCTTTTGATAGTCTCTCTATTTCAGCTGTCTGATAATCAATTGCATCCACTTTATCTCCACAAAGGCCAAGAAAACCAGTCTGCAAGTTTGTGAAGAATTAGATAGCACCACTTAGCCCCCAATTGATGATTCATAACACAATTGAACTTAAAAGTTCTACCAGAAACAAGTGCGAAAGATTAACAATTGATGCAACAGGAAAATAGCAGTACATGACAGTACCTTTGTCATAGGCCGTTGCGATTGATTTCTTGAATATTTTAATTGGTAATAGTCAAGCCAGTTTTCCTTACTTTTCTTCTCCTTGACCAGTTTTGCAAGTTTATTGGCATTGATCACAACCTGCATGTATCTTTATAAGAAAAAAGATGCATAGGCAAAGTACACAAAGCTTAATTCACAACAAGTACCAGTCACATAGACATTTTTGTTTCTCAGGTAGCCTATAGTCATAATTATACCATGAAGCTGCCAGACAGATACAAGACATGACACGAACCAGAGACCCAGACAGGAATTTCAAAAGAAAGCACACAAAAGTAATGAGTGAAGCCACACAATAAAATTATGTGCATTTTCATACTTTTAAGTCTCTATATTTGTTGTAGATCTGTATATTCCAGGCGTTAAAATAGTCCCACCTGTTGATACTTGACAAGAAACTCAGCTAGTATTTTTGGTTTTTGTAAGTGAAACATGAAGAATACAAAAAACAGTAGCTAGTGGATTTGGGAAGCACATTGGTTGACGCAGAAAAACCCTAGAGGCTGAAAGGCATCATAAGGTCACTTTCTTTACAAATTTTCTTTAACTGACATAATTTTTTTCTATTCTTGTCTTCTTGACCTATATAAGTTCATGATATTACTTGACCACCTCTTAGCATTCAAAGTCCTTTTTGACTCTCAAAACAACATGCCAATTATGGGTTTTCACATTCAACTAGTGCATCCAGAATACACAAAAAAAAATACTAGCAAAATAAAATAAACTTCTATATTGACCTGCATCCCCGAGATGTGTCCTAACATGGGGTGATTGCCTACTAGAAATTAAAATAACTTACACAGAGGGAGAACATTTAGAAGTCACATCTCACTGCTTCAAGCATAAACTCAAACTTTTCTGGAATTAATTAACAAATAAATGTAACATCAAGTAATCCTAAAAGTATATCTTCTATTACAGACAGACAAAGTTGGTTAAACAATAATCCTAATCCAAAAGAGAGTATATCTAGCCATCCTTAGGCATGCACAAACTATAATGAAAGAACTATGCGATTGCAGTGTTTCTCAGTTATCTCAACATTATTTTCTACGAAAATAGACTAGAAGTCTAGAACTAACCCAAAAAGGAAAAAACAAAATCAGAAGAAATGAGCTTGCGAATATTAGAAAAAAGATAGGTATTTCCAGTAAAAAGCAAATATTTCTGACCACAAAGCAATCCAGCAGTATTCCTACTATTCTATAAATACTTGTACACCTACAGAAAAATTTGTAGGCAATTTACGCGTAAAAAAGAAACCTGATGAGTTAGATAGTGATCCGGATGGTTGACCAAGAAAAAATGCTCCACAGATTCAGTCACTGACTCATCATGGTCTGGTGGCACATTTTTAACAAGAACCTGCAAAAGCAAGTTTCTTCAATTCAAGTAATTACAAGGCAAAAAGAAAGTACGCCTAATGTGCCAAAAAATATACTATCTAGGAAAACCAGCAAAAGTTGTCAATGAAGACACACGGTTAAACTACCCAGATATATCCTGATAGGAAGTCATCTACATAAAATCACAAACACCATGCAACACCAGACCAACAGATAAAATGACTAAGCAAACATGTTCTGTAGGATATATTACCACATCCATTTTTCCATCTAGTTCATGCCTTTTGTACATACAGAAGCCGGCACTATCTTCACTTGCACATCAGAAAGTTCTTTACACGTGAGTAGCTGATTCAAAATAATTACTCTACACCCCTCATTCTGAAGCAGAAATAGATAAGAAAAGGTCTAAAAGGGGGCTATAAAGTGATTTACCCATCTGAAGAAAGTTAAATTCAGTCAACATTCAACAACTCACATAATGTGCACCTCACGGAATTTCTCAATAAAAGCACTTCAACAAAAGAAGCTCCAGAAGATGCCAATTAAGAGACAAAGGAAAACGACCAGGAAAGAAAAGTTCAGGATTCTGATCAATATGGACATGAAAAGAAAAGGGATAATTCAATTAGCAGCTTTGAACTAGTATGTAATGCAGTATTTAAGACTTTCAGTTAACCTTAAAACACACCAGTGCACATGGTTTTATAACGTATATACTGTGTACTTGTCATAAACAACAGGCTTACCCAAATATCATGTATTTCACATATCAGTAATACATTTCCTCAAAAAAAAAAAAAACATATCAGTACTACATAATTCCATTTCACAGAGGGCAAGAAAAAGATGTAAGGATATACCAAAGTCGTATAATTTTCTGATGTTAAATAATGTCCATACCCTTCTTAAATACCTTCACAACCAAGACTAAAAAGCAGCAAGATATGCTTCTCACCGTGAATTGATCAGGACGGCGTCTTTCTGAAGCAAGAAAGTGTAAGCGCATTGCAGCAACTGCTTCATACTCCTTCCGCAAGGTATAACATGTCCAAAAAGTGAAGGCATAGGCCATCACTATATGAGTCCAAAACCTGTAAAAGTAGTTATAAAGCATCAGTCCTATTTCAAGCACACACTTATGACTTCTAAAGCACAAAAATGCCTATAATTATTATTAAAAATGATATAATAAAGGGCAAAGTTTCATCATGACTCTTATCTGGTATATCTAGACAACACAAATAACAAATTACAAGAAGAAAAATTTTCATGTATGTGTGTAAAGGATCTGAGCTGCTTTGGTTTTTCTTTTCTGGATCTGAAGCTCTTTCGCTTATTTTTGACTTAACATTAAACAGATTAGAGGGACTGCAGAGTCCTCAACTTCCTCACTCCACCATCACGTGGCACTGATTAGATTTACCACCCACCAAATATAGACCTATAAAGCTGCCTCAAAAATTGGAAAGCACATTCCAAGATTGACCCTCCAATCCATCACTAATGGAAACTGATCTATCAGCAGGAAATACTGTTGTCCCTGACACCGACATACACCCGAAAATGCAACCAGCAATTCAGTTTCTACCTAACAACTTGGTTGTAGAGCCTTCAGCCGTCTCAATGTCAATGCTATTGCAGATACTAGAACAAAGATGGAGACGAAGCCAATACCATAATAATAACCCTATATACTTACCAAAGAAAATCCAAACAAAGATTATTTTCAGCCATAAAGAAATTTTAACTGGAATATAGTTTTCACAATGAGAATAAGCAAAAACTTCGAAAAACACTGTGGAAGAAGTCCTAACCTCTTTGATCCATGGGGAATGTTTGAAATAGAAAGCTTGTCAATGTCACTGTACTCTAGCTTGTCAGTTGCTTGAGATATTGCCAAGGTGTTGTTCGTCCAGTTGACAGGCACCAGGATAGCCCATGCAAGCAATGCCACTGGAACAAAAATCTTAAGTCTGTATATTCAAAAAGCAGAATCAGCACGGAATGAAGATCTGTATTTCAGTGTATTTATAAAACCCCAAACAGGCAAACACAACATAGAGGCAATCTGTAATGAAAAGAGAAACAATCATATATGTGGAATCCAATAGTCAATATTCCTGAAATCATTTCTATAGTTTCCCTTGTCTGATAGTTTTGTGGATAATATGCTAAAGTACACTGCACAAAGTCAAGGAAATGTCAGATGCGTAAGCCTACCCCAGCAAGTAAATTCGCAAATAGACGGCTGAATCTAGCCCGGCATGGTCAATGAGCTCTGACTCGGGCATTTTCAATGCATCCGGTACCCAATTCAGAAATCTAATATATGCTCTCCAGTCCAGATTGACAAATTTGCTTACAAACGCACCTGAGTGCGTGGGACTGCTTCTCAAACCCTTGAGATACCATTTTGGGAAATATACTCTATCGTTGAATGGCTGAAGCCTTAGGATGGCAAATGCTATAAGAAAAATCAATGCAGTGAGAATATTAACTCCTGCTGCAAGCCCTATATCCCCAAAGGTCGCCATCTTGCGCCTCTACTTAAATAACTGAAGCTCCTGCCAGAAAGAGAAAATATTAAAGCACATTGCAACAAATTAAGTACAACTTTTGGTGAGTTAAGTTCAAGTACAGCATCTATAATATTTCCCACACAATGCACGTAATTCTGATATCTAACCATTTTAGAAGATTAATACAATATCTTAAAAGAGTAAGACAATCAGAGACATTTCCTGGGATATGCAATTATTTGACTAGAGGAACAAAACCAAATTAAGCAAAACTAATCATCCCACCATAGTAACAAAAACCAATTTGACACAGCTAGCTTTCACAAAAAATACAACCAAAAAAAAAAAAAAAATCATGTATGTTATGTTCACAATCAAACATCTTACAAAACCAAGTATCAAGCCTAGTACGAAGTGCCAACTGTTGAAAATAAATTCTAAATAAACAAAAAGTAGTACGTCCTCTAATCTCTTCAGTAATGTTAAAAATCATGTAGATCAGAAAAATAAGTTGCACATCCATCAAAAGGAGACAAAACAGGGACCAGTATTTCCCAAAACCACACGAAAAACAACCACTATATAATCCGTACGCACCTAAACAAAACAAATTTGATCGCAATTCCGGAGAAAACCCAAATCAAAATACATTCAGAAGCACCATCAGCACGTAATAATGAAAAATTCAAAAGAAATACATACCGTCGCGATAATTTATGAAGCAACCGTACAGACTCCGAAACCGTAAACAGAAACCGGAAAATTTAACTCAGAAAAAAGGAATAGAAGAAGGTGGAGAGTTGCGGCTCGGAGAGTGAATAGAATTGCTTTAGAGTTTAACAAAAGCCAAAGAACATTCCCCACAAGGCCACAATCATCCCTTCAAAAAGGTAAAACTAAACCACAAGCCACACACCCGTACACACAACGATACATATACCAACAGAATTACAGCAAACAAAGAGAGACAGAGGATAAAGACACACACACACACACACAAACACACAGAGAGAGGAGCGTGAGAGATGTATATAATGTGTGTGAAATGCGTGTCCGTTTCGGATGAATCTGGATAGAAGGATATATCAGCAACTGTGAGATTTTTTTTCTTTTTTCTTTTTGAGATTCCGATTAAATATTTGGTAGTGGAAAACGGATCTATGGTGGCAAGTTTTTTTTTTTACCCTTCTTCACTGATTTACTTGAATTAATTGATTGACGGTTACGTTTTCTGTTTCGGAGAGTGTTTAAAGAGAAAGTCGTTGAAAATGTGAGTAATTGTGCAATTAATTTATAGTAATTCTTTAATTGCTGATTTAAATGGATGATGTGTTAGAACTTAGAAACACGGTTGCCACTACTTGAGAGGTAGGTATTTGCAATTTAGTCCTATATTATAAAGTTGTAGACTTGTAGTTTTGTCCTAGACCATTTTACCCTCATAGTTAAAAAGCATTTTCAGTCTTTATTTTTTAGAAGCTAGCAATTATTGCTCCATATCTTTCTAGATATTACAATTTTTATCCTTTAAGACAATGTCTATAATAAACGAATTTCGAACATTCGTTCAGATCCATTATGGTTTGGAAAATTCTCCTCACCACAAGTTAATTATATAAATATAATAAATTATTCTTAAAGATTTTAATACCCCAGGCTTTGATACCATTTTTGTGTCAAAACTTAATCAGATAAGCTATTTGAACAAACAAATGCATTTTGGATATTATGAAAGTATAAAATAGCCTAGGCGACCAAAATTACAACAATTAGGAACTTATAAAACTACAATTGCATGGTATTAAAACCTATAGGACTAAAATCGTGAAAAATTCAAAATTTACGGTACTAAGATTACAAATTCAATTTTTACAAGAGCAAAATTGCAAGTCCATTATAATTATGGGACCAATTTTGCATTTTACCCCTACTTGAGGGGTGAATCGTCGGCAAGGCCCACGTGGTGCACTAATAGTACCAACGGCTTTCTTTTTTTTCGATTGTTCAAGACCGGAGGGCATGGGTCACGCGCTACATTGGAGCGTGAGTTCTTTGCAAAGAGATTCGTGTATTCAGGCACTTTTAGCTTGTCCGAATTTTCGTATTTTTGTTATTTGAAGGTCTTTGGAGTTTGGTGTAGTGGGTATTTTTCCTCAAAAGGTTAGAACTTAGAACAGTCAATTGTCTGAACGAAATTTACAAATTTTAAAAACAAAATATTAAAATTCTTGAAACCTCTTAACAGTTACGTAGATTTTTATTTATTTAAGTATTCTAACAAATATATTTAATTAATGAAATAATTATAAAAATATTTCAGTATTAAGAAACTTTAAGCCTCAATTTCTAAATATGAAAGTTATATTGAAGCTTAGATAAACTTAGCCGAACACTATTTAACGAAATGGTTTCATGGTGACTGGTGAAAAAAAAAAGGGCAAGACATTATGAAGTAAAGTTATGGAATTCGAAATAGAATAGAAATATAGAATTAAAATAGCAATTGAAATGAGAGAGTCTTATTTGCACCATACCAATAGGATTAATATGATTAACTTTGCATGTGATCAATTGAGGCATTTGTCATCACTTTAAAAAAAAATACTTTAGAAGCTCATATGAACGTAAATTTACAGGTCAACCAATATTTCAACAGTAAAAATAAAAATATGCAATATATTGTGAGAAGGCGCAAATAAATCAAAAAAGGGAATAATGTTTAGCTGTTTGCCATGCACCACTTTTTAAAGATATTAAGATATATTCAGATAAGAAAATATGGAAAATTTGAATTTAGTACACGTTAATAATATGAGATAATGACTTCATTTGTTACCAATCATTTGTGATAAGCGATAACAAAAGAAATCAAAATGGTCCAACTTTTGCCATAATATCATGTTTGACATATTTAGCTATCTATCCCTTAATGTGGACATAACCTTTAATAAATTCTGAAAGTTGAAAACGCTACTAGATAATGCTTCATTTTGGTTAAGGGGTTTGTTTAATGCCAGTCTACGCCTTTTTGCCGAATGCCAATTTTTTTTTTTCCCGATACCGATGTTCGATGCTTACATACGATGGTAGATCTCTAATATCTCAACTACCACAAGCACAATGAAAGTCATCCTCCAAGTAATTGTCTTTGGGCACGGTGGCCCCATCCATCATCGTACCTCGGGGGACTCGAACCTCGACTTCTTAAGGAAAGGCGGAATTACCTCACCTGTGACCGTTGGCATGGGCGTAACAGGTTTTTTAGGGCGGTGCGGTCATAACATTTTGTTTCGGTTGGGCGATTATCGAGCCAAAATTTTTAAAAGGAAAAAGAAAATTTTGAAGGTCGTACTTTTAGCAATTCTTTGCATGTTTTCATACTATTTAATTAGGCTTATTTTGAATGAACTTATTGGAGAAGTGACTTATGTTGGAAGGGTGGTATTGTTTAACAAGAAATGGCTAAGTGTTTGAATGAAAAAAACTAGACAAAATTTAAGTCGATGCCGGTATTGAATTGTCTCAAGACGAAAATTGCCCCATTTACAAAGTGCTTATGGTTAGGCAATAGTCCCTAAGATACAATGATTTTCTTGTTTCGACATAGCAAAGACTTGCAAAAGTCGAAACAACAACGAACAAAAAGTGTTTGAACTTTCAAGCTATTGGAAGGGATAAAAATCAATATGTTGAATGCGAGAGAATGACTCGATTTTTATCCGGTTATTTCATGTATTATTTCATCTATCGGGGCTTCGTTTATATAGGCCTCAAGGTGCTTTATGGAAAATGCATGTCTTTTTCGAAAAGACATGTTTATAGCAAAAAAATGCACCTAGTTGCTCGAACAGTGCATCGGTTCAAAAGTGTGCACGACAGGCAAAGGCCTCTGTCCGCTCGATCGCGTCGTGCACACCGACCTCTGTCACAAGACGCACCGCGCTCCTCGATTGGAAAAAAATAATTAATTAATTTTAAAGGTTTAAAATAAAATTGGTCCAAAACTAAAAGAGCTTGAAGCCCAAGCCCATGGCCCATGGCCCAGGGATCGGATCGGCCGAGCCAAAGCAAGCGGCGGCAAAGACGCATATATATTTTGAACCAAACCCACAAACATGTAGGTCCTCACCCCTTTAAAAACTTTAGTGCCTCAAGGGCCCAAACCCATTAGTCCAACTTAGATTATATATAGAGAGAGCAATATTTGGCTCTCTCTCCTATGTAAGATGGAGCTTTTTTTCCTTCCCCACATTTTCTAATTTTCATATCAATTTCTAGTTTTAAGTGGCCAATTTGTAGCATTAATTTCTCATTCACCCGAAATTGATTTTGAGAAATTAAAAATGTCAATCTCATCTATTCACTTAGTAGAATTTTATCATATCATTTAATTTTATTTTTCACCAATGGAAACCACTTAAATATTTAGTCAAAATCGGGTCAACACCCATTTTTCTCGTAACCAAATTCCAACAATCCCCTAATGCATGCATGTATGCAAATTAGCTTGAAAGTCTCGTGAATCGTTATTGCATCCGGATAGGTAGCTTGGGGCTTTGAACTTTCCTTAGTAAGATACTATCGGATTTACTAGTTGTTTAGTGATGCGATGTCACTCGGCCATTTGTGTAAACCGAGACAACAAGTATTTACACAATAACAGTTCTAACACTTGTTGTTCTCACGTTGTGTCCATTTCGGCCATGGACCATATCTTAGATTCATAAGTGTTTCTTTGAAGCGGCCATTGCTTCTCACTTATATAGGTGATCTCCTATTGAAGTGTATCTGTTATACTCCACCTTTCGGTATAGAAATCATTAAGAGTCTTAAGCTTAACCTCACCACATTCAACATGTTTCTATTTCACTTGGAAGTTCCAGGATGAGCAAACACATTTTCCAAGTGTACAATGAACATTCATAACTTAGTTTTCCCATTAAACCAAGGTTTTGGGATCTCCAATTCACGAGGTTGGGTTACCGTTATAAATATTCTTTATTTTGTGGATTTTAAACTCACTCCCCTTAACAATTTTGTACAATTTATCTCGATTTATTTCTTTTGTGAGCGAATCTGTTAGGTTTTCCTTTAACTTCGCGTAGTCAACCGAAATAACCCCATTTGAAATCAACTATCTAATGGTATTATGTCTTCGACGAATATGTCTAGACATACCATTATACATATTATTTTGTGTCCTAATTGCTTTGATTGACTATCACAATGTATCAAAATAATTGCACCGGCTTATTCCAACAATGAATATCTTCTAAGAAGTTTCTAAGCCATTATGTTTCTTCTCGACTTTATATCTAAAGCAATGAACTCGGATTCCATAGTGGATCGAGCTATACACATTTGCTTAGAAGACTTCCATGACAATGCTTTTCCACCTATTGTGAAAATATATCCACTTGTGGACTTGGAGTGTTTTGTGTCCGATTTCCAATTGGCATCACATTATCCTTCTAATATCTTTCTTTGGATATCTCGTATCAAGTATTCCATAGTTTATGGTATACTTTAAATATCTAAGTACCCTTGTCAAGGCTTTCCGGTGATCCTTACTCAGGTTACTTATGAACCTATTTTAGCTTACTCTTGAATATGCAATGTCTAGAAGCGTGTACAATTCGTTAAGTACATCGACAACCAATTATCCTTGCATATTTCAAATTTGAGAAACTATTTCTCCTCTATTCTTGGCCAAATGTAGACTTAGATATCTATATGTATATTAGCAGAGGACTATCAAAAGCATTAAACTTTCTAAGTATGCTTTCGATATAAAGAGATTGTGACAAGACAATTCCATCTCAAGTCCTAGAGATTTTAATCCCTAATATAACATCGATAATCCCATATATTTCATGTCAAAGTTCTTCTTTAACATGTTCTTAGTATTCATGATTAAGTCATGACTACTACCCATAATCAACATATCATCTACATAAAGGCATACTATGACGTAATCATTTGTAGTACCTTTAATGTAGACACACTTGTCACATTCATTGATTTTGAAACCATTTAATTTTATAGTCGAGTCAAATTTTTCATGTCATTGTTTAGGTGCTTGTTTTAGTCCATAAAGTGACTTAAAAAGTTTACACACCTTTCGTTCTTGATCGGGTGCAACGAACTGCTCGGGTTGTTCCATAAATCTCCTTTTCAAGATCACCATTCAAGAAGGTGGTCTTCACATCCATTTGATGTATCTCAAGGTTATGCAAAGCTTCAATAGCAATCGAATATGAATGGATATGATCCTCGTAACAGGAGAATATGTATCGAAAAAGTAATATTCTTCATTTTGTTTAAACACTTTAGCTACCAAACGGGCTTTGTACTTATCTATAGATCCATCTCTGTTTTGTACCTCTTTTTAAGGATCCATTTGCATCCCAAAGGTTTGCAACCGGTGGGAGATCAACCAACTCCCAAGTATTATTTTGCATGATGGAATCTATTTCATTATTGATAGCTTCTTTCCGAGAGGAGCTTTGGACTAGACAAAGCTTCTTGAATAGTTCTAGCTTCATTTTCTAATACATAAGTTAGAAAACCAGGACCAAAAAGACTTAGGTGGCGATTGAATATGAAATAGATACCATTTTCGTTCCGCCGAGAATTGTTTTTGACAACACATGCTATTGTTTATGAAATTTTTTTAAAAAATATAGTATTCTCTCACTTTCACTTTTTCTTACTTTTTCTCTCATCAATCACATCTATGCATTTTTAACAAAAAAGTAATCATTATTACACATTCTCCCACAAATTTCACTATTCACTCACTCACACATTTCTAACTATCAATCATATCCAATAATTATTTTACTATTTTTAAATCAAATCAACTTTCATCATTACTTTTTCATCTCACATCCAATCACACTCTCAAAATTCATTTTTTTCTTCTAAAATTTTTCTTACCACTATTCTCTAGCAAAATGAAAATTTTCAAAATGAAAGTATATCCAATCGTGCCCTTAGCTACTTTTTCCTTTTCTTTGCGTCTTGGTTCCTCTTTATAATCACTTTGAGGTAACCTTACAGTTTCATAAGTTTGTTTACTCGAACTTTCTTCTTTCCTTTCTTTGTCCGGAAAAATATTCTCTAAGAATACAACATTCCTTGATTCTATGATCATTCTATCATTTATATCGGTGACTTGTGCACTAAAAATCGATAGACACTACTATTGTTTGCATATCCAATGAAAATGCAATCAATCATCTTCGGACCCATTCTAACTTGTTTTGGCTTAGGTACTTCGATTTTAGCCAAACACCACCACACTTTAAGGTATTTATATGAAGGTTTCTATCATTTCCATAACTCATATGAAGTTTTATTTTTACCTTTGTGTGGGATCTTATTAAGAATGTAGTTTTGCGAAAGTATAGCTCCTCCCCCACAAGTTTTGGGTAAGTTAGAACTTATCAACATCGCATTCATCATCTCCTTAAGAGTACGATTTTTGTGTCGCTACACCATCCGATTGAGGTGAGTAGGAGTTGTCGTTTGATGAATAATACCCACTTCCGAGCAGAATTCTACAAATGGAGCAACATACTCTCTGCCTCTATCACTTGAATCATCTTAATTTTCAAATTAAACTGATTTTCAACTTCATTCTTATAAGTTTTGAAAGCTACTAAAGCTTCATCTTTGCTTTTCAAAAGATATACGTAGTAATATCTTGTGCAATCGTCTATAAATGTTATAAAGTACTTTTTCCTGCCTCGAGTTTGCACAAGTTTTAAATCACACACATATGTATGAATTAACTCAAGTGGTTTGGTGCTTCTCGTTATCAAATGAGACGGTGCTTTAGCCAATTTTGCTTCAACACAAACTTCGCATTTGTCGTATGAATCGGTTTTAAACGTTGATATTAATTCGCATTTACTAACCTTTTAATTGTGTTGAAGTTTACGTGTCCTAAGCTATCATGCAATAAATTAGAACAATCCAACAAGTAAACAGAAGTAATGTTTTTATTTTTCACCTCTTGGCGGAAAACAGACATTACAAACATCTTAAAGAGCCTTTTATCAAGGTATCTCTTACAAAGAAACCGACCATTCTTGGTCATTACCAAATTGTTGGACTCAAACACTAGTGTAAATCCGGCCTTACTAAGCAAAGATTCGGAAACTAAATTCTTACAGATATCCGGGACATGCAACACATCCACAATCGTAATCTCCTTTTCGGAAGTCATTTTCAAAGACAACCTTCCCAAGCCTCGCGATGTTGGATGTCGAAGAGTTCCCCATGAACATTCTCTTTCCTATTATCGGAGTGTAGGAGGAAAACATATCCTTATCGGCACAAATGTGACGAGTAGCTCCAGATCTATCCACCACTCCCTTGGGTTATCCACCATATTAGCTTCAAACACAACATTTGTGAGATCGAGCTCAGGCATATGCAGCCGGAAATGCACTTGTCCCGGTCATATGGCTTGTTGTTGGTTGCCATTTAGATTGTCCTTCTTCAGACGTCGGCAATTCTTGGCCATGTGATTGATTTGCCACAATTGTAGTAATTCCCTTTGAACTTCTTGGGGTGCGATTGGATATGCTTTCATTTTGAAAATTTTCTTTTCGCTAGAGAATAGTGAAAAAAATTCGATGAAAGTTTTTGGAAAATTTTGAGAGTGTGAATGGATATGTAATGATGAAAGTTGATTTGATCTAAAAATAGTAAAATAATGATTGGATGTGATTGGTAGTTAGAAATATGTGAGTGAGTGAATAGTGAAATTGTGGAAGAATGTGTAATAATGATTAGTTTTTTGTGACAAAATGTGTAGATGTGATTGATGAAAGAAAAAAATGAGAAAAAGTGAAAGTGAGAGAATAGTATATTTTCTCGCAAATTTTCATAAACAATCACATGTTTGGTAAAAATAAATTTTTCAAATGGAACAAAAATGAAATCTCGTTCATATCCAATCGCAACCTTGGTCTTCCCCGTCTCTTTTAGGAATGTTTTTAGTGATCGATTCAAAGCAAGATTGGCCTTGGCCTTCATTCTAGATTTGCTAGACCTTACTTGGATTTTCGGTTGTCTTCCTCAATCCAAGTCGAACTATCGATACTCAAGCCTCATTTCCTTGTGCTTGTGCTTGAGGTAGTCCTTAAAATCCTTCCATAACGGCAACTTCTCGATTATCGCAGACCACTTGAACAACTCATTCGAGAATCATCCCTTCGGACACTAAGTCATGAAGTATGATCTCGAATTTTTCTGCACTTGGTTGATCACCCGTTTTGGTGTCAACCATTTGATAATCCAGTAAATTTACCGACAATAAATTTCTTTGTGTCAAGCATCTTCTATTTTATACTTTTTATCCAAAGAGTCCCACAACTCTTTGGATGTTTTGAATGAATTGTAGGCGTTATAGAGGATGTCTTCAATCCCATTCAAAATATAGTTTCGACAAAGGAAATCGATGTTATGCCAAGCATCCACAACGATCCTCCTTTGATTGTCAGACTCTTCTTCGCCAATGGTAGAGGAGTCCTCATGTAGAAAATGGGACAGACCCAAAGTAGTGAGGTAAAAGAGCATCTTCTGTTGCCATCTTTTGAAGTCGACTCAGGAGAACTTTGCGGTTTTTTGCCACAAGGAAGCAACAACCATCGAGTGAAAGAAATGAATGCCATCGTCTTGAAACACCAAGAAAGTTTTTATCTTGCGATTGTTGGGAGGGTGGTCTTGTTTAACAAGAAATGACTAAGTGTTTGGACAGAAAAAAATTGGACTAAATTTAAGTTGAGGCTAGTATTGGATGTTGTCTCCGCAAAATGAAATTGCCCCATTTACAAAGTGTTTACGGTTTCGGCAATCGTCCCTAAGATACAATGACTTTACTGTTTCGACAATTAGCAGCACTTGCAAAAGTCGAAACAACAACGAACAAAAAGTGTTTGAACTTTTAAGCTATTGCAAGGATAAAAATCAATATTTGAATGCAGAAGAACGACTCGATTTTTTATCCGGATAATTTCGTGTATTATTTCATATGCGGGGGCTTCATTTTTATAGGCCTCAAGGTGCCTTATGGAAAAGGTATGTCTTTTGGTTCAAAAGACATGTCTATAGCCAAAAATGCACCTGGTTGCTCGAACAGTGCATTAGTTCGAAAGTGTGCATCTGCGCACAAGACACCAAAGACGCGCGCGATGTGCAAAGGCCTCTGTCCCCGCTCGGTCTTGCGCGCGCCGCGCATCTTGGCCTCTGTCAACACGGTGCGCGCCAAGGCTCCCAATTGGAAAAAAATAATTAATTAATTTTAAAAAGTTTAAATAAATTTGGTCAAAAACTATAAGGGCCTTGAAGCCCAAGCCTACGGCCCGCGTGTGTTTTGAACCAAACCCATAAGCATGTAGGTCCTCACCCCTTTAAAAACTTTGGTGCCCCAAGGGCCCAAACTCATTAGTCCAACTTGGGCTATATAAATAGAAGGCAAAATTTTTTTTTTGGTCCTTTATCTAACACCACTTTGAGATTCCATCCTTTTTCTTTTTGTTTTTGACAAATAGTCCTTTTTTCAACAAAAAATTGAGATTTGGTCCTCTTACCTGCTATAGCGAGTTACTTTGACTTTGTTGAGTGATGTGGCATTTTTATTTTCAAAATTTTTAATTTTTATTTAGAAAAAAATATTTAAATCTTAAACAAAAAAATATGAATTAAAAATTTTGAAAATAAAAATGCCACATCACCAACAGTTAAAGTAACTTTCTTTATGAAAGGTAAGAGGACCAAATCTCAATTTTTGGTTGAGAAAAAGGACTATTTGTCAAAAGCAAAAAGAAAAAGGAGGGAATCTCAAAGTGGTGTTAGATAAAGGACCAAATTTTTTTTTTTTTTGCCTAAATAGAACAATATTTGGCTATCTCTCTCATGTGGGATGTAACTTTTCTCCTTCCTCACATTTTCCAATTTCCATTTCAATTTCTAGTTTTAAGTGGCTTAACTTGTAGCATTAATTTCTCATTCACCCGAAATTGATTTTGAGAGATTAAAAATGTCAATCTCATCACTTAGTAAAATTTTATCTTTAATTCCACTTCCCACCAATGGAAACCACTTAAATATTTGGTCAAACTACCATTACATTAGAGTATCAACAATCATACACTTACTTCCATGAGAGTAAGCAATAACTTCCTCGCAAAGACATCCCTAACCCGCTTGGCATCCCCTAATCTCTCAACCACCGCCGGGACCAGGGCATTGAAATGCGGCTTAAAGTGATCGCCCGACAAGATGACGGCGGAGGCGAGTGCTGCCGCAACGCGCCTGCGATACACGGAAATTGTTGTCCTTCAAGAGATCTAAGCACACGTCGACTAGTGGCGTCACCTCCGACGGAGACAAACCCTTTCTAGAAGCTTCAAGGAGTTGGTGAAGATGCTCGACCCCGCCATCCTCTCCTTAGTGTCCTTGGCACGCGCTAACTCAAGGCCTCCTCCATGCCGGTGGAGCGGCGACAGAGTGCTTCCAGTAACTTATAGAGTACAATATGGTGCGGTGAGGATCGGATCGCAACGCCGGGGTTGGGGGTTAAAGTGAGAAAAAATGACAAAGGCAGAGAGAGAGAGAGAGAGAGAGAGAGAGAGAGAGAGAGAGAGAGAGAGAGAGAGAGAGAGAGAGAGAGAGAGAGAGAGAGAGAGAGAGAGAGAGAGAGAAGAAGAAAGGTTTTGCTTAGATTGATGGAGGGGATGATAAAATTGTGTTTTATCCTCTCGTGCAAATTAATGATTTTATGTAGGCCAATAGAGGAAGTTATCGCATCTAATCGAAAAATCAATAATTCTTGTCTTCTTGGCAAGTCTCTTCTTTTGTCTTGTTCTTGTTAACAAGTCATTTGTGTTTGTTTGATTACTTCTTTTCATTTCGGACATGAATCCGTCTTTAGATGATTTATGTGGCCGCATCCAACCTGGGGAAGAGGAGGAGGGTGGCCTTCTTCTTGACAATGTTGACGATGGTGCTCAATCGCAAGATTTACCTTGGTGTCTAGTGGGCGCTTTCTTTCAGATTGACAAGTGAATTTTATAGCCATGAAAAATATGTCACTTCCATTTGGCGTCAAATCAAAGGCGTTTTTATCAAAGAGTTGGGTCCAAATCTTTTTTTCAATTCTTCCAAGAATTGGACATGTCACGTATTCAATCGAATGGGCCGTGGACATTTGACAATCTTTTGTTGATTACTAAACGTTTGCACATTGGAGAACAACCAGCAAAAGTTTCATTGTTCCATGTAGAATTATGGGTCCGGTGTATGATCTTCCATTTGGTTACATGACGTGTTAGAAATTATTCGGGTCCGGATCTAATCCGCCAAATAAGATCGGCTTTTCGATCTAGTCGAATGGAAGCGGAAGCGTGGGATTTCAAAAATCGAGTTTTAGATATAAGAACACAAGATCATGCTTATTAAATTTATTCAAACTAAAGGAAGAAAAGAAAATTTACCTCTTTCGACGATTTTCTTGTTCTTCGCTTTTTCTCCGTCAATCCTTCGAATCCCGAAGCTCGTAGACACCACGATCTTCCATTCGATCCTCCCTATCAAGGTGTGTGGGCACCAAAATAATAATTCTAAGTTCCTAATTTTTATTTTCCTACGATGTACTCAACTCATGAGATCGTAAGATTGGGCTAACTCGGATAGGAGGGGAATTGAACTAGGTAAAAGTAAAACTATAAAATCTCAATGAAAAACCAAAACCAATTTTCCACCTTGGACGACGTTAGAAAAGTCCAATTTTATTAAGCAAACTTTTAAAACCAATTGATCAAAACAAATTGACCAAATCTTTTAAAACAACAATTGATAAATTGATCAAAGATTCTCATCAATTGTATATGAGGGGCGCCACTTAATGTATGGCCAAAAATAATCTTAATCAAACGAGATGGGCAAGAGGAATTGTGTCTTCCAATTGTGAGATGTGGTCCCCTTTTTTATAGGCTTAGTTCAATCGGTTTCCCACTCCAAATTAGTTTCTATCTATTCTAGAATTAACAATTCTAGATAGATTCAAACTCTAATTAATAATTATCCAATATAATTATCAATTTAATAATTATATTAATATTATAAATATCTTATTTTTATTTAATTCCAAATACATTTAAAATCGTAGAATATCATATATTCCTTAATTAACTAATATTAATATATTAGCCCAAATATTTTGGAGAACTCTTTTCCATAAACCCTTAGGAATCGGAAATATTATCTCTCGACCCGTTTACTCTAGGAAGGCGAACCAGGGGACCATGGACCTATAATTATAAGCTCAATAAATCGAATAAATAATTAACTCTTTAATTAATTTATTCGGCTTATTAATTCCGATATTACTCCACTATAAATTCGAATTGCACTCTTATAATTATAGAATATCTTACTCTACGAATTGATCAGTCCACTAATATAATATAGATTAATCCTCCATAGACAATTCATAATTGAAGTCGGGTAATATCCGTTAAACCTCTTCAATTACCTCTTATCCTCATTTACCATTAGTTCACTAGCGAATGGTTAATTTATAATCGAATTATAAATTAGAGATCTCAAACCATTCAGTTCTGAATTAACAAATGAGGGAATCGTTTTCTACTTCTCGCAAGAAGGAATGGATTCCATATCTCGTGAATTTATATTCCCACTATTTAATTCAAATGTGAATCTAAAATACAAGTATTGGGAATGTCGTAGGACAAACTTAAACGAGCAAATTAAGAATCACACAGAAATAAATAGAGTCTATAATCACTCGGATTAAGATTTATCCATATATGATCATCTAGTGATTTAATTTGATTTTCCATCTCTACAACGGAATTTGTATGGAAAATTCAAATTAAATCGGTCCAAGTCCTATATGATCAAATCATATATAAATGCCCCCACTAAGATATCTCCACATCGACGGTCCGGATAAGATAATCACATTCAAAATGTTTTGGGTCGCATTAATGATGTTTTAATTAAAGATCCCATACTTTAATTAATTTCATCACGAACTTAATTTTAGTTTATTATCCATAATCTTAATTCTCTTGTATATAACTCTTATATACTAAGATTATGGTTACAATAAATAAACTAGGGATTTTCATGATGTTCCAAAAATACATACAATATGCAAAAGAGTTCGAAAATAAATGTCGCATTTATTAATAATCAAAAACAATTCATAATTGCTTTAAGGGCACTATCCCTAACAATCTCCCACTTGCCCTAGAGCATATGGGACATGTCTCCGATCTATGTACTTGTGCCATTAAAAACACTTTTCAAAGGGTCTTGTTGACAATATCAACAATGTTAGGAAATTTATTGTTTAGATTTTGATGAATGCCATGTAAAACTTAGAATAGGAAGTTGGCACCCCATTTCTTGTTGTAAAATGCATTATAAAAATTAGAGTGGCCAAGCCGTGAGTTAAGTCACTACGACCTAACATGCAAGAAGACAATCAAGACTAAAAGGAAGACTCATTGCGAGACATTTGAGTATAGCAAAGAAGAGTAGACGGGAACTCTATTGAAGAAGCGGTGAGATGCGGTGAGTGGAGTATCGGTCAAGTCAACTCGAGAAAAGCCAAGTCTCAAGTTGAAGTGCGGAGAAGAGTCATCCATGATTGGAAGGTCGACTCTAAGTCACCTGGGGGAAAGCAAAGAAATGCAATCAAGTCGAGATAATCGTAAAAGATCCGTTGTACGTAAATCAAGAGAATTACTTAAACAAGTAATATCTCCATACCACCTTTCTCGGAGTACTTAGTCCCCGGAAGCGTGCAAATGGAATGAACAATGGGAAGCACTACACCGTGTCGAACTCGAAAAGGTGAAAGAACAATTCATACGAGGAAATGGAAATTCCAAGGATCGCAACAAGACAAGCCAACGACTACAAGTGACTTTCAAAAAATAAGCCTATCTCTTCAACGGGCAAATTTTTGAAAGATCACTATAAAAGGCCGAGGAGTTTATTTGAGCGAAAGAGAGAGACAAGTGACACAAGTTATAGACCAACCAAAAACGTTCAAGCAATTATTAGAAAATCAAATATTCTCAATCCTCAAGCCTACATTACGAAGAACATCAATCCAACACTCACCTGTGAAGGAAAGATAACTTCAATCAGTTGAAGAGGAAAATATTGAAAACAAGGGGTCTACATTCCACGAAGGATTGTAGGAAGGTTCAAGATCGAACCAAGTCTTAAGCTTTTGGAGGGCTTCGTGATCAAATCCAAAGAGCTTGAGCAAGTGAGTCAGAGTAGCAAAGGCAACGCCTGTGAAGAAGCCGAGTCATACAAGAAGCCGGTGAGTGATCAAGGCGTCTCGGATCGAGTCCCAAAGGATCAAGTCACTTTGTGTGATCAAGACTTGTATCTGGACTGTTACCACTTTGTATACTGATCATTACCTAGTGGATTCCTCCAGGAGTTGGAGAAGAGAGGAGTAGAAGAATTACCCCATCTTCGAACCTCTATAAAATTTTATTGTGTCATTTACATTTCAAAGACTTTAATTTTCGCACCTTAATTGTTTAATTCTCACGACATATTTGCTATCCACTTGATAATTTATAAGTACTAAACTAAGCACTAAATCCTTTCTTAACCAAACTTAAGGGTGTTAAGTCTTCCAATGAAAACAAAACCACGATTGAGTTAATTTAGAGCCAACAATGAGTTATTCCATCAACGGCTCGGTTGAGTCTGTTGAGAGGCTAACTCTTGATTGACTAAATTGATTGTCCATCTAGACACAACTGTGTAGTATCAACTCGTATATTTTAAAAAGGACTAAATCGAAAATTTGGTAAGGTTTATTCAACCCCCTTCTAAACCTTACACTTACACCCATTGGGACCTATAAGTGGTATCAGAGCGGTTGGTTCATTGAACCCTCCGCACCAGTTCTTGAACTAGATCTCCAAACTTTTCAAAGTCCGCTTTAGTACTTAAACTTTCAAAACTCTTTTTATCATTAAAAGTTATTATCATGGAAGCAAATTTGACACGCATCCCTATGTTCACAATTGAAGAATTTGATGATTGGAAAATTCGTATGCGAGGCTCATCTATCAAAGATTACATGATGAGATGTGGATAGTAATAGAAGATGGGCCACCGAAAATCTTAAAGGTGAACACACTATAAGAAGAGTGCGGTGAAGGAGAAGAGGATGTTGCTCCCACTAGTCATGGTTGAAAACCAAGAATCGAATGGACAAATGATGACAGAAAAAGATACAACCTGGACAATGTAGCCAAGGACATCCTTTACAAAACCTTGGACAAAGCCATGTTCAATAAAGTCAAATCATGCAAAACGGCTAAAGAAATCTGGGGACAAGCCGACATTAATTTGTGAAGGCTCGGAGCAAATCAAAGAAAACAAATTATCGGTGGCGGTACAGTAAATTTGAGAACTTCAAAATGATCTCAGGAGAAAACCTGGATCAACTGGATGCTCGGTTCACGAAATCACAAATGAGTTGTCTGCACTTGGAAAGGAATATACGAGAAGGAAATGTGTATGAAGATCCTAAAAAGTCTTTCAATTTGAATGGGAAATGAAGGTCATGGCACCGAGACATTCCATGGACCTATCAAAGACATCCAACCATGAATTATTCTCGGACCTCAAAGCCTACGAGTTTGAATCGAGAAGAAAAGACCAGGAAGAGACAAAGTTGTACCCAAAACAATTTGCTCTAATTGTTAAAGATGGGAAGAGAGCCGAGGTCAAAGAAGTCATTGATCCGAAGAAATAGCCACGATGGTTAAAAGATTCAACAAGTTCTTCAATAAGAACTACAAGAGAGGAAAGGGCGAATCTTCCGAAGAAGACACTCAGCCCTCCTCCAAATCAAGGGAAGATAGGCCAACCAAGAGAACAGATCATCAAAAAGTTGAGTATCAAAGGGTCGACAATCCAAGAATGGAAAGAGTCGATCAAAAGGTCAATATCTATCTTTGAACTGTAGACAACCAGGTCACTATGCCATTGATCGCTCATATCCTCGTAGTTAACAAATACAGGAATGAAGAAGAAAGAAAGGTCTTGAGAGAAAGAAGACAAGAAAAGAAAAAGGCAATGATGGTGCAGAGATCGGCTAAACAGCCAAGTCAAGAGAGACAACCGGTGATTCAGAGAGAGATGAAGCCGACTACTCAAGTGACTCGAAGAAGAAGCCCCGATCCGCTTGATGGCCAAGGAACAAGATCAACTCCGACCAAGAAGATGAGGTACACTCTAACTCATCAAACTCGGACTCTAGTGATAGTTCTTGTGACACACACACTTCATCACCCACTCGATCTTTATGATTCATTAGGCAAAATGATGAAAGATTTTAAACACATCAAATCCTCACACACACAATTGAATGAGGAAAATACCTACTCAAGAGTCAAAACTCAAAGCCGACTAAGGAGCCGAGTACTCTAAGTCAAATAGCCGATGAGAATGAAAGTTTAAAAGGTGAAAATGCTAAATTAATAGCGAGAAATTGCTGCTATAGAGAAGAGGAGAATGATCTCAAAAATGTTATTACCTCATTCACTAAGGCATCTAAGTCATTGGATGATCTTATTTTGAGTCAAAGAGAATGTGGAGACAGATGGGCTTAGATTTAACTCTCTCGTGCTATGCCAAACCTCAAAAGTAATTTTGGAAAAAGGATCTTCAAGCCATGAAGAGTCCGAAAAATCCAAAACTCTAAATGCCGCACACACATTCACTCCAAAACACAATAACAAGCAAACGGCCTTGGTTATAAAGGAAAAGGAAAAAAACGACCGAGTTGAGTGCGGCTGAAAGGACAAGCGAGAAGAGATTCACCGAGTTCCTCAAAGAAACTCCAAACAAAAATACTCAGAAAGAAGAAGCGAGTTACCAAAACCCCAGTAAAATCTATAAAAGAAATACATATGATGAGAATGGTAGAAAATATCCAAGCCAAGCCGATTGGAATAATGTGAACTATCAAAGATAGACTTATGGAATATAAGCCCAAATGGCAAAGGCCAGAACTCAAAGAAAGGCCATTCCAAAAGTATAAGAGCTTTCATCAAAGACACATATGCACATAGGCACTACACTCAAAAGACACCACAATTACCCAAGAAAGGCAATTGCTAAAAACATATGCAGCATACAGACAAAAGAGACATTTGTATGAACCTAAAATCCCCAAGCAATTTGCCAGGATTAATTATGATTATGGCACTCGATAGATGGCAACCCCTTAGAGTCAAATCATTTGGCTATAGGTTGGTTGGATCATCTTACAATTCTAACCCCTCAGGACCCGCACAAGTATGGGTACCTAAAACTTAATTTCCTTGATTGCGAGTTCAAGGAATAGTGAGTGCCAAGGAACTAGTACATGGATAGTGGTCATTTCCGGACATATGACAGAAATAAGAAAAATCTATCAAAATTCAAGGAAGTTAAAGGAGCAAAAGTCATATTTGGAGGAAATGAAGCTCCTGGTGAAATAAGAGGCATTGGAGCCATCAAAAGGAATGGATTAGAAATCACAGATGTTGCATATGTTGAAGGACTCAACTTCAACTTATCGAGCATCGATCAACTCGCGTGACAAGGGCTACAATGTTGGATTCAACATGGGTGTATGCCAAATCAAGGATCTTCAATCGAATGAAGTTGTCTTTGCAAGGATGTAGATGGAAGAATATGTATCGTGGATTGGTCAATCGCAACACCCAAAGACATCTCTAGCAAAGAGCACAATTTGAATCAAGTTGGTTTGTGGCACAAAAAGTCGAGTCACCTAAATTTCAAAACGATTAACAAACTTGCAAGAAGTAGTCTTGTGGACGGACTTCGGACTCAAAGAGATACAAGAATGAGAGTATATGTGACGATGTCGAAGGGAAAACAAATCAAGTCATCATTCAAAGAAAAGACATGCCAATCTTCAACAAGAATATTGCATCCGCTTCATATGGATCTATTTGGCCCAAAGTGGAACCGGCCAAAGATAAGTGGAAAGAAATACACCTTGGTAGTAGTAGATGACTACTCAAGATATACATGGACAATATTCATGTATAAGAAGAAAGAAACTCTACAAAAACTACCACACGGTGATGAAGAGGATTCAAAACGAGAAGAGTCAAACCATTATCAAAATAAGATCGGGAGGAGAGGAATCGAGTTTGTCAATGGAATAATAACTCAAGATTGTATTGAGAATGGTATTGGTCATGAACTATCGCCAGCAAAGGACTCCACAAAGAATGGAGTTGCGAGAAAGAAGGAACAGAACCCTCAAAGAAGCAAAGAAGGACCATGTTAGTCAAGCAGGTTACCAAAAAGATTTTGGGTCAAGCAATCAACACACTTGCTACACTCAAAAAACATGATGTATGATAAACAGACAGGCGGTGACAAAGACTCCCTATGAGATCCGGATGGAAGAAAACCAAATGTTGTATATTGAGAATATTTGGATGTAAATGCTTCATCCACAACAATGGCAAAGACAATCTAAAGGCTTTTGATGCTAAAGGCGATGAAGGTATCTTCTTAGGATACTCGGTGAAAGCAAAGCCTACAGAGTACTCAACAAAAGAACTATGGTTGCGGAAGAATCCATTCATGTGGTATTCGATGAGCCAAATGTAAATGGAGAAGACATTGAAGAGTCGGTGATAATTTGAATCATCCAACCATAAAGAAGAGTCCCTATCTTTCAAGTCAAGCCGGAATTATCAATTCGAAGAAGATGAAATAGTGAATCTCAAAACAGTGGAAAATTTGCGGCTAAGTGATTACGAGAGAGTCGACCACAAAGAACACGGTACCGCAAGTCGATCAATCCACTAACTTACTCCAACCTCGATGTAAGATGGCCGAGAGACCATCCACGAGTAACTTGTCATTGGAGATATAAGAGAAGGTATCAAAACAAGATCCGAACTCAACAAGAAGCCATGTTCACATGCTTCATCTCGCAAATAGAGCCCAAAGACGTGTCACAAGCTTTGACGACACACATTGGATTCAAGCTATGCAAGAAGAGTGAATCAGTTTGAAAAAAATAAAGTATGGGAATTAGTGCAAAGACCCATACATCAAAATGTTATTGGCACCAAATGGGTGTTCGAAATAAGATGAACGAGGAAGGTTCGTGGGTAAGAAACAAAGCAAGACTAGTAGCCAAAGGATATTGCCAAGAAGAAGGGATAGATTTTGATGAAACATTTGCCCCTCGTAGCAAGATTGGAAGCTATAAGGATGTTTCTTGCCTATGCGACTCACAAGGATTTCATTGTATATCGATGGACGTAAAAAGTGCATTCCTAAATGGTTTATTGGAAGAAGAAGTGTATGTTGAACAACCTCCAGGATTTGAGCGTAAGACTCTTGGAGATAAGGTATACAAACTCAAGAAAGCTCTATATGGATTGAAACAGCACCCGTGAGCATGGTATGATACTTTGTCACATTCCTAACCGAAAATGGATTCACAAAAGGAAAAGTAGATAGAACACTTTTCTTTAATTCAAGACAAAAAGAGTATACCGCTTGTTCAAATATATGTGGATGACATCATTTTTGGATCCACAAACAAAGAGTTGTGTGAAAAGTTTTCAAACCTCATGCAAAGTAAATTTGAAATGAGCATGATGGGGAGAGCCGACATTCTTCCTGGACTTCAAGTGAAACAAGTGAAGGATGGAACCTTCATAAGTCAAACAAAATACACAGAGATTTAATGAAGAAGTTTGGTATGGAGGAGAAGTCTTCTCGTAAAAATACCAATGAATACATCACCAAAATGGACATGGATGCGGATGGCAATCCCTGTAGATCAAACAAGATACTGAGCACTTATGGATCATTGCTCTATCTCACAAAGAAGCAGCCGGACATCACCTTTTCTTTGTAGGTGTATGTGCAAGATTTCAATCGCTCCAAAAGAGAGCCATATGACAAAGGCTAAGAGAATATTGAGATACTTGAAAGGAAGCAAGAAGTAGGCCTATGGTATCCAAAGGAATGTGGATTCAAGCTAATTGGCTATTGATTCTCGACTATCTTTGGATGCAGAGTGGACAGAAGAGCACTTCAGGCACATGTCAAATGCTAGGAAACAGTGATTTCTGGTTTAGCAAGAAGCAAAATTCAATAGCCACCTCTACTGGTACGAGCGAATACATAGCTGCGGGGCAAAGTTGTGCCCAAGTCCTATGGATGAGACAAAGAATGAGAGACTATGAAGTTGAGGAAAAAGAAATTCCAATCATGTGTGATAACACAAGTGCAATTGTCATTACTCAAAATCCCGTGTTGCACTCAAGAACAAAGCATATCGATGTCGATATCACTTCATAAGAGATCATGTTGAAAAGAAAGACATCATCTTGGAATATATCTCAACCGATAAACAATCTGGCCGACATCTTCACAAAACCATTATGTGAATCAAGATTTGAAGAACTCAAGCATGAGTTGGGGTTAATTGAGTGAGTTAACATTGAGAAGACTCAAAGAAAAGAAATGGAACACAAAAAAGGAAAAGAGTGAACTCACAAATCATTTAAGTAAATTATTTGATCGGAAAGACATTTATACCAAGTCGGTGATAATTTGAGTCACTAAAGGAACCGTGAGAAGTAGAGTTAAATCGGCCTAAGGGATGTTTCGAGTCACTTATGAGCAAAGTGACAAAAACGCAATCGTTTTGACTAAGCGGGAATGTTTTAAGGAATACGTCAAAGATAATGATGATGTGTACGGACATAAAGCCGCACACCAAGCTTATGATTGGATATAAATGTTGCCGCATTAAATACGAGACATTAAATGCTAAATAGACGTGCAAAATCTAAGCCGTTGATTTCGATCACATTTCAAAAACTACCCGCACGCCCTTTCATAAACCATACTTAAACCATTTCCGTCCGTTTCTCTCTCACACTACCAAAACTGTTCATCTCTTTTTCTCAAAAGCAAAGGCAAAAATTCTCTAAAACCCTATCTATCTTCAAATCAATCTCTTAGTTTTTCTTTGATAAAATCTTGAAAATGGCACCAACCTACGACTTTGTCAAATTAGGGAAGCAAATCCACACCGGCCCATTTGTGGATTTCGGATTTTAATGGTGAAACAGGGGTCCGACGACACCCTAGTGAAGAAAATCGCTGAAAAATTGGAAATGTCCGGCTGAAACCGTTTTCGACGTTAGAATATCCGATGACCTATGTGGAGGAGGTCGCACGATTCTAGGAGGTCGACGATTCTACGTGAATGCCGAGATTCACGATGAAGGAATAAAGTCATCTGTTCACGGAAAGCGGTGACTATCTCTCGCCAAGGATTTGGTGACCACCGCTCACTACCAATCAAGGAGCCTCGTAAATCAACGAAGTCGATGTAAACTTGGCCGATGCTTGGAAAGAAATAGCCAAGCCCGACTATGCTTATAAAATAGTGTACACAAAGAAACAAGAGATCTGAAGGAGGATTATCACAAGTCTGTTGGACATAGTTGCCAAATGTATTGACATCAAATTTGGAAGCTTTGACCAATCACAAAAGCAAAGCCGATTGTAATGGCCGCAATCATCGCAGAAAAGAAAATAAATGGGCTGAGTTTGTCTACAGCAGACTCGCCGAACGTAGGAACAAATCCTTCAAGGAAGATGGCACATTTGGAGGATCCCCAGGGATATGGCCTAGTGATTGGCCGACCGATGGAGGTGAAATGAGTCCCTCTTAGACATGGGAAGGCATTCCATGTTAACAAGAGGATGTTTAGAGCAAACCCTCTCGGCGCACGTAAGAGAGCCTATGCCAAGAGAGTCGACACGAGTGAGGGGAATCGGTGACTCAAGATACAAATTGTTTCTCTCCACCCAAGAAGAAAGTTGCCCTGCAAATGCTAAGAAGAAAGCGCCCCCGCACTGCTAAGAAGATCACGCCCCCAGCAAAGAAAGAAAGTCAAAATCGCTCCGCCCGCAGCAGAGTCACCGCCCCTCGCAGCCGTGTCTCCCGCCCCGCAGCCGTGTCTCCCGCCCTCGCAGCAGCGGTCGAGAAGAACTCACAAATACCTTCTCCAATCGTCAAAAGGAGGAGAATCGACAAGCCAAGACGGCCCTCCTCGTAAAAGACACCAAAGACACCAGCCCCCCGCCACCCAAGACTCGGATGACACTATTTCGAACCGTAAATTCCTCCGGTACAAACTAGAGACGAAGACGAATTATCAAGCACTCCGAGTTGGAGAAACCGGTGAGTCATCCACTCATTTGGAGTAGATACGGAGAGACTTGGAGAAGTAGAGTCTCCAGATGTAATTGATGAAACAACTAAGTCTCTTTGAAGGCGATCACAGAGGCAACCGGAAGACATTTGTAGTCCACACAAACAAACACAAGAAGAAGGCGATAAAGCGGATAGTGATGTGATGATCCTATCTCCACCTTACCCGGACATCCAAAATCGTCTGCGTGAGTGGAGGAAATGGAAGTTGAGTAAATCAAGAGAAAGTTCCAACGGCCCGAGTTTATAGAAGAAGAAGAGGAATCGTTAAACTTCCTTCGACTAACCACGTGCTCCCAAAGATCTTTGGATGAAGACAATCGCATGACACATCTGCAGATCTTCAAGGACAAGGAGAAAGAAAAGCAAGCAGAGATGAAGGCCGGAGGCACGTGAGAAGGCAAAGATCTCCGCCTCTATCTCCGCACCACATAACACACACATCCTCTCCTTGATGTCTTCTCGACAAATGTGATGAGGATCCGGAGAATCCGCCGCCACGTAAGAGTTGCAAATGCAGCAAGCATTGCACGAATCCGTAATCCTTCACGAGCAAAGATCGATGGAAGGACCAGGAGAGTCCTCCGAACACGTACCGAAATTGATCCAATGGGAGTGGTTCAAGCAAATCGCCATGTTGTTGCCGCCACCACTTCCCATCTCACTCGGAAGAAGGCGATAAGGGACTTGGCGATGAAACCGGGATAATGGGGACCCCAAACGAGCCTACCCCTATTGAAGGTGTGTTACCACCGCCCCAACTACTGAACATTCAATCGAAATAGCCGGGAGTTTGGAGACGAGTGACCCCATTCAAGTCACTCGGTGGTGCACCATGAGGGGGAAACTCCCTCCACCGCAGCAAGGTCGGAGAATGCCGCAGATGACTCAACAATGAATCCAGGAGGCGAAGTAGAGAAAATACAAACACAAGAAGAACAAACAACAAGTTGCCATCAACGAAGCTCGACAGATTGAGACTGTCTCACCGAGGTGCCAACCGCTCCGAAGGCTAATGACGCCGCCGATGCAATCGAGGCACGAGGAAGGAACAACCCCGGGAGTTAACACTGGCGATGAAAGTGCAATCCATAGGGTTGAGACTCCAATGGATGCCACCACAGAAGACCCTAAGACGATTGACACGTCGAAAGGGAGACTAAGTGCCTCGCCGCAGCTTGAGATGCGGGAGGTAATGAAGGCCCACGGGAGGTTGAGACTTCCCGGGGTAAAGAAGTCAAGTAGAGAACATCCCTCCCGCTATCATCGACCCATCCGAGAAGGAGATAAGCGCACTTCATGATTCCCAGGATAATCCTCGATGTAACCTTTCGGGATCGAAAGCGAAGAAGAAGTTCGAGTCATCCCCAATGACAGATCCAAAAGACTCACCTGCGGATGTTCCAAGCACGAGCAAGTCTCGATCCCGGACTACTCGTCAAACATTTAATTTTGATGATGAGCCACCAATGGAAATCTCATCATCGTCCGATGACGCTCGATAAGGCCGAGGACCGATCTACTCATTTGGAGAAATCACCGAGACCAACGGCTGTTGAGATAGCCGAGGCTCGGCAAAGTCGGGTCCACTTCACAATGCACCACTGAACAGAGTCCATCGCGCAGCTCCTCAAGTCGCAGCAGGTTCGATTCCTAAAAGAACTTCACGCGCACCGCTCATCATCGAACAAATCGATTGGCGGTGATGAATCCTTTATAGAATCTTTTCCTTTTTCCCGGGAGGTACCGACCTCCATGAAGAGTCGAGAACGAACGCAAGACGCTACCCGCTGCATCAGAACCTCCCGCTTTTTCCATCGTGCACCATTGTTCCGGTGATTATGATTTTGACGCCGCATGGCCATCACCGCAACGGAAGAAAGAATCACCAAGTCCGCGAAGTGTTCAAGGCATTATTCGGCCGAGATTGAACGAATGGAGAGGCATCGGCCTCTATGGACATGCGACCGACAGAGAGATGCCAATCTCACTGGCCGATTTAAGAGGCATCACGGTCGGATCGGGGAATGGTGGCAACAAAGAAGAAACAATGCGTGTGGAACAAGTTAGATACTTCAGGACATTGTTCAACAAGTCGGGTATTGAGAGCCGAAAATGCCGATGCAAAAACGGCCGAGAGAACATATTGAGCACATGCATGAAGCTCACATTGCCGAGCTTAAGCCGCTACGTGAGCAAAACAAGAGTGATCTACGACGTTTGGAAGAGACCATGAATACAAAATTCAGCCTTCTCATGGCCGAGATGAAGCCGATTTCAAAGAGAGTCCAACGCTACTCGATCCGAATTTCGTGTTGCATACTCTGCAGCCAGACTCAAGACAAAACTCTACCATCACAGTGCTAGCTACTTCCCGCTTGCAAGTCTTTTCAAGCGTTCCTCTCTCCTTTGATGATGCCAAAAAGGGGAAGAGGAATACCTAAAGCGCAGAAGGAGGAAGGAATTGCGAAGGGAAAGTCACCGGTGAGGAAGTGTTGAAACAAAAGAAAGGAAAGCTTGTTGAGGGGGAAGGATCGGCGGATGTGACCTTGATGATTGCACAAACCCCCAACAAGGTCTTTGTCATAGGTGACATTATCAAAGAAACTCCCTGTGACTCGCCACTCCAACACTCGCTATATCTATGGCCGAAAAAGAAAAACAATTGAAGCGAGGGGATGAAGGAAGTGGAAGGAAGAATGGATGCTCGGGTTATGAACATCTTGAAAGAACATGGAGGCATTCCAAAGAGCAGAGACACTTATGCCATTTCGGATGTCGATGCAGAGCCACGATCAGTTGATGAATTTAAAACGCCGCATCTCAAGGATACTTTGCAAAAATGTCTCATGGCTCAAGCTTGGGACTTGTCTTGGGAAAAGGGTCTCACGTTATGTGAAGAAGCGACAGCGGTGAGACACCCGATCCACTCTGCGGGTCACTCCGCCGGTCACTCACCAATTTGGAAAGAAGAAGACCCAAGACAATACACGCCCGCAGGTAGAGGAAAAAGTAGTGGTGGAGGAAGAGGTTTCGGACCAGGCCTCCGCCCAAAATATTGAATACGTAGATCCAAGAAAGAAATGAGGATCTACTGGGGGGCTTGACCAAGTAGCAAATTTGCAAGTGGCTAAAAGTAACGCCGAGTATGCAAAATGAATAGAAGAAGAAAACAAGAGACAAACTCAGCTATGGGAGGAAAGACAGGAAAGAATAAGAAGAGATGAAGCTGCCGAGGAAGGCATATGAAAAGAAAAAGAAGGCGGTGACGATGAGAGAAAAGAGAAGAAGATCTTGAACAAGATGAAAGAAGGAGACAACGAAGGAGATGAAGTGTTCTTTGTCCACCCTTCGTGTATTTTATTATGTAAATACATACAATGTAAGTCTTCAAATAAAGTCGTAAATTCTTTATTTTCTCGTGTAGACAAATATGTGCTCGATACACCTTGTAAACATTGTGTAAAAGAACAAGAATGTTATGATCAATAAAAGGATTGATTCTCGCGATACATTCTATGTCAATACACTATCTCGTATGTATCTTTGCTATTTGCATTTTTGAATGGTTTAAGTTTTGGCATCATCAAAAAGGGGGAAATTGTTAGGAAATTTATTGTTTAGATTTTGATGAATGCCATGTAAAACTTAGAATAGGAAATTAGCACCCCATTTCTTGTTGTAAAATGCATTGTAAAAATTAGAGTTGGCCAAGCCGAGTTAAGTCGGCCTACGACCTAACATGCAAGAAGACAATCAAGACTAGAAGGAAGACTCGCGAGACAACCGAGTATGGCAAAGAAGAGTAGACGGAACTCTATCAAGAAGCGGTGAGATGGGTGAGTGGAGATCAAGTCAACTCGAGAAAAGCCAAGTCTCAAGTTGAAGTGACAAAAGAGTCATCCATGATTGGAAGTCGACTCTAAGTCACCTCGGGGGAAAAGCAAAGAAATGCGATAAGTCGAGATAATCAGAAAAGATCCGTTGTACGTAAATCAAGAGAAATACTTAAACAAGTAATATCTCCATACCACCTTTCTCGGAGTGCTCGGTCCCCGAAGCGTGCAAATGGAATGAACCAATGGGAAGCACTACACCGTGTCGAACTCAAAAGGTGAAAGAACAATTCATACGAGGAAATGGAAATTCCAAGGATCGCAACAAGACAAGCCAACGATCGCAAGTGACTTTCAAAAAATATGCCTATCTCTTCAACGGGCAAATTTTTGAAAGATCACTATAAAAGGCCGAGAAGTTTATTTGAGCGAAAGAGAGAGACAAGTGACACAAGTTATAGACCAACCAAAAACGTTCAAGCAATTATTAGAAAATCAAATATTCTCAATCCTCAAGCCTACACTACGAAGAACATCAATCCAACACTCACCTGTGAAGGAAAGATAACTTCAATCAGTTGAAGAGGAAAATACTGAAAAACAAGGGGTCTACATTCCAAGAAGGATTGTAGGAAGGTTCAAGATCGAACCAAGTCTTAAGCTTTTGGAGGGCTTCGTGATCAAATCCAAAGAGCTTGAGCAAGTGAGTCAGAGTAGCAAGGCGCTGCCTGTGAAGAAGCTCGAGTCGCACGAGAAGCCCGGTGAGTGATCAAGGCGTCTCGGATCGAGTCCCAAAGGATCAAGTGTGTGTGATCAAGACTTGTATCCGGACTCATTACCACTTTGTATACGATCATTACCTAGTGGATTCCTCCAGGAGTTGGAGAAGAGAGGAGTAGAAGAATTACCCCATCTTCGAACCTCTATAAAATTTTATTGTGTCATTTACATTTCAAAGACTTTAATTTCTCGCACCTTAATTGTTTAATTCTCACGACATATTTGCTATCCACTTGATAATTTATAAGTACTAAACTAAGCACTAAATCCTTTCTTAACCAAACTTAAGGGTGTTAAGTCTTCCGCCAAAAAAACAAACCACGTTGAGTTAATTTAGAGCCAACAATTTGAGTTATTCCATCAACGGCTCGGTTGAGTCTCGTTGAGAGGCTAACTCACTTGATTGACTAAATTGATTTGTCCATCTAGGACACAACTTGTGTAGTATCAACTCTGTATATTTTAAAAAGGACTAAATCAAAAATTTGATAAGGTTTATTCAACCCCCTTCTAAACCTTACACTTACACCCCTTGGGACCTACAAACAAGAATGTACATCGACCCAAATATCGACTTTCGAGTATCCTTGTCTCGACTAGAAGTCGAATCGGTCGATCGTCTATTTTAAGGTCAACCACCTAAATAGACAAACATCTTGATCTCAAACATATTTGAGAAGCTTCTTGACTATTATCTAATGAAACATTTTCGGATTAAATTGAAAGCGGATTTGGCTATCCCTATCGCGTATCAAATACAGGAGCCTAGTACACAATATTGTATACTTGTAGAGGCATTGGGAATGCGTCTCATGTTCTTTTCCCTCCGAGGTGTCTTTAAACACCCTCTTTGGAAAGAACGATTCCATATCAAGTTGGTAGGTAACCCTTCTTGGAATCTTGCATTCTATAATGCAATTTCATCTTATCGATATAAGAAGTTTGAGACGATGCCAATAATTTGTTCTTGTGATTTTGAACCATTCAAATTCCAAGAACATAATTTGCTTATCCAAATCTTTCATTTGGAATTTCTTGGCAAACAAGCTTTAACCGCAGCCTAACATCTCTACTTCATTCTCAATTAGTAGAATGTCATCTACGTAAATTACTAAAATTTCCACTTTACCATCATTGATCCGCTTGTATACACAAGGCTTATCAACACTTTGGTCAAAATCAAGACTTGATTATCTCATCAAATCTATGGTTCCATGACCTTGAGGCTTGCTTTAACCCATAAATGGATCTAAGCAATTCGCAGACTTTTCTCGCTCTTGACCTTCGGCTACAAAACCCTATGGTTCGAATTCATTTCTTGGTTTAGCTTCAAGCCACCTCGCTATATCGAATCCTCCATCACTTGTCGAAAAAGACAATGGATCATCGTTTACCCCATCAAAGATCGCAACATCTGCCTCTTCGATTTGATGATAGCAGATTGGTGGTCTAATCACCCTCCCACTGCGTCGAGGTGTCATGACATTCGATCGGTATAGTGGTATTTCTAGCGATTTCCCCAACAACTCTTGTTGGTTGTGGTCCGATCTCATTAGAAAGTAACTCCTCGAGTACAACTTTACTTCGAGGTTGGAAGTTTTCTATATAATCGTTCTCAAGAAAGATAACATTAGTCGAAACTATTACTTTCTTTTCTTGTGGATCATAAAACAAACCTTCTCTCGTTCCTTTGGGATATCCAACGAACAGATACACTTACGAACGTGGATGTAACTTTCGATCTTTCCTTTCAAAGACATGTGTTGGTCACCCCCATATGTGAAAGTGGCGTAAACTAACTTTACACTCATTCCACAACCCTAGTGGTGTCATTTGGATTGACTTAGACGAAACTACATTCAAAATGTAAACCGCCGTTTGCAATGCATACCCCAAAACGAATAGGGCGGTGTCGCGTAGCTCATCATCGACCTTACCATATCAAGCAATATCCGGTTTCTCCTTTCAAAGAACACCATTTCTTTGAGGGGTGCCAGTGATGTGAGTTGGTACAATATACCATGCTCTAGCAAATAATCTTTGAACTCAAGATCAACATACTCGCCCCTCGATCGGATCGAAGGCACTTCAAAGATTTTCCTAGTGCTTTTCGCCTTCCGCATGAAATTCCTTGAACTTTTCAAAAGTCTCGATTTTCTATGCATGAGATAAACATATCCAAACCTCGAGTAATCATCAATAAAAGTGACGAAGTACTCAAAGCCACCTCTAGCTTGTGTGGTCATGGGACCACAAACATCACTATGCACAAGATGTAGTGGTTCTTTCGCTCTATGCCCTTTCTTTGAGAAAGGTCTCTTTCATTTTTCCTTCTAGACATGATTCACAAACAGGGAAGAGTGCCAATTTTTAGCTCTCTCAAAGGACCATCCTTTGCAAGCCTGTTTATCCTTTCTAGTGAAATATGCCCTAACCTTAGATGCCAAAGATATGTTTCATCATCTTGAGAAACCTGTTGCCTTTTTGGTTTAGGATGTTCTACTTTAAACATTTTCGAATTTAGCAAAGTGGTTGTTCATTAGGCTTAATTAAATAGAGTCCATTTTCCAATATTGCAAAGACAAATATCACACCCACTTTTAGAAATAATAATTGAATTATCATTAAAAGATAGTGAAAATAAATGTTCATGCAACTTTGAAACAGTAAATCAAATTTCTACTTTAAAACCAGGAATATAAAAATATCGTTTAAAATCAATATTTTATCTCTAATATTAAGCTTAATTACTCCCACGCTTTTGTCGAAACCACCGCACCATTGCCTACTCGCATTGTGAAAGACCCATCGGCAAGCTCTTCATAAGAGTTAAGCATTTGTAAGGAAGAACAAACATGATTAGTAGCTCCAGAGTCAACTACCCAAGTAGAAGAATCTCTAGCTACCAAACAACTTTCAAGAACAAGTAAATCATATTTAGGTTTCTTGTTTTCCTTTACTTTGGAGAGTATTAGGGTAGTCTCTCTTCCAATGTCCTCTTCACCGCAAAGGGAAACAATTTCCCTTTGGTTTAGAGGAACCTTGCTTCTTGCCTTTGAGATTTTCACATATGAGTGCAATATTCATGTTACTATTCCACTTGTTACAATTTTCTCCAGTTAATGAATCATTCAACAAAGTGCAAGCATATGACAAGACATCATTCTTTGAAAATTAAATAAAGCGACATAAATAAGTTTAACGAACATCATAGACTATTCAATTTAGGAATCATAAACATAATGCATGAAAGCAATAAAGTTTATCCTACCAATTCCAAGGTAATTTAATCTCACATTTGAAAAGCCGCCGTAGGGTGGTCAAATCAAATGACGATTAAATCGAGACCATCTCGATTAATAAAATAAATAATCAAGACATCTCATATCTTCACTTATTAATTAATCACCTTTTAATTTAGCCTAGATACATCCAAACTATTTGATTGTATCGTTATGAGTGTTACCCATTATTTCGGATATTAAAAATTAACTCAAAATCGCCGCCGTAGGGTAGGAAAATTAAGAGTTAAATTTTAAATTCCTATCCTTTCGGAGATTAAGCCTTGATTATTTATTTAAGTGAAAGTCATCCGTAGGGGACGAACCGAGGCGTCGCGAGGCGTCACTTAAATCTCACGGTGCTTTGATCAATAATGGAGGCCACATGATTTATTGTCATGAATCTTTCTCCCACTCACTATTTTATAATAAATGTTTCCTAAATATTTAAGTTATAAAACATCTTATGTTTTAATAAGGCAAGTCCAATCCTATTGGTCTTAATGATTAAAATTCTCTAATTTAAAAATCTAACTTTTAGAATTAAATCATAATTTTAATCAACTTTAAAAACCCTAAATTATCAAAATCATTAAGGGAATAGGGATAAAACGAAAATATTTCATGAAAGAACAAAGGAAACAACGCACCAACTAAAAACGGACCTGTCGAGCCCTGACCGGGACCTGCCCGAACTGCCCGAGTCTGCCCGGGACCTGCCCGAGGCTGTCCAGGGCTGTCCAGAGCCTGCCGGGCTGCCCGAACGCGAATCCAAATTATTTTGTTTCTAAAACATGTAATTCAAGATTTTTTCATAAATATAGGATCCAATTTTCACAAAATTAATTCCAAACAATTATCCCAATTTTAAAATCATATAAACACTTTTATACAAAATTTAAAAAATTATATAAAACACATTTATACAAATTTTTTAGAAATTATAAAAAACACTTTTATATCAATTTTAAAAACCATATAAAACACTTTTATATCAATTTTAATCCATCTCATAGATCTATCATAACAATTAAACAATTCAATTATCATGATGCATGACATGCTTGGGAGTGAGTTCCATGAATGACATATCAATATGCATGACACATATATCACATATACATCACATAAAAATTAATCCGTGAAATAATAAATATGACGATCGATGCCTTAAATAAAAACACGCATATGCATCCATATATCAAAACATGCAAGATAAAATCCTAAACTCACTCCAAAATAAATTTAATAAAGTAGATCTAGTTCTTATATCAAAACCAAATGGCTCGATACCATTTGTTGGAAATTATTCGAGTCCCGGATCTAATCCGGCCCAAATAAGATCCGGCTTTTCGATCTAATCGAACGGAAGTGAAAGCGTGGGATTTCAAAAATCGAGTTTTAGATATAAGAACACAAGATCATGCTTATTAAATTTATTCAAACTAAAGGAAGAAAAGAAAATTTACCTCTTTCGACGATTTTCTTGTTCTTCGCTTTTTCTCCGTCAATCTTTCGAATCCTCAAGCTCGTAGACACCGCGATCTTCCATTCGATCCTCCCTATCAACGGCGGTGTGTGGGCACCCAAATAATAATTCTAAGTTCCTAACTTTTATTTTCCTACGATGTAATCAACTCATGAGATCGTAAGATTGGGCTAACTAGATAGGAGGGGAATTGAACTAGGTAAAAGTTAAACCATAAAATCTCAATGAAAAAGCAAAAACCAATTTTCCACTCGACGACGTTAGAAAAGTCCAATTTTATTAAGCAAACTTTTAAAACCAATTGATCAAAACAAATTGACCAAATCTTTTAAAACAACATTGATAAATTGATCAAAGATTCTCATCAATTGTATATGAGGGGCGCCACTTAATGTATAGCCAAAAAGAATCTTAATCAAACGAGATGGGCAAGAGGAATTGTGTCTTCCAATTGTGAGATGTGGTCCCCTTTTTATAAAGGCTTAGTTCAATCAGGTTTCCCACTCCAAATTAGTTTCCTATCTATTATAGAATTAACAATTCTAGATAGATTCAAACTCTAATTAATAATTATCCAATATAATTATCAATTTAATAATTATATTAATATTATAAATATCTTATATTTATTTAATTCCAAATACAGATTAAAATTGTAGAATATCATATATTCCTAATTAACTAATATTAATATATTAACCCAAATATTTTGGAGAACTCTTTTCCATAAACCCTTCAGAACTGGAAATATTATCTCCGACTCATTTATTCGGCTTATTAATTTGATATTACTCCACTATAAATTTGGAATTTCACTCTTATAATTATAGAATATCTTACTCTACGAATTGAGCGAGTCCATTAATCGATATAATCATTACATATAGATTAATCCTCCATAGACAATTCGTAATTGAAGCTAGGTAATATCCGTTAAACCTCTTCAATTACCTCTTATCCTCATTTACCATTAATTCACTAGCGAATGGTTAATTTATAATCGAATTATAAATTAGAGATCTCAAACCATTCAGTTCTAATTAACAAATGAGGGAATCGTCTTTCTACTTCGCAGAAGGAATGAATTCCATATTTGTGCATTTATATTCCCACTATTTAATTCAAATGTGAATCTAAAATACAAGTATTGGGAATGTCGTAGGACAAACTTAAACGAGCAAATTAAGAATCACACAGTAAATAAACAGAGTCTATAATCACTCGGGATTAAGATTTATCCATATATGATCATCTAGTGATTTAATTTGATTTTCCATTTCTACAACGGAATTTGTATGGAAAATTCAAATTAAATCGGTCCAAGTCCTATATGATCAAATCATATATAAATGCCCCCACTAAGATGTCTCCACATCGACAAAGTCCAGGATAAGAAAGATCACATTCAAAATGTTCTGGGTCGCATTAATGATGTTTTAATTAAAGATCCCATACTTTAATTAATTTCATCACGGACTTAATTTTAGCTTATTATCCATAATTTTAATCCTCTTGTATATAACTCTTATATACTAAGATTATGGTTACAATAAATAAACTAGGGATTTTCATGATGTTCAAGAAAATACATACAATATGCAAAAGAGTTCGAAAATAAATGTCGCATTTATTAATAATAAAAACAATTCATAATTGCTTTAAGGGCACTATCCCTAACATGACGGAGATGGTGGATAAGAGTATTGGTAATTTTATCGGCAATTATATCGATTCGGATCAACATAGTTTTGCGGGTGTCCGCAAAACTATATGCGGATTAGGGTAGCTTTTGATGTTCGAACACCCCTCAAAAGGCGTATGATATTAAAAAAGTCCGGAGGCGAATGGGTCCGGATTCATTTCAAATATGAACGACTTACCTTTTGTTTCTCGCTGCAGAATTCTCGGTCATTCGGAGAAATTTTGTGACAAGTTATTTAATGCCGCATCTATTCTTCGGATCGTGCGTATGGCTTATGGTTGAGGGCACCCAACCGTAGACATCAATCTCGGTGGTCGGAAAATGGTTGTGTTCATCTTTTCCGGGAAGCGATTCGATCTGCAATGTTAGGAAGGTGGTTTGGGAGTTGAACAAGGCGGTTATTCTACAGATTATCCTTCAAAGACAAGATGTGCCTAATTCTAAGGAAGGCGGTTATACGGATAATCAAGTCTCTCGACCAATTGGATGGTAGTTACAAAGTTCTGGGTCGGTTATTGGGAAGTTACTAGGAGAAACCGGGGGCGATTAACCGCATCGAGCGTTCTCATTAACTGTTCCATTAAAAGATGTTTGAATTTTCGGTGGTTGGTAGAGGAAATGAGATACATGTTGCGATAATAAACGATGCCAAATTCACGACAAAGATGATACTACTAGCTCAAGCAAGGAATCGTTAAAGCCCTCGAAAATGTGTCTCGGGTTGACAAGAACCAAAAAAACTTGCTAGCGGTGGGTCTCGGTCCCCGTGCCCACCGAGGCCAATGAGTACCATTAGTTGGAACTGTCGTGGGCTCGGCAACCCACGAACAGTTCAAGTTTTATTGGACCTAGTCCAACAGAAAAAACCATCTTTTATTTTTCTTATGGAAATTATGTTACACAAAGATAAGTTAGAGCCTTTGCGGATTAAATTGGGTTTTGAAGGTTTACTGTTTGTTAGTAGTATGGGACATGGCAGAGGTATTGCGCTTTTTAAAAAAAAATAATATGGCTCAACTTTGAGTTATTCTTCTAACCATATTGATGTTTCGGTTCATTTGGAAAAACAGGCCAATTTATCGAATGACAAAGTTACTATGGTTTTCCGGAACGAAATCGTAGAAGTTTGTCGTGGAATTTTCTGCGGCATCTTTCTACTCAATCCCGACTTCCCTGGTGTTGCATTGGTGATTTCAATGATCTCCTATGTGGTTCGAGAAAAAAAAGGTATTTGTGATCATCCTCCTTCGTTGTTAGCAGGCTTTCGGACCACTTTGGATGATGCGGTTTATTGGATTTGGGGATGGTGGCTTTTGAGATAAATCATTATCTCAAACGTAAGCGACAAGGAGCAAGCGGAGTGGCAGCCTTCAAAATCGACATGAGTAAAGCATACGATCGCATTGAGTGGGGATATTTGGAGGCTGTATTACTCAAACTGGGTTTTGATCGCAAAGTAGTCGCCCTTTTGATGTTATGTGTGAAAACAGTCCGCTATAAGATAGTACACGGGGATTTTGAGTCAGATATATTTGTGCCGGAGCGAGGTTTGAGACAAGGGGATCTGTTGTCGCCTTATCTATTCATTTTGTGTGCGGAGGGGTTATCGGCTATTATCAAGAATTATGAACAACGAGGATGGATACATGGTTGTTGAGTGGCTAGGAATGCACCAAGTGTTACACACCTGTTTTTCGCGGATGACAGCTTTTTATTTTTCAAAGCTAATCGGGAGGAATGTATAAAGATTAAATAGTGTTTGGACTTATATTCTAAGGCATCTGGCCAAATTATTAATTACCAGAAGTCCTCTATCTCCTTCAGTAAGAACACACGTATAGAGATCATTGAGGAAATTTGTGAATTTCTTAATGTTTTAAATTCTGAAAACCATGGTGCCTATCTCGGTTTGCCTTCGTTGATAGGTCGGAGTAAAAAGGAAATATTTGCTTTTATCAAGAAAAAGGTGTGGTGTAGACTCAAGGTTGGAAGAAGAAAATACTTTCACGGGCGGGTAAGGAAATTCTTCTTAAAATCGTAGCCAAGCGGTGCCTATTTATGCGATGAGTTTATTCTTACTTCCCAATGAATTATGTGTTGAATTGGAGAGGATGATGAACTCTTTTTGGTGGGGTAAAGGAGATTCAACAAATAGGAGAATTTCTTGGCTATCTTGGGATAAGATGTGTGTTGAGAAGAGTAAAGGAGGTCTGAATTTTCGTCGACTTCATGAGTTCAACCTCGCTCTTTTGGGAAAACAAGTGTGGCGTTTGTTGACGGAGGGCAATTCTTTAGTGGCCGAATTTACAAAGCAAGATATTATCCAGGGGCCTCTGTAAATGATGTTGTTCTTGGTTTTAATCTTAGTTATATATGGAGAAGTATTTTAGCGGCTAGAGATTTTGTGATCACAGAAGCCGTAGGAAGGTGGGAGATGGTACACAAATTCTAATTACCAAGGATCCTGGTTGGCTGCTAATGCTTATGTTACATCTTCTCACCTTTGACTTTGGAAGAGATATGAGCATTTATTTGTGTGGAAAGAATTTTGGAAATTGAAAGTACCAAAGAAAAAGCAAAGAATCTTGTGTGGAGAGCATGTCTTAAATATTGCCTACCAAAGAATGATTGATTTCACGCCATGTCGAGGTGTCGTCCCTCCGCTTGTGTGTAATGCAGTGATTGAAACTATTTCGCACGTCTTTATTTTGTTTGTCCAACCGCTCAGTCGTTGGGGTTTTTTGTCATATTGTGTAACAAAGAAAAAGGGAGGTCCGCTACTCAGATTTTAAACTTTGCAAGTGCTCAATTATTTCAATGGCAAATAGCTGAGTGTGAAGCCCTCGATTTTTTTTTTTATTCGAACATGTACTTATATCACGATCGTCTTTGTACTTATTTGACAATTCTACCGCATCGCTTTTGACGGGTAAATATTAATGATAAATACATTTCATCTTTAATTTCTCTTATTTATTTCTTGTGATCATAATCGTTATTAATTTTATTTCACATTTATGATCACTTGGTTGATCATCATTATTATTACTTGTGTATTTTTTTAGTTAACTTAGAATTTTAAGAGACTAATGATTTATGCCTTATAGAATTAAGAATTCGATTTAAATTAAATGATCATGAGACTTATAAGTGATCAAGGAGATCACTAATTATTTTGGAGTTTGATATTATTCATCTATTATCACCAATTTGGGACAAAAAAAAATATGGAAATACCACAAATACCCCTTGAGTGGACAACCATAATGGGAATTTTGGTGTAGAAATATCTCCCAACTCTTGTACATGTACACCTTGTGTATTCATCTTGTGTATTTTTACACCATTAATTCAAATCTTATACACAATATCTTATACACCAATTCTTTATTATAAACTTACCCAACATGTTGGAGGCTTCCCAACACCCCATGCCAACATTCCTCTCTATCCTTGCAATTCCATCCTCCCATGCAAGACTACACCTTGACCAAAGTCTTTGTCCCTCATGCTTACTACAATTTACAAGACTTAGAACCAAACAAAAATTTGTCCCCCCCCACCTTCTCAAATGGACGGCCAATATGGCCTTGGTGAACAAAAATTTCTTGTTCATTTCACCAACACCCAACTCTAATTTGCCAACTTCCTCCTCCATCTCTCTAAACTTCTCCTCCTTCTCTCTATACCTTTCTTCTTCTATTCACTTCAACACTTAGAAAAAATACAAGAATTCTCCTTCCATTTCCTACAAAATTCGAACACCCCCTTCAACAAGGTAAGAATGTTGTTCCTCTTCTTGTCTTGATATCATCTAGCTATCTCCTCTCACTTATTAATGTGAGTTTGGATTTTTATTTTTTGAGGTTTACATAAAAGACTTGGAAGATACTAAGAGCCTTACCATCACCTTGAAGAGGACTTCTAGACTTGAAGAAAATTTGAAGAATTTGGACTATAAGGTAAGACATGGAAATTTTGGTACCTTCTTCTTCTTCCCTATTAATTTCGAATTTTAACACCAAAATTATAATTTTGAGGTGATTAGGGGCTGATCTTGGAGCTTTGTTTAAGTGGTGATCAAGTTCTTAAGAGACTATCAATTTTTGACTACAACTTTCAACTACACAAGGTAAGTGTGGTACCTTTGGCCTATTTCTCTTCTTTTTCCCCTTAGTTCAATTCTTCATTTTCTAACTCAAAACTCCTTATATTATTTGACTTAGGGGCTGCCTTAAGTGAGGATTAAAATCCTCAAGGTCTAGTGACACCACTTTACACCAATCAACCGAACAAACAAGGTGGGTGGAAAAATTCTTTCAAATTCTAGGTGTTTTAAATTGAAAATATGCATGTAGTATTTTGTTATTGAGCACTTGAGATATATATTATGTATTGCATGCTATTTTATTGTATCAAGTTGAAAAAAAAAAAAATTCTCAAGTGTTGCTCAAAAATGCGATTTATCGAGAAATAGGACATACACGTACACTTTATTATTGTACTTGATGAATGCTTGCACGAAATGGATATGTATGTTTATGACTCTTGAAATCTATGTTTTGAATGATTTATAACCTGGACAAGTCGAGCATAATTGATTAAATTTCGATTTTGGACTTAAAATGCAAAAATGGAAAGTTGGTGGACTTAATTGCAAGAAAATAAAACTTAAGGGACCCCTCTGTAATTTTCGAGTTTGGGACTGAACTCAGGTTCAAAAATCATGTTAGGACATTTTAATAAAGTTTTAAGAGTTTTTAGATAAATAAAATCAACCCTTAAAAGCCCAAGGACTAGATTGTAAAATTTGAGAAGTTTAAGGGCTATTTTGCAAATTTCGAAACTGTACCAGACCCTAATTTTAAAATTTGAAATTTTAACTCTTAAGGGACTGGAAATAACATATTTTAAGTGTATTCCAAAAATCCAAGTGTTTAGAGCTTGGAAAGTAATTTTATAAAACTTGAGGGACCAAATTGTAAAAGATTAAACTTGAGGACCCAAATGAAATTTCCAGGACTTATACAGCCCATGTACCTGGAAATACTAAATTACATATAACGTAATTATATTTTGTACCCAAGGTTCAAATTTCATAACAATTGGACCCCTAAAAGCCCTAAAGGCAATTATTTCAAAATGGGACATAAATGAGATTTTCAAAAGTTAAGGGACCTATACTTATGACGTTTTAAAATTGGTTTTGTCCCAATATCCCACTAACCTTAGTGACATTTTCCAACTGGAATCATATTAGAATCCCTTCCGGTTTGTGAGTTCCGATTATTTTAAACTTAGGGCCGAAATGACAATTTTAACAAATTTGGGGTCAATGTGAGAATTTTATAAAAACTCGACCTCAAAACTTTAAAAACCTGAATCTCTGAACAATTTAGAGAATTTAGGAACTGACCTCATAATTTTTCAAGGTCGGGACATTTATTTATTTAACTTTTAACCCCAAAAGTATTGGTTTTGACAAAAAACGGGGCTAATTGTAAATTTTATTTTTATAAGGACCTAACTCAAATTATTATTTTTTTAAGAAACAGCCCTGGACCCTCTGACTTTAATATTTAATTAAAATATTTTATTTTCTTAAAAATCCCTTGACTTATCGGATCGTCTTGACCGATTAATACCCGATCGCGGGGCGACTTCCTCGTCTCGCGATTTCGAATCAGAACAGGACTTATGTTCCTCCTAATCCTTAAGATATCGAAGACTACTTATCCTCCCGATAATTATCTTCATTCCAATAACTCCACCAACGCCATAACCATCTTGTGCAATTTTTTTGAGAACTTTTCATGAACTCGCTTCCCAGAATCAATAATACTTCATTGCCTGGTTGACTACCCGAACGTGTCTTGAATTTCTGCTGAGTCAACTTGATGTGTCGAGCTCACGGTCGGAATGGATACGTCGGGGATGGAATGGGCAGCTCGGCTGCTATTCCACTCTCCGGCCCCATCGTCCTAATCCCGCAACTGAGGGACGGAGTTTGTCCAAGGGAAGCGGGTCGTAGTACTTGAGGTATAATCATGATTATGACGAATCCGAGCCTTGCTAGCTCCAACGTGGATTTTGTCTTTGCCTACGGAGCGATAAGGTGACAGGTCTTTGACCATCATGAACGGGGAGTTACAAGGAAGAACAAAGGAATCATTGCCGATCGATCCACACGATTCCGGAGTTGAACGGAACGGGTTGGCGCTACATATCAGTACGCAACCACTAATTGTCTTGCATAGGATTGGCGCTACACATCAGTACGCAATCCCCATGTCTTGCTTGAACCATAGTGCTTGCGTGACCACGAACTGTTTTCTTAAACTGTATAAGTATATTACTTAATATATTTATCACGACGCTTGTGGACTATGTGTGAACACATGCATCATACCTCACGCGTTTTCATACAACCGTTTTCTCGCATTAACTTTATATATCGCCACACTCACACACGATCACCCATCCACTGAGATTTGTCTCATTCCTCCCCGTTTTCTAACCTTTAGATGAAGAGTTTGTTGAAGACATCGAACTACTCGCAGATTGAATCCCTATCGGTGATGTGGAGCGACATTCCCTTTTACTTTTATTTGTTGTTGGACTCCTTCATTTTATTTCGTTGGTGTAAGTTAATTCGGATAATCTTTTGGGTTGTATTCGGATACTTTGACTTTAAGATGTAATTTATACTCGTGTTTATTTTAATTCATTGCATTAGACTCTATTTCACTTGGAGTTATGTATCTTTGGTTTAGATTGTTGATTTATTTCTATTTAAGTTATTGATCGATGTCGCGCCACGTTTGGGCGTGACACGAGTGTTCAAAGTGCAGATCGGTTTTAAAGTAGGAAGATGGGGTGACTAAGTGGAAAAAACCTTCTCCGGGTTGGTTGAAATGTAATGTCGATGCAACGCTATTCGGGATACCTTGCAAATGGGATATGGAAGCATTATTCGCAATTGGACGGGAGATTTTGTTGCGGCCATTCATGCATCTGTTCATGGACCATTTGAACCGAGAAATTGCCGAGGCAATTGGAGTTAGGGAGGGCTTAGTTGGGTGAAGAAAAATTGGGAGGATGTTTATATGTGTTTGGAATCGGATTCACTCACGGTGATCAAGGCTTTGCGTGGAAAATCAAGATCATTCTTATTTTCATGATGTTATTCGGGATTGCAAAGAGCTTCTTGTTAAACTACCTAAAGTGTCGTGTGTTTTTATAAAGAAATCGTGAATAGTGTTGCTCATGTATTAGCTAGAGCAACTCATTTTGTGTGCAGTTTCAAAAAGAGTGGAGATATGTCCCTCCACCCTTTATTTGTAATTCTATGCGATTCGATCCGCTATATTAATGAAAACTTTCTTTTTGGTTTCAAAAAAAAAAAATATTTTGGTCAAAATCACGTCAACACCCATTTTTCTCATAACCAAATTCCAACAACTTATTCAAAAGTCAAGTCTAAATTAACAACCAAACAACTATATACTATTATGAAAAATGAACTTTTAGATCCAAAAGTTCATTTGAAAAATATTCCCAAAAAATCGTATATTATCAAGTTTGGAGCGTATATCTCTCTCTACAAACAAATAAGGCAATCATTAATCCAACAATATCTTAATTGGGACGGTGATTCTTAATTCTTTTGACACTTTAAATTTTAATTCAATTTTTATAGGTTGAATTTTCGGTGTGGTTTAACCCAAGTTTAATAGATCTACTCAATTCCGTGTGGTCCTACCCAAATTTAATTGTGCAACTCCAAAATTTAGTGTGATTCGTCTACCGCACTTGTCCTTATGTACGCCAGTGGTCGTTGGGCCACGGAATCATTGGCAAAAACGTTTTTATATTGTGATCATTTTTGACCCTCACGACCTCAAATATGAAAGCGCGTCTACTTTTAATTCTAAATTTGAATGACCATACATTTTTTTGAGTGCTACATTTGTTATTTTTCATTTTTTTCCCTTTTAATGGAGAACGTATATATTAAAATATATTAGTCAGCAAATCAGTTTGTCCATTTTTTCTGCAATACAGGCAGTTCGAAATCTTTGTTTGTTGAATTCATCATCGTATTCATATTTATATTTTAGTGTTCAGATCACACCAAAAATAAAGTATTGAAAAAATTTACTAGACGATTAAAAAACAGGAATTGTATATGACAATTCCTGGGGCAGGTGAGGCCGATCAGGAAGACCAATTCAGACAAACGTGAAACAAATCAGAACACTAAAGAGGGTTATTTTTCAATCTGTGGCATTTGCCATGATTTTTTTGTTTTATAGTGGGTTGGGAGGTTTTTAAAAAAATAGGTGTAGCGCCCTTTCTAAGGCGCCTCTTGCATACTTATTTTTATTTATTTTTTTTTTTGAAAAACGCAGCGGTAGCGGGTCAAAGAGCGCGCCGCCAAACCCGACACCGCACTTGGAAATTTTAAAATTTTAATATATCTTTATTGTTGGGTTATTTAGAAATTATATGTTTGGAATAATAGATATTTCAAACTAATAAATATCTCTTATTCCAAACATATAATTTCTAAATAACCCAACAATAAATATATATTAGAATATTAAGTACGATTATTAGAAATGATTTGTATATATTCGAATAATGGGGATGTCGTTTCTTATTCCAATTTTTTAATGTGTAATTTCTTGTTCGTTTTTAAATATTTGTTGTAGTTTTTATTATTTAATCGGGTTTTGATCCGGTGATGTTTTATATTATAGTTATCCAAAAATTGTATTTTTATTTAATATTTAAAAGAAAATTTAAAAAATGGGGGAACGCCATTTATATAGAGGGGTGCCTTTTATTTAATATTTAAAAGAAAATTTAAAAAATGGGGAACGCCATTTATAGAGGGGTGGGCGCCCCTCTATAAATGGCGTTCCCCATTTAACCCAACAATAAATACATATTAGAATTTTGAATACGATTATTCGAATTGATTCGTATATATACGAATAATGGGGATGACATTTCTTATTCAGTTTTTAATGTGTAATTTTTGTTGGTTTTTAAATGTTCGTTGTAGTTTTTATTATTTAATCGGGTTTTGATCCAAGTGATATTTCATATTATAGTTATACAAAAATTATATTTTTATTTAATATTTAAAAGAAAATTTAAAAAATAGGGGAACGCCATTTATAGAGGGGTGGGCGCCCTTCCTAATGGAGCCCCCAAGTGCGGGTTTGGCGGGCGCCACGATTTTCAAAAAAAAAAAAAAAAAAAGGTTAAGTGTGCGTGGCGCCTTGGTAGTGGTAGTAGTGGCGCCTTGGTAGTGGCGCGCTTTAGTAAGGCGCCCTTTCTAAGGGCGCTACACCTATTTTTTTAAAAACTCCCAACCCACTAAGAAACAAAAAAAAATTGTGGCAAATGCCACAGATTGAAAAATAACCCAAATAAATAGGTGATGGGTGGAACAGAATATAAGGGGCCAATAATTGATGAGATCAAATATTTATGTTATATAATAATAAAGTTAGGAATATATTATATTTTTGCATTAAATACAATGTCAATATTCATCATTAAGCACCTCAAAATATATAATTACAATCTTAATATATTAAAATTTATAAAATTTATGTTGCATATCATGACCAATATTGTCTATAAGGAAAACAAATATCTTTTTGCAAAAGTTGAAGTATTAATAAACGCATCATGAAACGGAGCAATTTATGCAGCCACATTCTTCAATCTCATCATCTAAAAAAAAAAAAAAAAAAGCGAAGGGTGAAAACTAAAAATATGAGGAGAGGCAATGGTAATGACTGGAGAGAGGAGCAAGAGATGAAAATTTGTCAAAAAATAAAATAATGTATTATCCGTTTAAAGTATAAAAAATAGTTCCAGTGTTCTTCTCACTAATATCGATACATGAACTCGTATGGGATCAAACCTAATTCTTTCGCCCATACAATACAATACTTTATTACTAGAGCAAAAGATTGATCATGAGACCAAGTGTAACTTCAATGAGAGGAAACTGAAACATTATTAATAAAATAAAGTGAAAATTTGCTATAATTTAAAGTGAGCAAAATATTTTTTAGTATATTTTTCAATAAACTTGACATTAACAAAAACATAAATAATAAATAAATAAATTACTATTGTACATGAGAAAAATATATGTCTCGTGAAAATTAAAGACTAGAAAAGGTTTAAATAGCGAACAATTTTAAGTTTTTTAGTACAATTATACATATCTTGGTAGAGGAGGGAGTGATGAGAATCGAACCCCATACCTTTAGTTTTAGTACGAGAGTATTAACCACTTACTACTATAATATACATAAATATGCATTATCTCATTAGTCATTATATCATTATTTTTTTGTCTCATTTTTTCTCTTGAACAGTTTTTCGTCTTTAATACGCATTATCTCATTAGGTGTACCGATTACTTTGCTTCAATGATTTCTTTTTCTTGTTATAGTACTTAAAGACAGGTATTTATTTAAATTTAAAGTTAATTAAAAGCAAGAAAATTTGCATCTAATAATCTTGAAAGAATCATAATACTATTTTCGCTTAATTGCAGAAAATATTAACAGGGTAAAATGCATTTTCGGACTTTTGTTATGGGTTTTCAGTAAAGTTTTGCCGTAAGTTTATAACGTTCGTAAAATTGGTCTGCAAGTTTATACCGAAGCAATTGGTGTCTATAAGTCTTGAGTTGATGCAAAATTGGTCTAGCGGAATAATTGCATATTTTCAAAATACCAATTATACCCTTATTCATACACATGGTGATTTGACTAAAGTCTTGCTTAAAAATGGTATCGAGCCCAGGTTTATTAAGAACTTTTGGTTATATTTATTATATTTACGTAATTGACAATTGGTGAGGAGAATTTCTCGAGAATATGGATCCGGACCGATGTCCGAGATGTACCCTTTACAGACATATCGTCAAATATTGACGATGTACGACAAGAACACTGACCAGGTTTCATATTGGGAATACCAATATGAAGAAAAAAAAGAGCCGAAGGGGAAACCTTAAGGCAATGCAAAATGAATATTATAAGCGATTCGGATGCTTAACTGGACTTATATGTTCACTTGATGAACCTTCAAGAAACGGTTCATGAAAATTCCCATGAACAATGATTCGATGGAGTACCCGAGTGGAACGAGATACTTTTGACAAATCTAAGATTTAGAAGATCTTAGAGAAATTAATAGTGCGAGAATTATGGCAATCGCCATATTCATCTACAAAAGACAAGTTCATCGAGATCCAACTGGATGGAGACGATGGTGAAATATCATAAGGAAACTCTTGAACTCCTTCATGATATTGAGTCAAAACCACGGAGGACAGGCCAAGTTCATCCGGAGGAAGGAAACGTATTGATTTTGGGGACGGTTAAGTCGCACGAAAAATGACGGATGAGGAGAAGCTCATTGCTCTAATCAAAGGAAAATCCATCAAAAATTAAAAAAGATGGATATTGAAAAGATGAATCTTAAAGATCTACATGATGACCAAGAATCCTTCGGGATTAGGTATTGTAGATTTAAAGATGAACGCAGTGAGTGAGTCGGCTTTGGTTACCTATGACCCACAAGGTAGACCAATTCCACCACCACCGCCACCGATTAATCCTAACGCCGAAGAAATACGGGTTCGCATCATGGAGCTCGGGGACGAGAGGATGCCACATTTGGGGATTTCACGACGGGAGTGATTGAACAGGAGGTCGAAACCTCTTGCAAGGGAACTGACATAACCTACCGGAAGGCCGAATGTTTATTATGGAAGATCGCACTCGACCCAATACATCCGTATGGGTTGATGTTAAATCTGGACATCCGATTTTAAAAAACAGAGAAGTTCTCATTGATGAATGGGCTTCACTATGAGAATTTCAAATAGAACCCTCGATCTTACAAAGGATTCATTCATTTTACTTCTTGAAATGAGTCTTGAAGGATCGGTGAAGATTGCTCGGGATATGACCGATCACGAAAAGTTCGGTCACATCGGGGGAATCACTTAAAGGAATTGTCGATGGTATGGCAAAACTATTCAAAATCCAAAAGTTATTTCGAGGATTAGAGGATGAAAAAGAAAGAGATATAAACAAGCCCTCTATAGCCTTGAGTTATTGGATATTTGTCATATTGACGAATATATCAAGTTGTTCACCGAATACCGGTGGAAATCAAGATTGAGGAAAAGGAAACATGCCTATTCTTTGCCAAGATCCCGAGTCCCCTGGAGAGAAATGCTTATCGGGAATACAAAGGTGGAGTCAAGTAGAAAGCGTGGCCTTAGGAAAAATGTCTTTCCTAAAGGCCAAGTTATCCGAATGGTGCTATCAAGCAAACTGACTCCGCACAGAATTACAAGAGATTAAGAGGAATTAACAAAGCGTTCCTCTATGTTGCGTGGATAATGATATCCCAACGAGTTGTTGGAGGTCACAGCGGCACAAGAAGAAGAAGGAGAGAAGCCATCCATACCGCCGAGGAAGCAACAACAAAAAAGCGGTCTTCATGGAGAAAAGTCAAAACAAAAAGCCCGGTTATAAATCGGGCAAAGACCAAGACTTAAAAAGAGAGTAGAGCCTCTTCATCAGTGGTCTAATCAAGCAAGTACCTGAGAACACAGGAAGAAGAACTTTCAGGCATGCTCACACTAGAGCTAATGAAAGTTTCAAAGATGTAATTCTTTGGACATGCGAGCAAGAGGGCATATCTCAACGGATTGCCCAGCATAATCAAAAAACGAGGAGTCGAGGCAGTTGAGGCCACATAAATCGAAGAAGTTGTCTATTATTGGATTTGATCGGTGTATCAATTTGAGGATATACCTCGGATGAAAGCATCTATGAAGAAGAGATCTATTTCGATGATGGAAGTGAATCTAGTTTGAATCGTCGAGTGAAGAAGAAATTCTTCAATGAGGCGGTCGGGGAGGGATTCCTCTCTCACACTATTGTCTCATTTCTTATGAGAATTATGAAGGAAGATCCAAAGCTTCAAATCTATGATGGATTTACAATTGGGGCGATGGAAAAGGCTTTGGATAAGATTGGTTTCGTAATAGAAAACACCAAATTATCCATAGGGTAACAACCGGAGAATTTGCCATTCCAATGGAGTTTACCAGGAACCCGATCGAGATGCGGTTGGTCCCTATTAGAGAAATACAGGAGATCAAAAGCGAGTTAAAAGAGAAGTTGCAAATACACTCTCATGGATTCATATCGGAGCTATAAGAGTCATTATTAAAGCAACATTCAAAGAAGGAATAGATTCGCCACTCAATCGGCTATCTTTGACAAGCGAATCTCAAACCTCAAGGATTCATGTCTTGGAGCGATTCTGAGAAATTTGTATGCGGGAAAATTGGCATTTAATGTCTATCCTAGAATTGCATACAATTTGGAAGATCGAGATTTCAATAGAGTCCTAACTCTTCATCAAGATTTCAAAAGAGTCGAATTGATGAAAGAAGGAACAGCCCTACTCGATCACATACAAGATATCCTATGCTCTCTCGAATACACATCATTGAAGTATTCTTGAGAAAGGAATTCATTGAAGTCCCAAGAATATTCGAGGACTTTGCCAGGGTGGTTCTACCGAGAATTATTGAATCTCCCACCATAAAGGAGATCGATATGAAAATACAAGATCAACCAGTCTTCAACAAAAGTCGAAGTCTCGAGTTGAGCAAGAAGGATGTCTTTCCAAACGAGAATGAAGTAGCGGCCGTTGGGAAGAAAAGAGACCAAATACGATTGGCGTATCCCGAGATGTTTTCAAAACAAACAGGAGAGCTGAAATGTCCGAAAAGGTTGGCGAGAAGTGGAAGTAATATTTGACATCACCCAAAAGGATAATATTTTTCCTTGTGATGTTCTATATTATCTCCAACAACCAATAGTTGGAAGGTATCAAGGAAGCCTGAAGATAGGAGAAATTGAGCTCACTATCACGGGAGTGGCGGGAAAGATCCCGGAACAATTAACACCGGGAATTGAATTTCTCGAGGATCATAAACCTTGGGAAAGATTACAAGAAGGAATGGAATTCACGGTGGATAATAAAAGATACTAATCAAATGACCACTAGTCCATTCTCTATATACATTTCTATTGGAATGTTATATCCGAATACAAGGCCGAGTATTTCGCCGCCTATATTGATTCAAAGGAATATGTACCGCAAAGCGGATGTTTTTCCTAAAGAAATTGGAGAAGATTTACCGCCTATTGCGGAAGAGATTTCTCTAAAAGGATTCTTATCCTTAACGGGGAATTAAACAAGCGAGAAATAATGATCGGAGGCGCGGGCGACCCATGGTACAAAGTAAAGACGCCACCAATCTATTTCCATGATACAGTGCGAGATATTTTGCTAGGAAACAATTTCCTACAAACATTCAAGCGATTTACACAGAGAACGAGACAAGAAGACTTATTTTCACAACCTTATGTGATCATAAGATTATTGTGAGATCTGAGGAAGCATTTTGAGAAAAATGCCTATTAATTTTCGCAGCAAAGCGTGGTGATGAAGCCAAACCGCAATCCAAAAATGGCGGATCGAAGGAAATTTGGTGAAGCTTTATTATCCTATGACAATTTGGTTCCATTTAGAAGGATCGAGAAGATATGGGATAATAATTCAGTACAAGGAGAAGAACGAGTCACTCGGAAGCCGTTGCGAGAATTATGGATGAGTCTAATGGAGAATCCACGAGTGATGTAACCATAGAGGAACAAATATCACTCGAGGATATCAGAAGAAGATCAAAGGAATTACAATGAAGATCCTTTGGCTTGGTGGGATAAACGAGCTTAAAGCTTCCTTAAAGGTTAAACCTGGAAAGGAGTACGAGTTCGTAAGATTCAAACCAATTCTTATGAACCAGGAGGATCGTAAGGATATGCGAAGATACTTAAGGAACATCTTGACCTTAAGTTAATTTCACCAGGAGTTTCTCCATACAATGATCCAGGATTCTTAGTCGAAACCATGGAGAAATCAAAAGAGGAAAGCAAGACTTGTTATTAACTATAAAGGGATTAATAACATTTTGGAGTTCGACGGATACTATATCCCAAGTAGAGAACATCCGGTTAATCGCATCAAAGGTGCAAGATATTCTCAAAGTTCGATTGTAAGTCCGGATTCTACCAGTTAAGATGGAGGAAGAAAGTAAGAAGTTTACGACTTTTCTACCCTCAAGGACACTATATTTGGAACGTGATGCCTATGGGATTGGCTAACGCCCGGATATATCAAATGAAGATGGATAATCTCTTCAAAGATTATTTCGGTTTCATGTTCGTGTATATCGATGACATTCTAATCGCATCAAAGAGCATGAAGGAGCATCTCAAACATTTGGAAATATTTTCGGATGTTTGTCATAAGGAAGGATTAGTGCTTTGAGAAAAGAAGGCGTGATTGCAACAAGACAAATTGAATTCCTAGGAATTGAGATTGACGAACGGAATCATCCTACAAAGTCATATTGTAGAAAAGATACTGAGGATTTCGGATACACTAAAAGACAAGAAGCAACTTGAGTTTTCTTGGAGTTGTTAATTTTCTTTGGGATGTTCATTAACAATCCGGCATATGGGAAGGTCTTTAGCCCATTGCTTAAAAAAGATGCAATATTCAAATGGGAAGATGAACATCAAGAAGAATTAAGCAACTTAAAGAAGTTTGTAAAAAGCTTCCAAAGTCGGCAATTCCCAAGACGAGGACGAATCGGTTCTTTACACGAGATGCAGTGATGAAAGTTCTACGAAAGTCACACCAAACGAGGAAGTGCATGCAGAATCTTTGCGGTTTATTCAATTAGTGAAGCAATCGGTGGCATATTAACGAGAAAGAATTCTTTCTTTTAAGAAAGGCTTTTAAAAAATGGCCTCTATTTTTTTGGCTAAAAGTTTACTTTAAAAATTGACAATTCAAGTGTCAAGGCTTTTACGAAAAACAAAATTGAATCAAAACCGAAAAGGCTCGATTACTTAGATGGCAAGTCAATGTCAATATTATGATTATGATATTGTCATTATAAAATCTCATGAAAATATTCTTGCGATTTCTTGACACGAGATGGAAGGACGCGTTGCGACGAGGTCCTTAAACGAGTAAGACATCTCAGGAAAACCTGGAGAGTCTAGAACGAGATTTTGGGGCGTTATGTCTCAATGCGAAATTCCGGACGACTTCAACAGTCGGTGTAAATCGCGTTTCTACAAATACGAGCATGTCGGTTAAGCTCAAGGACAATTGTTCTTATGGTCTCTCTTCCAGGCCGCATCTCTTACGGTGCAAAAAGGGGCCGAGAGTACGGGGCTCTAACCCGGAGGTTATGGATTCAAGTACCATAATCACAAGTGTTGCGGGTGATGCATCCCTGAGGGTGTACAAATCAGCGAATGTTGAAGCTCCGGTGTCACAAGTCTTCAAGTCAACCCAAAGACCTGCGGGGTAAAAGAGGGAGAGTTGAATCTTAGGCCACGAGACATGTGCAAATCTAAGGTACAAAAAACGAGATTAAGATTTCTCCTATGCGGTATATCGCAATGGGAGAAATTAGTTACAAGACAAGGTATTAACCCGGAAAAAACAATGGTTGATATCTCGGCAAGTATCAAGAGTTTGGATTAAGTCATCCAAATGAAGTACATGAATGGTATACTTTTGGAGCTTTAGCTTCAATCTATACCGTGTGGATTCCCGAAATTTCAAAATTACCGAAATGGATTGGGGAAGCGGTTTACGAGACCTGGGCAAATAATCCACACTTGGCCGGAGGAGATATTTTGAATGTATTTTATCGGTGCGGCTCTGAACAAGAAAGAAAGGCTTTAATGAAGCTTTTCATTTCATCAAGCTAAGAAGAAAATAGGATGGAAACGCTTTAAAATACATTAAAGCGGCTTCAGGAAGAAGGAAGTGTTAGTAGGAGCATTTTTCAAGACGAAGCTTCTACCAGGCGAGCATGGGGTCTTTGGGTTTGTCTAATCGAAATGGACAAAGTCAAATATCCATTCAAGTTCTTCCGAACTTCGGCGAATGGATCTTTCCTTTTGAATTCGATGTTTGGGTCAACCACAGGATTTGCGGAGGAACTCTTCGAGACCAAAAGGAGAATTCTCTCGGGAAAACAAGATTTAAAGTGAAGCAAAGAAACTTACCGGAATTTGTAACATATGTTTAAGTGAGAAGGAACCGAGTTTGGGAAAGGTTTCCACCCAAACCCGACCAACAAGACCATACGTTTGGAAAAGATAAGGGCCCAGCTCACAAGACGCGTTTTCCTCGGGGACCACGCAGACCAACTTTTTAAAAGATTCCCCGACAACCATCACACTAGGAAATTTTTGGCGAGCAATAATTCGTGAGTATGAAAAAAATGACGTCTTACATCTCAACAAGATTTGAAAAATTTCAAAACCTATAAAAGGATTTGAAGGAAGCTAGGATCATCGAACATTTTCTTAGTTTTCTTACAATAAAACGAGTGATAAATTTGTAATAGTTTGAGTGTTTTAGTTTTAAGTTTTATGTATTTACGAGTGAAAGCCTCATCTATGAGAAAAACTGGAAGATTCTCCTCCCAAAAGGAGATTACTAATGTAATAAATATTTCAATAAGTTCTTAATAAAAGGGGGCTTTCTGCTTCAACATGTCTTCATAATGTTCCATTAATTCATCCCGTTTAAAGATTACTTTTACGCCTTGAGTAGGAAACACGAACAGTGTCTCTTGATTTCGGAAGGAGTCGGATAACTTGCGAGATCATCTTCCCGAGGGTGAGGTTGAGCAGTTTTGTTTGTCAAACGATCCGGGGCGCGTAATTTTCCGACTAGTGGCGTTGCGAACCACTTAACCCGGTCTTGTTTGTCAAAAGAGGTATGAATTTTAAGGGATTTATTAATTTTACGGAAGCATGTTCTCATGATATGGTCGTGATGGACTATATCTTCAAATCGAATTTATTTAGAATTATGAATCATTTGAAGTATGTCCTATTGAGTTTATTCGTCTTTATGATCCACTTAAAACCATTGGATCTAAGTAGGTGTGAATAACGCCTTTTAACAAAATAGGTATCAGAAAATGTAAATTTTCATAATCTATGAAATTTGAGTTTATTGAAAAATAGCTATGGTATGAAAGGATTGAAATTGCTAATTCTCGAAAGTTATAGGTTATAATTGCTACATTTGAAAAGAAAATAATATTTATTTAAAAGCAAGAAAATTTGCAGGGATAAATTGCAACTTTAATAATTAAAGGGCAAAAAACTTGCAAAAAAGTTATAGGGCATATTTTGCTATTAAGCCTACTATTTTCATATTCTATATATTGTGCCAAAGTCCAAACTCTCTTTAAAGCAACCCAACTTCCTCTTCCTTGAGATATAAATTTATCTCTATCTGAAGTGAAACGTATGGTGGTATGTTTTCAAAGTTTTTAAGAAAAATATAAATTAAAGCCAATTGCTGTTTAAAACGTGGTGTTAATAAAGATAGAAAGGCTAGTGCGTGGTGTCCTATTCGTTGCGTCATTGTTGAACGATGACCATGACTATAGCTGTCGGTATATGGGATTTGTCATGGCGTCTATTAATCACTTCCGATATATTTGAAATATTTCAAGTGTGTTGAGTGATTAATTTACAGAGAAACTGTATAATAAAGTGATTTAATTGTTTCTTTTAACATTATATGCAGAGTAATTTCAGTACTAATTTAAGAAACCTTAGTCGCTGGGTTTAAATATTGACTAACGAGGAGTGAAATGTTCCAAAATTCGAGGAAATATATGATTTGTGTCGGATTTGGTGTGAAGATCTTTCTTTAGGAAAAATAAAAGTATGCATGATTATTATTTATTAATAATACCACCAAACCCGGATACATTTGTTGACGAATATGTGCAAAGTTTTGTTTAGTTTGTTAAACAATATAATTGACCTTGTATTGTAATTTATAGTCGTTAGGATACAATTGAACGTGACAAGCCAAATGGTCCCTACATTGAGAAACTCGTCGATCTAAATCATAACGCCACCTGGATAAGTGTGACGTTCACAAGACACGAATAGTTTCCCAAATACAAATTGAGACAAAAGAAAATAAAGCAAGAATGAGATCACTTTATTTGATGCATATCTAATGGCATTAATATCAATACAGAGTCGAGATCCAACAACCAAGTACAACATAAGGTGGCACGGCCCGTTTTTGTTGGCCCAATACTAAGGAACATTATAAGGTAAAGACTAGTTTAGTTGGAAAATGAAAATTGACCTTTTTTGTTCTTAACCACACAAAGCAGGGCTTGATAAGGTTGGGTAGATTTAAATCTTTTGCAATATCGAGGATAATAATGGACCTAGTAATTGGTAATATTGTTGGGTATCTATCTTCAAATAGATCGATACACTTAAGATCGAAATCAAAAATTACAGACTCAATCAACCTATTTGTACAAATATACTCTAGACTCTTTCTAGTAAATAAAATACAACAGAATGAAACTGAAAGTTACAAGAAAATATAACATAACTGTAAAGGGATAAAACCCTAATCCGAATATAGAATAGATTCGGCTCAGGGATTGGAATCCCTACACAAAGTCACCACGAATTACCCAGAGAACCAAGGCAAATCACCCAAGAACTGCCACGCCACAAAGGACCTCCAAATCAAGCTCTCGAAAGTGCTTCACACAGAAAACCCTAGAAAATACCCAGGATACCCAAAGAAACCCTAGATTCACCGAGGAAAAATAGGATTGTACACCGAGAGAAGGTGGACACACACTCGAATCACACAGATCAGATCCCAAACCCGAAATCACAGAAGATCCGGTGAGGATCCGGAATTTTCTAGAGGGAGAAAGGAACGAGAAAGCACATAACTCGAGAGAGAGATCGAGAGATGAGAGAGAAAAAAACAAAAATTATGAATTAGGGTTTGGTACAGGAGGTAATATAGGGCAATGAATGGCTCAGTTGATCCAAAGACAATGGACGCCTCGAGATTAAACAAAGAAAGATCCGCGGATGGGATTCGGATCCCGCAGTCCGGATGGATAACCCGAGAAACAATAGAAATGGACTTGGGCTTGGGTGGCACACTTTGGGCTGCTGGACTTGGGCTTAATCATTTTGTAATGGGCCAACTAAACAATGGGCCAATTACTATAACAAATATTAATGATGGGACTGAAAAGCCAATTATTTATCTGATGGAGACATTTCGTCCAACCCTCATTGCTTTAAAGTTTAAGGTAATTCTTTTTTGTTTCCAAACTGACTGTTAGATTATACTCTCGGGTAGATTTTAAGTCCGTGTGTCTAATTATGATTTTTTTTTTTTGGAAAAACAAATGCACATCATAATTGGACACACGTCCAAATCAAAACCAAATAAGATTTTGGTTCTACCCAATGGAAAGATCAAACAAGAACGTTAAATTTCAGGACACAAAGTAAGAATATTTTCTTTTTTTTTTTTTGAGGAAAACTGGAAAAGTAAGAATATTTTCTCAACTACATATTTAATTATGAAATTACATAAACACAGTGTGTATTCGAACACTTAAATATGTAAGTAATGAAACACAAATTGAGATCGAAGATTCAATATGACAAACCAATGGCGAGCAGGAAGGAAGTAAATGGGGGTGGTAGATACACGAAATGGGGTGTCTTAGGATAAAAAATGCAAAAAAAACCATGTAAATATTTAATAAAAATATTTTTTTAAAAAAATTACCTATAAATTTTTTAAAAAAAAAATTGGGGGGGAGGGTTGGCCCCCGGCTCTGCCACGCCTGATGACAACTATGCTAGAGTTATGGTGTTACATATTGCAATCCATGTTAATATATCGGTAGTCTCTTAATTTCATGTTCCACTTTCTTATTCCATTTTGCATTTTTATTTTTGGATGAATAACAAGTGTCTCTAAGATAGATATATACGTATATGTAACGTTCATTCATCTAATATAATGGAATATAAAAATAGAATAAATTCGAGGTTAGGGGGAAGCCAAGAGCCCTTCTCATCCCTTGGTAAACACATTACACAGGAAATGTATCAGGTTATTAAACTTGCATAGCAATACAATAAAAAGGATTGCTCGAATAATGACAACCAGAGAAGGAAAATCATAAGGGCTCGTTTGACTTTGTTGATATGATTGTTCAGATGAGATTGAAATAGGATTACACTATTTATAAATAAAGTAAAATTGTGTTCAGGTAGTAGGATTATTCATTTTAGTTTTTGAGTAGGATAAAAACAATTCATTTGGTATTGATGATTAAATCGGATATTACTATTTAATACCCCAATTACCCTTTATTTTTTAAATGGTGTTTTCTTATTAAAAAAAATACAAGATTGGCTTGGTCATTCGTGTTCTTCGCCAAAAGAAGACACTTCTTTTTTATGTATAATATTTGTTATATTTATGTGATTATTTGAATTTCGGACTATATTATAAATTTTTAGTTGGTTTTCTATCACCTTTTTTTATAAAATATATCACATAATAATTAATGTATTATATTATTGTTTTATATAATTTAATAATGAATATAATTAATATTCATTAGACCGGTCGTACCGACGAGTGAAACAGTCTGCCCAGTTGAACTATTAGCCGGTAGAAATGATACTGATTTACTCATTGGTTTGGTTTTTAAAACATTGACAAATAATATTATATAATTTATAGAGAAATTACACAAACTACCCTATTTTTTAAAAAAAAAGACAAAAAATCAACATATCACAAATTTACCCGACCCGATCCTGGACTTCACAAATATACCTCCGCCAAACACAAAAACCTACGGGGTAATAATTTCCAGAAACAACAAAAACCCACAGAGCATTTATGTGCAAACAACAACTTCACTCTTTTCTGAAACTCCAAACTATTCACTGATTGTTTCCTCCGCCAAAAAAAAAAAAAAAAAAAAAACCCATCTTTTCGTAGCCTGAAGGTTTTTTTCTCTGCCCTTTTTTAACTCCCCTGTTTCTCGAATAAATATCACAATACCCTTCATCTTGTCACATTGATTTCGTGTAATGTGGATCATCTGAGTCGAAGTTGTAAGGAATTAATTTGCTTTTGCAACCCAAAGGATTTTTGGTAATTCTCTAATGTATGGTTTTGTTTTTCGTGTTTTCGTAGTGTTTTCAAGTTCTTGAAAATGGGTTAGTTTTTTTTTTTGATGAAATGTCAAACGAAGATTTAGAGGTTAAAAAACCCAATTTTTCGTATTCTTTTATTATTTTGTAATTTAAAGTTTTTTCGTTACTTTCGGTGTTGTTTGAAGTTATTTCATTTATGTTTCTTTTATTCTTTTATGTATTTTCCATTTATTTGTTTTTTTTTTATTGTTTTTAATTTTTTGTATTATCCTGATTTGTGTATCTATTTCTATTTCTTTTGTAGTGAATGTGAGATTTTTTGTTGTTTGTGTTGGGTTCGCTTATACCTACGGGGGTTCGACAAATGAAATTTAAAATTTTTAATCTAATTAAAACAAGGCATTCATCACAATAAATGCTAACCCCGTAGGTTCACGTAGCGATTGTAACGATCGGCATTTTCGATATCATGCGAGAAAACAAATTTTGATTCGTAAGTGATAAAAGGAAATTACCCTCGTAGAGTCTTCTCCTTTTAGCGAAGATTGAGAGGGAATCAATTCCGAATATGTGGCAATCACCAAAACTCCAAATGTTCGCCGATAGGGATTCGACGACGTCCCCCTCTAATCGAGTCCACTCTTGATTGTAGACAGGAATAAATCTTCATTTAGTAAAATTTATTCCGTTCTTCAAAATGATAATTGGAATAGAATTCTTAATCTCACAATCAACTAGTGATAGGAGATTAATTGTTGTAGAAGATAAGTGCTTTTAAAAAAGAAGAAGAAAATCAAAAAAATATTTTCAATGTTTTTCTTTCCTTGAACACACGGCAGATCATATGTAGTGTAGTCTTTTCTTGTAAAAAATAAAACTCTTTTTATTAACTCCAAGAAATTAAACTACCCACTAAGACCACTACTTAATGCCTTGGAAGACATTAAACAAAAAATGAAACTGCCATGTTTAAGAAACTGCCGTGTACATGGCAAGATAACCATTATCCCATTTTTTTCTCTTAAGAATATATATATCACATATATATAAATAAATCTTATTTATTTATTTATCTTCAATAATCTAGTGGGCCTCTACAACTAGGCCTACTAGATTATATATATGGGCTTGGATTTCAAAGTCTAACTTATTAATTAATTCAACTAATTAATTAATTCTCAAAGCCCAAATTAATCAATCATATTGACTAATTAATATATTCTATTCCTTTTGTTGGGCCTTCTAATCAAATTACATTTAATTAGATAATCAAATTATTTAATTAAATATTTAATTCAACAATTGAATTAAATTAAAACCCCGATTAATTAATCTATATTAATTAATTGCATTCAACTATTGAATTTATCAATTTTGAAATATCAACAATCAAAATTATGTGTGACCCTTTTAGGTTCACAACTAATACTAGTTGCGAAGCTTCCAACTTTTGTAACTTTCAAATAAAACAATTTATTCTACTAATTAATCATATTAATTAATATACTTGAAATTAACTCTTTAATTTCAATAACCTACAAATCATGGTAACATCTAGCAAGTAGCATGATTACCTAGTATTAGGTGAAATAGTGAGTAGACCTATTCCAATTGCAATTGCATACATGTACAATCCTTTCGACAACTAATTTCCGATTAAATCTTGGGTATGGATTTATCGAAACCCAATTGATTTAATAACTGTGATTCCATTTCAAGTTCTAATGATTCTTTTATGAATCAAATTCATCGTGTCTTGGCCAAGGTCTTTGAATCACAAACTATGAAAACACAGGAGATTCCCTTGTCAAAAGACAAGTGTCGAATTCTATGTTGGCCATAGACAAGCTTCCATGTACATCGGTGCAATACCCAAAGTACCCTTTTTGTGATCGTCAAGTAATCAAAAGATTAATCAAAGTATTGCGGGATAGACACAAGGCTACTATCGTGCCTCAAGACGAGGATTAATCATGTACTATTGCAATATGAAAATTCTTATTCGACAAACAAAGGCCTTGTATGGTTATGTTTCCATGGACTATTTCTATTTCTAGTTTTAGTGTTGGAAAATGAATTTTCAGAATTTATTGGTTTTCGTGTGAAAACTGGAATTATGTTTGGATCAATGAGTGAATGAGAATGAGTTTTATGTAGGTTTGGAAATGAGATTATGTTTGGTTAAGTAGTTTTGAAATAGTATTTTATGTATATAATAATTTAAAAAATTGATAGTGGTTGAATATTTAATTGAATATATAATATTATATTTGTAAGATTGTAGGCTAGTGGGTCCCATTAGATATATATAGTAGTATTTTAAGTAGATAAAGTTGGTAATGGAGGGTCCCACATATATAATTGGGTTAAAAATAAGAATAGTGATTGATAAGTGATGTAGGGTAGTGTATAGGGTTGAGAATTGAAATTGTAGGTTTGAGATGATGTTTTATGTGAAAAGTGGAAAGTGGAAATAATGATTTCCATTGGAAATTTTAGAAACAAACATGATTCCATTTCTATGAATAGTTGGAAATTGGAAATGTGGCCTTGGAAACATAAACAAACAAGGCCAAAGTTTCCATATAAGAATTTCCATTGGGTCATGTTCGAGTGAACTTGTTCGCCAACAAACTTTCGCATATATGCATTTGCGTCTCAACGCTAATGTTAATGGAATATAACATTCTCGTCTCACGAGCATGCATCATATACACAAGTCTTACGAGGTTATTCAATGCCCTATCTTGAAAACCCGTTGACTTGGAACTATTTTAAGATCAAAGCCTTGAGGCATGTTTCATGATCGCCATCAAATGCGCAACCATACCCCCATAACTTAAAATGATCTAAGGACTTTATCTATGATCAATTAAATAATAATGCAAAACATAAGATAAAGAAAAATGCCTTTATATAAATATAATTCCCAATAAAATTATTTTTACAAGTAGGATAAATCCAATTATAATTGGAGTGCAGGCACCCTACTCTAACAATCTCCCATTTGCCCTAGCTCCAATTGCCCATGTATTTTAAGCCCATCTTCTCGAGATGTCCATCAAATACCTTTTGTGCTAAGGGCTTAGTCAGTCAACATTCGCTACATTTTTAGAAGCGACTCAATCCACAACGACGTCGCCCCTACCAATGATCTCTCGATCGAGGTGGTATCGCCTCATTATATGCTTGGATATTTGATGAGATCTTGGCTCTTTTGTTTTGCGTTATAGCCCCTTTGTTGTCACAATAAATCATAATTGGATCAACGACGGATGGAACAACACTGACCAACCCTTGGATGAAGTTTCAGTATCAAAACTTCTTTTCTTTGCGATTCGATGCGACTATATATTCGATTTCGATTAGTGGAGTCTGCGGTCGTTTCTTGTTTAGAACTCTTCCAATTAAACGCTCCTCCATTCAAGGTGAATATATATCCGACATCGACTTTGAGTCGTCTATATCAGATCGAAAACTAGAGTCAGTCAATCCCTCTAGTTTCAATTCTCCATTTCCATATATTAAAAAGATATCCTTAGTCCTTCTCAAGTATTTAAGGATCATCTTAACGGCCTTCCAGTGATCATCCCCTAGATTAGATTGATATTTGCTCGTGACACTTTCGAGCATGTGCGATATCAGGCCTAAGACATAACATTGCATACATTATGCTCCCAATGGAGGATGCATAAGGTATGCGAGATATCTCTCTCTTTCTTCAGGTGTCTTGGGAGACATAGCCTTAGAAAGTGAAACGCCATGACTCGTTGGCGGTATCCTCGCTTGGATTCCTCCATGCTAAACTTTTTAGCACTTTGTCTATGTACATTTCGGGATAGTCCGATCATCCTTCGAGATCTATCTCTATAGATCTTTATCCCTAGGATAAATGATGGTTCTCCCAAGTCCTTCATGGAGAACTGTTTAGACATCCAAGTCCTCGTTGATTGCAACATGCCTACATCATTCCCAATGAGTAGAATGTCGTCAACATAAAGCACAACAAATGCAATCGCTCCCACTAACCTTCTTGTAGACACATGGTTCATCCGGATTCTTGTGAAAATCAAATGTTTTGATCGTTTCATCAAACCGGATGTTCCAACTCCTCGAAGCTTTATTTGAGTCCATAAATGGATCTTTGGAGTTTGCAAACCTTTTGCTCGCTCCCACTGGATATGAAGCCTCTCGGCCGCTTCATGTAGATTTCTTCCTTAATGTTTCTATTAAGAAAAAGTCTTCACATCCATTTGCCATATCTCATAATCATAATATGCCGATATGGCTAATAGCATCCGAATGGATTTAAGCATCACTCTTTGGTGAAAAAGTTTCCTCATAGTCAATTCCTTGCTTTTGAGTATAACCTTTTGCAACCAAACGTGCTTTGTAGGTCGCTATATCTCCATCTACTCCAAGCTTCCGCTTGTAGACCCATTTGCAGCCAATGGGAGCAATTCCTGTGGTGGGTCCACCAAGGTTCAAACCTTGTTGGAGTACATGGAATCCATTTCGGATTGCATTGCTTCTTGCCATTTCTTTGATTGATCCGACATTGCCTCTCCATAGCTTTTTGGATCATTATCCAAAAGGAGACCCTCTTCTTTGTTTTCCAATAAAAGGTTCAACCTCTCGGGCGCCCTTGAAACCCTTATAGATTTCCAAAGAGGTTGTGCTTGGATGGTCACTTCGGTGGCGTGTTATCTCGGCAACATCCGGGAAATTCGTGGTTCTTGAGTTTCTTCAAGTTCTACTACTCCACCATTCCTTTTCGTAAAGAAATTCATCTTCAAGGAAAGTAGCATTCATCGAAACAAACACCTTTTGTTCCAAAGGATCGTAGAAATAATACCCTATAGTATCTTGGATATCCCACGAATTTACATAAGATAGATCTCATATCTAACTTATCTCCCATTTGTTGTTTCACATAAGCAAAGACACCCCCATACTTTGAGGTACTTGTAGGAGGGTGTCTTGCCACACCACATTTCATATGGTGTATTGGGTACGACTTTAGATGACACCCTATTCAATAGGTATGCCGTCTCTAAGGCATAGCCCCGAGAATGAAAAGGTAATGTAGTGAAACTCATCATAGATCGAACCATGTCTAACAATGTTCGATTCCTACGCTCCGAAACTCCGTTGAGTTGTGGAGTACCGGGGAGGAGTCCACCGTGAGAGAATCCCATTCTCTTTTAAATAATCAAGAAACTCATTGTTCAAGTATTCGCCTCCTCGATCCGATCAAGAGTCTTAATACTACGACCAATTTGTTTCTCCACCTCATATCTAAACTCTTTGAACTTTTCAAAAGCTTCAGATTTGAGCCTCATAAGGTATACATAACCATACCTAGAATAATCATCGGTAAAAGTTATGAAGTAGTGATAGTTCCCTCGTGCACTAACGCTTAGTGGTCCACAAACATCCGTATGGATCAAATCCAGCATGATTTTTGGCTCGCTCCACTTGTCCAACAAATGGTGATTTAGTAATTTTTCCTTTAAGACATGATTCACATGTTGGCAATTTTGCTCTCCCCTAAGGTCGAGTTTTTCCGCCAACTTGTGTATCCTCTTTTCAGAAATATGACCTAATCTAGCATGCCAAAGAGTGAAAGAACTATGATTATCTAATTTTCTTTTATTTTGTTGAATTGTGAGTATGGGTTTATGGGGAGTAATAGTGTACAAACAATTCGCCAAATAACCGGAATATATAAATGCAGAATCTTTGAAAATGGAACAACTTCCATTCTCAATGACAAATTTAAAACCTTCTCTATCCAAAACAGGAATAGAGATAATGTTTCTAATAATATCCGGAACATAAAGACAATTGTTCAAACACAATTTAAAACCATTCTCTAAAGCTAGATAAACAGTCCCTATAGCTAATGCAACAACTCTTGCTCCATTCCCCATCCTAAGGACCGTCTCCTCTCTATCAAGCTTCCTACTTCTTGTCATTATCTGCAAATCATTGCAAATGTGTGAGCCACAATCGGTATCAATACCCAAGAAGCATCATTAACTGATAAGTTAACTTCAACAAAATATATACCTGAACGTTTCAGGCTCGCAAGGTACTCCTTGCAATTCCTCTTCCAGTGCCCCATTTTGCCGCAATTATGGCATTTGTCATTGGCTTGAGAATTAACCTTTTTCTTGCCATTGTCCTTTTTGCCTTCTTGTTGGGCTTAAGGAACCCTTCCATTTCCTTTTCTTAGACTTTGCGGCCTTTGATCAGGAAGTGGATCCAACAAGCAAGACAAGCTTATCCTTTTTGATAGTGGATTCACCGTCTTTAACATGTTCACCAATTCGGGAGACTAGTCTCCATGGAGTGCATGTTAAAGTTGACAACAAATGTGTCAAATGAGGGAGGCGAGATTGCGGAAAAGGTCCACATAAAGTTTTGTCCATAACGACTCCAAGGATGAGAGCCTTTCAATGAGAGCTATCATCTTGACCCATGGTCTTGGATCAAGAGCCTCGATCATACGACATCTGAAAAGGTCTTTCGATATCTGATATCTCATTTGCCTGGTTCTTTCACCATACAACTCTTGTAGGCGAATAAGGATCTCAGCAGCATGATCTAGACCCTCATTCTGCCTCTGCAGCTCATTTGACATCGATGCTAACATATAGCACCGAGCCTGAAGATTGTCATCGATATGACGGAGATATTCTCCATAGGCATCTGATGTCTTATCCTCAGGAGGTGGATGAGGCACTTTGTCAAGTACATAAGCCCTCTTCTCCGACTGAAGGACAATTTTTAGGTTTCTCAACCAATCGACAAAATTTGGGCCAGTTAATTTGTTTTGCTCAAGTATGGATGCAAGTGGATTTTTAGCCATTTTAGTAAAGATATCTACAAAAACAAACGAAGCCAGAAAATGAGTAAACTATGGAAAATATATTCATTCAATATAAGGTCTTCAATATTAAATGTCTCCCACTATTTTATTCAAATTTTATTAACCCCATAATAAAATTCGGAAAATCTAATTTTCTTAATGGGCTTGAAGCCCAACAAAAATATTTCATACCCCAATTTTATGAGCCCATGAGATATTTCCATTGGTAGTCAACTCTTTGACAATTGTATCATTTATACAACCCTCAAGATTATTCTGTCTCAATTTTCCCATATACCCCAATTTTATGAGCCTATATGGTATTAACCGTCAAACGTAACCCATCAAACCTTTGTGTAGATGGAGCATCAAAATATCCCACGACTCGTGGCCAACATAAAGACGAGTCCATCCCACAAACATCTCAATGCTTGGTAGGGATCACAACTTTCAAAGACAAGGCCACTCCATGACTCATGGCGGTGACCAAGTGCGGTAGAATCATCATGTCGTCTACCTTTGATGGAAGGCATGGAACGATATGTCCAACATAGCTTTGTCCATTTTGTTTGATATGGAATTAATTAAAAATAAATTCCTTATTAAGTTTCAAAAACTTGGGTTTTCTTTTCAAGACCTCATCAACCTAATTACTAGGTGGGTTTTTTATTTAACGCAATTCATCAAATGAGCGCAAGCAAAAATCATTAAATAAATCTAACATTCATCCTATGCAAAAAGCGGTGGGATGATCAAGGTCACTTATGCGACCCATTTGAGCCAAAAATGGGTCGTGGTCAATCTAAGGGACAAAATAAATAGAACTATTTCTATTACATTTTATTAATGTACCCATACACGCATGGGCCTTGAGTCTCCTATTCTATTACATTTGTAAAATTCTATCCACACAGGCGTGGGCCTTTAGCATCGAACGTCCTCCAATTACAATAAATGGAAAACCTCACCACCTAGTCCGCGCTCTCAATGCGAAAATTTAAAGAACTTACAAAAATAGAATAAGAGGCTCGCAGCCCCAAAACCCAAAGTAATAAAACACATCCAATCACATTGGTCATAGGCTCATGATCATCCTTAAATAAATCATGCTAAAACATCCATCACACGAATTTAAAGCATATATAAATTTACCAATTTTGTGTGTTGATTTAATTATGGGATAAATCTTATTTTGATTATTCATAAAAAACAATTTTATTAATTTTGAAACTAACCATTTAATTTCAAAACCGAATATCAAAACTTTAAAATTTTATCAGAATTATTGAATCACGATCTATAAACTTATTGGAAATTAAAACCCTAATAAGCTGAATTATGTTGAAGCTTCAAAAGTGTTTTGAACATTTGCAAACATTGTCAGTTGATTAATCAAACTTTGAAACCCATCAACTGAATACTCTTTGCAAATTTAAAAAGAAATTCGAAATTACATATTTAATTACCTTTTAACATTAGAGTCAAAATCGTGATTCAATCACTTTCTTCATAAGAAATCACGTAATTCAATTTATCCCATGCATAAATCGAATAAAACATTTTTATCGCACACAAAATAATTATTAAAACACATTTTAATAATTACAACATGCTTATCAAATAAACATCAAACGAATCAAAATCTGATAACGAAAATGCAAACCGTGGCTCTGATACCACTGTTGGGTTCGCTATACCTTACGGGGTTCGCACAACGAAAATTTAAAATTTTTAATCTAATTAAAACAAGGCATTCATCACAATAAATGCTAACCCCGTAGGTTCACGTAGCGATTGTAACGATCGGCATTTTCGATATCATGCGAGAAAACAAATTTTGATTCGTAAGTGATAAAAGGAATTACCCTCGTAGAGTCTTCTCCTTTTAGCGATGATTGAGAGGGAATCAATTTCCGGATATGTGGCAATCACCAAAACTCCAAATGCTCGCCGATAGAATTCGGACGCGTCTCCTCTAATCGAGTCCACCTCTTGATTGTAGACACCTGAATAAATCTTTCGCTAGTAAAATTTATTCCGTTCTTCAAAATGATAATTGGAATAGAATTCTTAATCTCACAATCAACTAGTGATAGGAGATTAATTGTTGTAGAAGATAAGTGCTTTTAAAAAGAAGAAGAAAATCAAAAAAATATTTTCAATGTTTTTCTTTCCTTGAACACACGCAAATCATATGTAGTGTAGTCTTTTCTTGTAAAAAAATAAAACTCTTTTTATTAACTCCAAGAAATTAAACTACCCACTAAGACCACTACTTAATGCCTTGGAAGACATTAAACAAAAAATGAAACGCCATGTTTAAGAAAAGCCGTGTACATGGCAACCATTATCCCATTTTTTTCCCTTAAGAATATATATATCACATATATATAAATAAATATTATTTATTTATTTATCTTCAATAATCTAGTGGGCCTCTACAACTAGGCCTTCTAGATTATATATATGGGCTTGGATTTCAAAGTCTAACTTATTAATTAATTCAACTAATTAATTAATTCTCAAAGCCCAAATTAATCAATCCAATTGACTAATTAATATATTATATTATTTTTGTTGGGCCTTCTAATCAAATTACATTTAATTAGATAATCAAATTATTTAATTAAATATTTAATTCAACAATTGAATTAAATTAAAACCCGATTAATTAATCTATATTAATTAATTGCATTCAACTATTGAATTTGTCAATTTTGAAATATCAACAATCAAAATTATGTGTGACCCTTTTAGGTTCACAACTAATACTAGTTGCGGGCTTCCAACTTTTGTAACTTTCAAATAAAATAATTTATTCTACTAATTAATCATATTAATTAATATACTTGAAATTAACTCTTTAATTTCAAGAACCTACAAATCATGGTAACATCTAGCAAGTAGCATGATTACCTAGTATTAGGTGAAATAAGCGAGTAGACCTATTCCAATTGCAATTGCATACATGTACAATCCTTTCGACAACTAATTTCCCGATTAAATCTTGGGTATGGATTTATCGAAACCCAATTGATTTAATAAGCGTGATTCCATTTCAAGTTATAATGATTCTTTTATGAATCAAATTCATCGTGCCTTGGCCAAGGTCTTTGAATCACAAACTATGAAAACACAGGAGATTCCCTTGTCAAAAGACAATTGTCGAATTCTATGTTGGCCCGCAGACAAGCCTCCATGTACATCGGTCTGCAATACCCAAAGTACCCCTTTTGTGATCGTCAAGCAATCAAAAGATTAATCAAAGTATTGCGGGATAGACACAAGGCTACTATCGTGCCTCAAGTACGAGGATTAATCATGTACTATTGCAATATGAAAATTCTTATTCGACAAACAAAGTTTCCATATAAGAATTTCCATTAGGTCATGTTCAAAGTGAACTTGTTCGCCAACAAGCACCGCAAGATATATGCATTTGCGTCTCAACGCTAATGTTAATGGAATATAACATTCTCGTCTCACGAGCATGCATCATATACACAAGTCTTACGAGGTTATTCAATGCCCTATCTTGAAAACCCATTGACTTGGAACTATTTTAAGATCAAAGTCTTAGATGCATGTTCCATGATCGCATCAAATGCGCAACCATACCCTATAACTTAAAATGATCTAAGGACTTTATCTATGAGCAATTAAATAATAAATGCAAAACATAAGATAAAGAAAAATGCCTTTATATAAATATAATTCACAATAAAATTATTTTTACAAGTAGGATAAATCGATTCTAATTGGAGTGCGGGGCACCCTACTCTAACAGATTTGTTATGCCAAGCACTTTATTGTTGGGAAGTCTATGAACATCGAAACGTTCGAGATAAAGAATGAACAAGCAAAGCTCGGTCATCCGCTTCACAATCATGCTAAGTTGAAGCTGCAAAATGGTGATGACGATGACAACGACATTAAGAGTCTACCTCCACTTTCTAATGATTTTAGAGAATTGTTGTTACGTAAATCTTAATGATGGTGTAATCAGTTGAACAATATATTTAAGTTTGGTATATCATGTGAGAAATGAATTTCATCCATTTGAAACTTGTTGCATGTGCAAGTCCTTTTTCAAGGTCCAGAACAAATGTTTTGTCAGCCTCTATGATTTTAAAGATAAAATCATTTGATCTCTTCACCTGAAACATAAATGAAACATGTAAGAAATAATTTTAAAATAGGGGATCATGTGATAAAAGTTTATAGTAAATTGTTTTTAAATTTAGAGAAATAGTGTAGTTTTTCCTCATATACTCTTCAACTTTTTTTTTTGTCATCCTTGTAAATATTGATCTTGCTTCTTTTCGATGTCCGCATGTCTAATCTTGAACTAAAGATCTCACGTACTCTAGCAAAGTTGTTACTAGTAGATCTTTCCCTTCTGATTGATGCATTCAATAATTCCACAATGTTGGAAGTCAATACAAAGTATTTTTTGGTCTGACAGTGGAATCGTGTCCATTTTTCGTAGCCGATGATGGACAAGTAAGCTCAATTTTTGAATTGAATTTGTGGTTCCAAGATTTCTTTTAGGGTCTTGAATGTGCGATCCATTGGAATCGATATTCTTGTTATCTCAAAGTTGATATACTCTCTATTTTCTTCCCATTGTCCATTGTGGCATACCACACGGTGAGATTTTCTCCATGCAATGTGGAATTCAATGAAAAGTTTGCTAAGTGAAACATATAAGAAACATAAATGAAACAGGTATGAAACAACAAACATGTTTGAAACAACAAAGAAACCAACACAAATTATCAACGGAAAATGGTATTTTTGTCAAAAATCGCGGAAAATGGTATTTTTGTCAAAATCGTGAGAAAATGGTACTTTTCAGAATTTTGGAAAGGTGGGTATTCATGTCCTTTTCCTAATTTATATTCAACGGATAATGCAATGGGCCTCTTAAAAAGCCTAAAAATATTATACCCATTTTGGCCAAAAATCTATATAAAAAAAAAGACCTAAACATTTCCTACTAAGTCATATAAAACAGCTACGCAAGTGGTAGTCGGTAGATGCCATCGTAAGCTATACTATTCGCGCATAATGGTAGGAAATGGTTGTTAAAAACCAATGAAAGACGAAAAATTATGCGTAGTAGAATCCGATTTTGATGTGCTAAATTGCACATAATATGTGTTGATGTTGTTGTTTGCTCAACAAGGATTAAACACTATTTTTATAGTGGGAAGTAAAAAAGAAACGAAAGGGAGCGACTTTCTATTAATGACCGAGCGGGACCCCTGGTCGGTAGTCTCTTTATTTGAATTCGGAGTAAAGGGAAATTTATATAGTCTTTTTTTTGTCTTTTTCCTCATAAATGTGCCCTATTTATACTATTACATTAAGTGGGGCAACAATCATTACATCTACAATTTTAGTGGGACACTCATCATTCTCAAGCTCTAGATGACTGCATGGATGACAAATATTTAATATTATTTTTTGTGTTGCCTTGATACAGCGCTGCCAGGTTGCAGGTTTGTCGGTTGGGTTTTAGCTCGGTCATCGTTGACTTTCCTGGGTGGAGCTTCTCCAACTTATCTTATGATGATCTTCTTCATTTTAACCCGGGTCGGTTTGAAGCTTCTTCTCGGTACTTACGCTCTGACTGGTTCACGTAGACAAGTCTTGGATTGCCACGTGTACATGTCTGTCCAACTCTGCTGAGGTATCATCAATATGTTCGAAACGCCATTCTAAATTTGGGCTAGGAACCCAACTCCCTTAATATGAATGTTTTTGGTAAATCTTGGATGTAAAAGGGACAAACATGTAAATCGACAAGGGTTGTAAGAGGTAAAATAGATAAATTAAGTGCAGAAAATGTGGGATATATGATCATAAGAGGTTGAGTTTGGATTAATAATTAATTGGTTCTGGGAATTTTTTCATGGGCATATATGGGCTTGAAACCCAAACCGCAACGCGTGTGATTTAGCCTAACTAAAGCTTTTTCCATCGTTTATTCTCAAAAAAAAAAAAAAAAAAAAAAAGCTTTTTCCATCGTTATCGAGGCTTTCCCACTCTTGGCCTCGGTGAAGATTTGTTGGGAAAGAGTGCCAAAATAAATGACACCAAGACAATGGAATAGTAAAATCTTTTCCCACCTAGCTGGATTAAAAATGGGAACCAAACCAGAATACCAAATAATAGTGCAAGACGATAAAAATATGACACAAGAATTTTTACGTGGAAACCAATTTGGGAAAAACCACGAGACCGTAGTCCGGATAAATCCTCCACTAAATGTATAGTAGTTTACAATATTTCTCCTAAAAATAGGGGATACACAAAATATCTCAAGTTACTTAACTTGGAATACCCAAGAAAATAGGAATGCTATTTTGGGTGAGAATGAAAAATTACTACTAATTTTTTTCTCTTTTTCTTCACTCAAAACACACACTTATAGGAATCACTCTACTCTCTATTTTTTTCTCTTCTCTAAGCAATTGTTAATTGCTTGAATGTTTGGTGTGTTTTTCCATCTCCGAGTGAAGCCTATTTATAGGCAAAATGGATGGAAACAAACACATGTAATAAATGTTTGTCAAATAAGGTTGGCAATTCGGTGCCTAACATCAGAAGAAATTGGCTGCACTTTTCATAAAGTATTTGTCATCCCTATGGCACCTACTCAAGTAGCCAACAAAATTTGCCCACTATTGTTGACTTTGGCCACCACATGGGGTGGACCAACAATTCTCCCCTCCACCTCATGTGGGAAATCAACCAAACTTGCTTTGCTTTCGCAAGCTTCAAACTTATCTCTTGGTAAAGACTTCACAAGATATCCGCGCCATTTTCATCGGTGTGAACTTTATCAAGTTGCATCAACTTTTATCAAGCACGCCCGAATCCAATGGTACCTCACATCAATGTGTTTTGACCTTGAGTGGAAAGAAGAATTCTTACTCAGTGGATTGCGCTCGATCACGAAGAGAGCGTGTACTTTTCTTGCTTCAAGTCTAGTTCATGCGAAACTTCTTCAACCACAACATCTCCTTACAAGCTTAAGAAGAATATACTGCTTGAGTTGTGGATAATGCCACACATTTTTGAAGTTTCGATTGCAAGAGATAGCTCCCCCGCAAATCTCATCGGGTATCCAGGATGTGGACTTCTGGAATCAACATCACCGGCCATATCGCATCGTGAATCCGTCTAGTACAGTTTGGTCATCACCAAATTTTAGACAATATTTAGATGTACCTCTCAAGTACCGAAATATCCATTTCACTGCGGACAGTGATCTTTCCTGGATTAGAGAGAAAACGACTAACAACACCAACTGCATGAGCAATATCAGGTCTAGTACATACCATAGCATACATCAAACTGCCAACTGCAGAAGCATATGGTACCTTTTGCATTTCTGTTTTATCTTCCTCACTTGTGGAACATTGCGCCGCGCTTAGCTTGAAGTGACCCCAAGTGGAGATCTGGATTGGTTTTGACTTGCTCATATTGAATCTCTCAAGAACTTTCTCAACGTATTTTTCTTGAGATAGCCGAGAGCTTCCTACTTCCCCTGTCTCTTGAGATTTTCATCCCAAGGATTTGCTTAGCCGGTCTAAGTCTTTCATCGCAAAAAGACTTGCCAAGTTCTTTCTTGACTTCTCAATCTTGTTGGCATCATGACCTACAATCAAAGCATATCATCCACATACAATAATAGTATGATAAAATCATTATCATCGAATTTCTTAAAGAATACACGGTGATCGAATCGGTTTCTGTTGTAGTCATGGTCGGTCATGAAGGAGTCAAACTTCTTGTACCATTGTCTTGGAGCTTGTTTTAAGCCGTACAAACTTTTCTTCAACCCGCATACCAAGTTCTCTTTACCTTTGACTTTGAATCCTTCCGGTTGCTCCATATAGATTTCTTCATTCAAATCTCCATGAAGAAATGCGTCTTCACATCAAGTTGTTCAATTTCGGATCCAAACCGGCGGCTATACACGAGAACAACTCGATTGAGGACATCTTCACCATCGGTGAGAAAATTTCTTGAAATCAACACCCTTCTTCCGAAACCCTTCACAACCGGCTAGCTTTATACCTTGGTTGTAAGCTTTGCTCTTGCTCTTCAATCTTCAACTCGTACACCCATTTATTTTTGAGTACGCTTACCTTTTGGTAGCTTCACCAGGTCATAGGTGTGATTTTCTTGCAAAGAGTTCATCTCTTCTTTCATGGCCTCCATCCACATATCCTTCGATCATGTGATATGGCCTCCGCGAAACTCGTGGTTCTCCCCGTCGGTGAGCACTACATACTCATGTGGGCTATATCTCGGTTGAAGGTTGTCTTTGTCCGGTGGACCTTCTAGCCGTATCTTTGGTGGTGGGCGGAGGACATCACCGGTTGTATCATGGTGTTGCTCTTGCGCACCTCTCCCATGATTCTCGGTTTCTAGGAGAAGAAACCGGATCTACGTCATCGAGGAACATATTGGTTTGAATCGATTTCTCAATCTGTTTGGTATCTTCAATTGTCGATTCTCGAGGAACACAACATCTCGCTTTCGATAACTTTCTTCTTCGATCGGGTCCCATAACCTATAGCCAAATTCTTCATGGCCATAACCCAAGAAGATGCATGACTTGGTCTTATCATCAAGCTTGGATCGTTCATCTTTTGGAATACACGACGCCTGTGACCAAACACTCTCAAGTGTTTGTAGGAAACATCTTTTCGAGTCAAACTCTATCCGGAATGTCGCCACCCGCAGGAGGCGATGGAGAAAGGTTGATTAGATCAAGCTGCGATCCTCATTGCTTCACCCCAAAATGATTTGGACAGATTGGAATGTGACAACATACATTTGACTTGTTCACAAATTGTCTGTTCATCATCCTTTCGCTACGCCATTATGTTGAGGAGTTTTTGGAACACTCTTCTCAAGCTTGATTCCATAATCCCCGCAATGTTGCTCAAATGGACCCTGGTATTCACCACCATTGTCAAAGACGAACTCGCTTGACCTTCTTTCCTATTTCTCTTTCAATACTTGCTTGAAAATTCTTAAAGATACCTTAACTTGATCTTTAGATTTCAAAGCAAAACACCGGACTTTTCTAGAGAAATCGTCAATAAATGTGACAAAATATATTGCACCACCAAGACTTCTATCTTTCATGTAGCACAAATCAAGTATGCACGGATCTAGTGGATGAGATTTTCTTGAAGGTGAAAAACTCTTGAAAGCAACTCGTGTTGTTTTCCAATTAAACAATCAACACAAGTTTGTAGGGGCATACTGGTTACCTCTCGGGAGAATGTCGGGAATATGTCGACATCCTTGAGCACGAGCCGCAACTCCGTATCGGTGTTCAATATAATGTTACCTATGCCAACGACCTCGTCACACCATGGTTGGCCATTCGACTTTGCCAAAGCTACCACGGTGTATGATGTGAACATATCACGATGAGGTGTGATATGATATGAAGCTCTGAATCAATAATCCGATCCGTCTCTTTGGCATGCGGAATCGATACAAGCATCATCACAAATGATGACAACATCACCATCAATCGCAATGGCGATGAGTGTCTTTGTCATCGATCTTGTTTTCATTATTTCCATTCTTTTGATCTCTTTTCTTCTTTCTACAATCTCTCTCATAGTGATTTGGACCACCACAATAATGACATTTGAAGTCCTTTTTGGATTTGGACCTCCCTGGATTTGACTCTTTTATTTTGAGAACCTCTAAACTTGCTCCTTCCTCGTTTGTCATTTTCACTACTAAGGCTTTTGACTCGGAAGAATATTCTAACTCCTTTCTTCCGGACTCTTCATTAAGAAGACAATCTTTGACCATGCATAGTCGGTTCACCATTCGGGCCGATTCTTGGCTTGACCGACACCACAAGCGTGTCCCAACCGCCGGTAACGGAGCGAATAAAGCAATCACTTCATCATCAAGGGATATTTTCATAGTGGTAGATTGATTTATCGGACCACGATATGCATTTAGGTGCTCGTCATGTTTGCACCTTCCGTATATCCGAGTCGAACAATTTTTCCGATAATAGAAGCTTTGTTCAAGGCATTTTTCCTCTCAAACATAGTTTCAATATTTTTCATGAGAACATCACCTTTTCCTCATTAGCAAAATGGTGGAAAATGCTATGCTCAAGGAAACGCCGGATATATCCTACAGTTTTTCTGTGTAGGATTTTCCACTCGTCATCGCTTGTATCTTTTGGTTTGGCAGTATCACCTTTCAATGGCAAATAAAGATCTTTGCAGTAGAGAAGATCCAACATACTCGGCTTCCAAATATTGTAGTTGGATCCGTTGAGTTTGAACATCCCACCAACAGACGTCGATTCCTCCATTTTTTAATCCGCAACAACGTGGCTCTGATACCACTTGTTGGGAAAGAGTGCCAAAATAAATGACACCGGCACAGCGGAATAGTAAAATCTTTTCCCACCTAGCTGGATTAAAAATGGGAACCAAACCAGAATACCAAATAATAGTGCAAGACGATAAAAAATATGACACAAGAATTTTTACGTGGAAACCCAATTTGGGAAAAACCACGAGACCGTAGTCCAGATAAATCCTCCACTAAATGTATAGTAGGCTTACAATATTTCTCCCTAAAAATAGGGGATACACAAAATATCTCAAGTTACTTAACTTGGAATACCCAAGAAAATAGGAATGCTATTTTGGGTGAGAATGAAAAATTACTACTAATTTTTTTTCTTTTTTTCACTCAAAAAACACACACTTATAGGAATCACTCTACTCTCTATTTTCTCTCTTCTCTAAGCAATTGTTAATTGCTTGAATGTTTGGTGTGTTTTTCCATCTCCGAGTGAAGCCTATTTATAGGCAAAATGGATGGAAACAAACACATGTAATAAATGTTTGTCAAATAAGGTTGGCGATTCGGTGCCTAACATCGAAGAAATTGGTTGCACTTTTCATAAAGTATTTGCCATCCCTATGGCACCTACTCAAGTAGCCAACAAAATTTGCCCACTATTGTTGACTTTGGCCACCACATGGGGTGGACCAACAAGATTTTCATGTGTGCAAGCTCGACAAGATGAGTTACCAGCAAGGGATCAACCTTGCGCTTGATGGCGGATCCAAATTTTTGAAATGAGAGTATAATCTTAAAAAAAAAATATGCATAAAAATATTATTTGATATTTAAAGTCGTCATAGATCAAAACACTGTTTAAAATTTTAAAAAAGTTGATCATGTAACCGTACATGAAAAATTAATACACATATATAAAAGAAATAATTAGAGTAATTAAGAAAACAAGACACAACAAAACACATTTTTGTAATATTATTGATATTATTACTATTTTTTTTTTTTTTGATATTTTTAGTTTTGTAGATCTTGGCTTTTATCATGGTTTATTTATTCAAGTTTTTAAGTCAATCTTTTAATTTTGAAATTTTATTGCGGAGATTTGTATTGTTTTATTTGGATTTCTATTATTGTTTTTGTAAAAATAGGGATACAAATTATTATTAATTTTTTTTACTAAAAATATTGTTGGGTTCTTTTAGTTTGTACCCCCAAGTTTACACATAGCCCCATTCTTTGACATTGCTTTCTCAGTGGTTGAGACATGTGTTGTAAGAATAAATGATCCGAATTCGATCTCATACGAGTGCATGTGTCCCCTCCCCAAATTCCCCGATTGTACTAAAAAAAAATAAAAAACAAACACAACATATAAAGTCGTGACTGTCTACAAAAAATTCTTTTTTATGTTACGCTAGAGAATTTTTTTACTTCAAGGCACAGATGTTTATGGTTTTTTTTTCATTATTCACTCATTTTTATTTTTTCTCACACCAATCACATATACTAATTTCATAAAAAAAATTAACAATTATTATATATTTTCTAACAAATTTCAATATTTATTCGGCCACACATTTCCATCACCAATCATATCCAATTATTATTTTACTATTTTTATACCAAATCAACTTTCATCGTTACATTAATCGCATGTCAAATCTTACTTTCAAATTTCATCATTCGTCTTTGAATTTTTTTTTATCATAGAATAAAAAAAAATCAAAATATAAGGATACCAACCTAAGGGTGGCCACATTTCAAATCGCTGTTCCAATTCTTCAAAATAAGGAGCGTAAGGAGCCTCACAGTTTCTTTTTTCTCTTTTGATAATTTTTTGAATTTTCTTAAAAAATAATTTATCAAATTTAGTTACCAAATAAAAGGAAAAAGGAGAAATAGAAAGAGAATTGAACTTAATATTCATAATACTATTAAATTTTGTATTTAATATTAATAATAACATGAAATGTCTACGTGTCCTCTTAAGATATAGACGAATCAAAATTTACGTGATTCACTTACAACATTTAGTTTAAGATGTGTCTTATGCGGTTGCGAATATTAAACATAATAATAAACATTTAAAATTTCTTCAATCATATTTTTACCCAAAAAAATAAAAATAGTTAGTTTGAAACATGCGATTTTAACTGCAGATTCCACGGTTAGACAAAGCGATTAAAAGCGCGTTCCACGATTTTTGAGACCAAAGAACCGGGAACCGTCCTGTATCAACCGCAACCTAAAGAATCAGAAATGTCATCTCAAGAACGAGTAGGCTTTCCATCTAGTGAGATCTGGTTCTAAAAGAGAGAAACCGTGGAATTGATTCCCTATTTATGTATAAAATCATCGAATGAAGAGAGAAATCAAGAAATGTCATTTCAAGAATCCCCATTATTTTCTCCTCTAAACTCATATTTTTATGTATAAAATAGAAGTAAGAATGGTAAAAGAATAAAATTGTTTCTCAAAAAAAAAAATATCACTCTATTATTTAAAATTTGGGTTCCTTCTTCTCCATTTAAGCAGAAGATATTTTCAGAAGGCGACCAAAGATTTTTTTCATTCTTCTGCTAAAACCTTTGAGGCTTAGCTTGGCCCTCACAATAGAAATAACCAATTGAAATCTTTCGCTAATTTCCATTTTCCACAGATCCAGAGACAACACAGAACAGGAATAATTGTCCATGGAATCCTCCACATTTCTCCCAATTTCTCAATTCTCCCTTCTCCCGCCAAAACCCCATGGCAGAAACAGGGCTCTTCCTTTTAGGCCCTGGAAACTAAGAACTTCTCATTCCACAACTCTCCAATGTCACAAGATGTTCGTGCCTGGTAAGTACAAAATTTCATGCATATATGGTGTTTGCATAATTTCCACTCTTTTTCTCACTATTTTTAACGGGCTAGTTATAATTGATTTTCTTCCCCACTTTTTTGTCTATCTAAATTCCATTTTTCCTAAAGGCGTAAATGGAATCATGTTGTAATTTATCAATTTCCTTTATGTTAGTATAACATATTAAAGGAGTGTGCATGTTTCAGGGTTTGGAGAAGCCTCCCCAGAAGCCAAAGCAGCAAAACACCTGCAGGATTTTTTCACCTACATCGCGGTTAAAATTGTCCATGCGCAGCTTGAGGTCTCTCTTTCTGTCATCTTATGCATATGTATACTCTCTATGGTTGCATTTAAATAGAAGGATTTTGATTTGAGGGAAGGATTTAGGGGAAAAAATTTCAAATGACTCCATATTCGAAATTCATCCGGTTGACTCGAAAAATAGTTTAAAACTCATTGTATAATGAGATTATCCAAATACAATTAATGGATTTGAAATCCTTAACTTCAAATGTATCAATTTAAATGAAGTTAGTTTAAGATCATTGAATTCTAATATACAGTATTGAAACTGAAGAAGTTTAGACAGATTTTAATTAAACGCGTTCCCATTTGGATGAATTTTATTCATAGTTGTTTGACAGCACAGAGCTACAACCAAGAGGCGTATATGGATTTGATGCAATTCCTGGAAACACACTCGCTGAGTGATGGGGATAAGTTTTGCGCTGATTTGATGCGGGAATCTCCACGCCACAAAAGTTTAGGTACAATTGTGTTAATGATGTTCCTCAAACATATGACTATTAATACATTTTGTTAGGCATTTTCATAATTTATTTAATACAAGTTGTGAATGTTTTGCCGACTCCAGAATATTTGTTTTTTGAAATGTTGCGAAGAGGTGTTTTTGTTGATTGTTGAAGGAATGCGACTTTGTGTCGAAGAATTTTGTCATTTCGGAAGAGTCATGAGTTGGTTACATATAGAGTCTTGATTAAACATTTGCAAATTACAACAACGTTTTTAGTGTTTCGAGTTCAAAGTCGAAACGGTCACGGTTTCAATCAAACATCGCAGTTGATTACGAATGGGAGAAACATCTCTTCGAAGATAACAATTTTTCGTGCCGGAGTCATTCATGTTCATTTTTCCGGTCTATATTTAGAACACATTTTACCTTTGTTAGTGTCAAACTGACATATATAACAACCTGATGTCTTATATTTTGCTTGTTTTCTGTCCCCCTGCTGTGCAGCTCTGCGCATACTAGAGGTTAGTGTTTTCTCTACTAAACTTTGAGACTATTTCTAGCGAGAAAAAAAAAATATATATATATATATATATATATAGCTTTTAGCTTTCTGAACTGAATGGATTATGGTATATCGATCAAGGTTCGATCCGCTTATTGCAAGAATGATTTCGAATGGGACAACTTGCAACGATTGGCATCAAAGGTCAACAGACAGTCCTTTATCCTTAATGATCTTTCCGAGTTTCTTTTTTTTTAATCTAACTTTCGCGTACTTATTGTTGGGTTGTATGTTAACAGACGGTGGATGAACGTAATACAAGACTCATGAGGGATTATGTGTTGGAAACTAGCACTGTTGACCGAAAGTGAGTAATAATCTTTCAAGTAAACTCTCCTCAGGGCAGGCAAGACAAGATTTTCGGTGTATCATCTCATATTCCAAATATCGCTAGTACTCGCTAAGTGTATTGATGACGTCCAAATATCATCACTACTCGTCAAGTGTATTGATGACGTCATTAATGTACACATGGCGTATATAAAAATACTTGGAATATGAGATGAAACATAATTTGGGATAGAAGATCCAGATTGGAGGCAGACATATATTTTTGCTCAAAATTGTTGTATTATTTATTGGTGTGTGTAGTGTGTGTGCGTGCCCGTGTGTGTATATATATATACTGCAAAATGGAAATCAGCAGCATAGTTCGAAAGGTAGTAGTTCTGTTCAATTTGCAGTGCAATGTGATATATAAAAGTAGAATAAAGAAATTGATACTCTATAGTGAATAACTGAATATATAGCCCAAGACTCCAGGCCCACTCCAAGCAGCCCAGCTCTCCCCGTGCAAGTCCTAATCTGGATCATTTGTCATTGCTTAAAGTTTAGATTTGGAAGAAGCAAAAGATAAATATCCAACACAGTTTGGACCCATGATTGATTAAGGGGCGAGACAGCGGTTCCCATCCCCGTGGTCGTGGGGAATCCCCGTCCCTCTCCAGTGAGACAAACGAGAAAAAATTTCCCCTAATCCCCATTCACGCGGGAGTCCCCGCCCCTCGATTTTTTTTATTATAAAAAGTAATATTATTAAAAGAATTAATCATTTTTAAATTATTTGAAAAAGTATAAACTATATGAAAAAAACTAATAAAACACTCATTAGACAAAATAAATAAAATAAATTAAAGATTTTTTCATTTTATTATATCTAATGTGGATATATTTATAATATATCAAATATATATCTAAAATATTATATTGCATATTTAATATTCGGTTTCTGCGGGGAACATGGCGGAGAATATGATCCTCGTCCTCGTTTTGCACGGGGTGGATCCCCACGGGGGATGAAGATTCCCCGCCCCATTGCCACTCCAGTGAGGAATCAAGTTTTCCATCAAGACTCCATATATCATGAAGCATGTTGCGGCCTTGGGGGTATCCCAGCTGTGACCACAGCATTTGCAATTCTGTATACAACTGTTCAAAGTATCATGTAAGGGACTAAAGAATTGGCTGCAAAAACAAACGGCATAACGTAATTATGTTAAATTTGAGATTTATATTTTTCACTAGAAATTGTATCAATTATATCTATTACCAATCATTATTGCTTTAAAGTGAAAAATTGACAAGGAAAAAGATATTAAAAAAAAACCCATCAAATGAATCGATATTTTCGAGTTATGCCATTAGATTTCGGTTCAAACTTCAAAGTTTAAACGGTGGATCATTTGCGTTTGGATGATCCGTCCATGCTTCAATAATTCTTCCTATTAAATGGTGAAACTGTTAAATAAATTGGGCTGATTTGTCAAATAGTAATGTAATCGTTGTAAATTCATGTGGAACTGAAAACGTGAGCGGAGCACATCTTTGATGATTCAGACCAGGCTGTCACGTGTGCTGCATGCTTTGTGGTGGAAGATGGAAGTGCTCACCACTTTCTGTTATGATAGGTATTCTTTTTGGACAAAAAATTGGGTAAATATTAGGGGTTGAAAAATAAAATTTCTACGATCTTTCGTCGATGTTGATCGTTAAATGTTCGTTTGAATTCGAATCTTTAACATTACGAACTAAATTTGAAGACAATTATTCGTTCCATAAAATTTGAAGGGCTCGAGCTCAGCTCAATTAGTAAAAAGTGAACATAAGATATGTAAAATATCAAGCTACTCGACTCGATTCGTGTTCGGCTCGACTAAAACACATTCAATCTCGACTCGATCAATAAGCAAACCAATCTCAAACACAAATTTTAAAGCTCGATAAAAATTCAATCAGCTTAAACAATATTATGTTTAATCTGACTCGATTCGTTTACACCACTAGTGAAGATCAAAACAAGTAGCAACTAATTTTACCAAGTTTTCTTAGTATGTGTGGTTCTGATAGGTTAGTTTTATGGTAAATATATCTTCTAAATCTATGGTGAATTATGAAAACTACCCATGAAATTTAGTTTCCTTACAAAAAATTCCAGTTATCTTTCAAAATTTGCAAACACCCCCTTCAGCTTTCCATTTTATAACAAATATACCCTCTTTGAGGGTGCAATTTGTAAAATCGCATGTGTCAATGGGACACTTATAATTTTGAAAGATAAATGAATTTGTCTTGTAATTAGACTTAACTTTAGGAGTATTTTTGTAATTAACCATAAATCTAAAATTATGTACTTTTCAGACAATTCTTGACACGACACAATACTATGACACGAAAATAACATGAAATAATGGGTTAGTGCTCAACCTTATCGTGTTCGTAATGTATTGCATCGACACGGTAAGAACACAAAATTTTCATGTCGTATCATATTTGTGTCAACACGATAACGGCACGAAAACTTTTGTGAAAAGATCTTTCTATGGTTTTATTGAACATTTTGTAGTTTGTATCGTGTATTATCATATACTATCATCTCATGTGCTATAGTGCATTAACGTGTAGTATCATATCTTTCAAATTTAGTCATTTTTTCCCTCCTTATCTTGTCAAATCGTGTCATGTCAACACGCCAAATTTTCATGTTCGTATTTATGTAAATACGATCCCTAATCGTGTTGTGTTCGTGTTTGAGCTTATCATATAATATCGTTATTGTGTCGACAAGATTACACTATTTGCTAATTGCTATCCCTACTTGTAATTAGTTGGGATCTTCTATTTTTCTAGTGTTTCAATACAATATTAAATATCATCTATAAAATAATGATACTACAATAAAATCATTGACAAGTGAATATTTCAATTTAAACGTATAAAATTCCAATGATATATATTGCTTGCCCTTCACATCGCAAAGTCAATTACTCAATTTCAGCCCCAAAGGTAAACCAAATTAAAACCTCTGAGATCCGTAAACGAGTCAATACGTCAACGTTTGGCGTTGCCCTCTCATCTCACATTTCTTCTTCCAAACCCGCTGCTTCCGCTCCTTTGTCCCTCTCCCGTATAAACCATCATTAAATTTCTGTAAAAACTGTAAAAACTAACTTTATTTCCGATACAGAAAACATGCCATTTTCAAATTCTCCAGAAATCACCACAGCTGGTAACACTTCCGGCGATGATGACGACGACGACCGAGGAAATAGCCTCGGGTTTCGGATTCCCAGTGCAAATTCAATCAGCTCGATGCGGATGAGCATTTCTTCGCCCATATATTCGTTGTCGCCGACCCCGTCCCAATCGTCGGTTCTTTCGCTCTCTCCGGCGTCTTCGACATTGTCGATTGGATATTTAAGCGGCACGGCGTTCGACCCCAAGAAAAAGAAGAAATCAAAGAGAAATGCGTGGTATAGGAAAAAGATGACGATTGGATTGGCGGTTTTGCTGGTGTTTTTGTCTCGATGAATTGGTGGATGCTTTCTCGGATCCAAGAACCGAGTCGGACGCGTGGAGATATCAAGGTGAAGTTATTGAAAGCGAACTCGACTACTGTATTCATTAAGGTATGCATTGATGTTTTCATCTTCTTTCTTTGTAATTGTCTTGTAATTTTGGTTTTTTTGTGGAATTAGTTTGTAAGATGGACTCCAGATGCATCTGGATTTAGAAGGATAGATTTTCAGTGTCATAAAGTTAAATGGTCGCTGATGTGTCAGGAGCTGAATGAGATTTCTGCGTCAAAATGATAAATAATGTGAGTTGTCCATAAGAATTGCTGTACTGCTATGGTGTACCAAGAGTTGGATTCTAAAAGTTCGAAGTTTTACTTGATTGGAGGCAATAGTTGATAAAGTAGGTGATTGACACTGCAGTTGGTTATATAAAAATATCAGAGTAGGAACTTTGGTGACGAGAATATTGTGGTTGTTATTAGCATGAATTGGTTGCTGTATTGTTGAGTAATGAAAGGGGCAAGCAAAATCATAGATATTGAATTTCACTGTGGATTCCTTTTAGGCACAATTACTCATTTGCATCAATTTTGATTTTGTTTTTAATATAGCCAGGTATTATTTAAAGAAATAAATTTTGATGTGTGAAATGTAAAGAATGTCTTATGAGAATGGTTGGTGATTTCAAGGCGAAAAGGAAGTGTGCAATTTCCTTTTTAACCATGTTGTAAGATCCATTATGAACAAGTCACTATGACAGTTCTTTCTATGGATGTAGGACGAACTACAACAACTTGGAAGAGGGAAAAAACCGCAGAAAACTATATATGCAAGGCTTTTGGCTAAGGCTGCTCATGCATTGGCTGAGGTATGCTGGCACTTTTAAAGTGTAACTACTGTTAACTCTGATCTCATAGGATATTATGAATTTGGTGATAGTGTTGCTATCTGCCGTCCTATTTTGATACTTCTACAATTCAGGGAGAGAGAAAACCTGAGCCTAAGGACTTGTGGGTGGAACCTTATGCCCGTGCTTCTTCCTGGACCCCGTGTTCTCATAAACGCAATTGGAAACCTAGTGGTCTCTCTCTCTCTCTCTCTCTCTGTGTGTGTGTGTGTGTGTGTGTGTGTGTTTGTGTGTCTTGGTGTGCTAAATGTTGGCTGAACCCAGTAGTCGTTTACTGTTGTATATGAAGACTAATATTGTCTCATCAATTTCAGAGGGTAAAAGTGGTTATATAATGGTCACAGCAAATGGTGGAATAAATCAGCAGCGAGTTGCTGTAAGTTATATCTCTGTTAAACTTCCTGGTGATTCAGTTTTCAATTGAAAATGTCTGATTCATAATTATTTGTTTGCTAATTTTATTTTCAAAATGACAGACATTTGCTGTTTGGTTGTCTACAGGTCTGCAATGCTGTTGCTATTGCTAGATTACTTAATGCGACACTTGTTCTTCCCAAGTTTATGTACAGCAGTGTCTGGAAAGATGCTAGGTGAAATGATTTTTTAATTGATAATACTTAGCTTTCTTAAATGCCTACGTAGGTTTATCTACTGTTCTTTATTCTGTGTTTTTCGTAACTCTGTACATCAGTGTGATCAAAGTTTTCTCATGTGCATTTGTTTCTATGTTTTCCTGACATTATCATATAATCTCTGCTGCATCGCGATGCTTTTTTTTTAAAAAAAACTCTTTTTCTCTTTACCATCTGGAAATCGCATGTTGAGTCCTTTGGATGCTTTGCTTTAATTTGTTAATTAATCTGTGTAACCTCTTCATCATGCAAAAATGTAAAAGATTTGAAAAGGTGTTATGTAGCCAATTCTTATAGGCATTAGTTAATATTCCATTAGTACGTTCCATGAGTACGTACTACCTATGTAAGAGTTCATTTTATGACAAATGAAACATATATTAACTTAAAAGTCAAAGAAGGAAGATACTTTGTTGAATGACCACCTCATTTAAAAGCTTAAGCTGTTAAAGAGGTGAATCATTTGATATTTAATTACTGATTTTAGGATGGAACCTCACTTGGTGGCCTTGGGCTCGTCCCATCGTATTGGGTACGCTTCATGTGTGGGATCGTGCCAAGTCCCCCCGAATTTAACATGGTATTAGAGTAGTCCCCATGCTCGCCCGAGGTGGGCCATCACATGATGTGATGGAACATGGAGGATCATGTGATGATAATTAATGAATTGACGAAGGACTCACAAGTGAGGGGGGCGTGTTGAGATATGTCACTTGTGAGTTGTCCCACATTAATTAATTAGGGGAAGAGAGTCTTGTTTATAAGCCAATTGAGCTATTTCTCCTATCACCAATTGGTTTTAGGATGCAACCTCACTTGGTGGGCTTGGGCTCTCCCCCTCGTATTGGGTACGCTTCATGTGTAGCACCGTACCAAGTCCCCCCAAATTTAACATGCTTCAAACAGAGATATCTTGTCAGGAAACATGAAAATTCAGAAAAGCCAGCTACGGCAGTTTTTCCATCATAAAGCACATTATCAGTAACTCTCTTTTCACTCCCTCACAACTTCCAGTGCTACAGTTTCATCACCACATGATGCAACTCAGCTCACATTTGCTAATTTTAAATAACTTTACAGACCCTAAATTCCACAAAGCACAACAACAGAAGAAAACTAGAACACCAGATCACAGCACCATAAATCTGACCGTGGCTACTGCTTATTCATCCCTTAAAACCAATATTGCTTCTCCAACTTGGATCGGTTACACTTTCACCAACATCAATATTTCAACCTCCCATAAATATTTCCTCCATATACTAAGCTAACAACTAACAAGGTCGTTTTTAAAGACCTGACAGCTGCCACCTCCCATTATCACTCAAAACCATTGCAGAACACCATCTCAAGACTGCTTGCATCAGTCCCATGCTGTCCTCTAGGTGTGAGTTTTCAAACCCGTGTCAGCACCGAGAAATAGAATATGTCTTAGCAATGGGGGAAGAGGATGAATTTGATGTTATTAACCCTTTACATCCTGTCTGTGTTGTTTTATCTCCAACCAATATCTTGCCATTCTAATAATAATGGTGCTCTGTATCCCAACAAATCTGGTTTTTGTTAATCTGGACCACTAAATCGTTCTCCATTCATTTTGATATTAAGCATGTAATTTGTCGTCTGAGTGGAAAATTGATGGTCAAATTCTGTAATTTCTTAGTCAGTTCGGCGATATTTATCAGGAGGAGCATTTCATCAACTACTTAAAGCCAGACATCCCAATTGTCAAGGATCTTCCTAAGGAATTACAGTCGCTAGATCTAGAGGCAATTGGTAGTTTGGTGAGATTCATGTCTATCTACATTAGACACTGAAATCCAGCACAAATTTTGCTCATTGACATGCTTAAATTGTTGTGGTATTATTTTTTGGACTCAGGTTACGGACACAGATATTGTGAAAGAGGCTAAGCCAAGCTTTTACTTGAAATACATTCTTCCCCTATTACATCTTCACAGAGTCGTTCATTTTGTTGGATTTGGGAACAGATTGGCATCTGATCCAATACCGAATCAGTTACAGGTACCTTTAAGCATTTAGCATGTTAATTAAAACGAGCTATGAGTGTGTCGTAACTTTGAATATATCGAACTTACTCATCTCGTGAATGTTTATTTTCTTTGTGTGTCTCTCCACTTTGCCTCCTAATTAAAGAACTTCATCTAGAGACTTCGATGCAGATGCAATTTTCATGCCCTAAGATTTGCCCCTAAAATACAAGAAGCTGGTGCGTTGCTTATTCAGAGGATGCGTCAAAATAATAAAGGTTTGGGACGTCTGGACCAATATCTTGTTGGCCCATTTGCACAGTCAAGGATGAAGGCAAAAAAAGTTCGTGCAGCTAAAACATCCAGATACCTAGCCTTACATCTGAGATTTGAAATTGACATGGTGGCCCATTCTTTATGTGAATTTGGTGGAGGTGAAGAGGAAATTCACGAATTAGAGGCTTATCGAGAAGTCCATTTCCCTGCATTGGTGGAGCTAAAGAAGACAAAAAGTATGTATCTGTTAGTTTTTATGGAGTTATCAAGTCATGAACGAAAGTTTGTGCTATCTTGAGCCTGCTTGTTTATATATTATCTTGGTTCGAGTATGTTGCAATTAGGTTGTCAGGATGAAGAAAATTTTGTGGGGTAAGCTGAAGTCTGCAACAGTGTCTTCTTTCCCGGAAATGAGGATAATACTATTGATGTGAAAATTGCATTTTGCTTGAAGTTTTCCAAATATCTTCGTCCTCTGATAATTTAATAGTGTTAAGGGTTAATTACATAAAATACCCTTGAGGTTTAGCCTAATTACAAAAAACCTAGCTATCTTTCAAAATTACAAATGCCCCCTTAATTTGGTTTCTGTTTTACAAGCATTTGTTAAGAAAATACAAACCTCAAGGGGGTGTTTGTCATACCTCAAGGAGCCATTTGTAATTTCGAAAGATAATTGGACTTTTTGTTATTAGACCAAACTTCAAGGGTTGTTTTTCTAATTATCCCTTTTAAGGGTTAATATATACTGTAAGTGGGTGAACTGGATCCGTTTCGCGTCCCTGCTTTTTAATTTTATAAAATATAATCTTAATATCACGTGATAATGGCAAACGTACTCTTGGTTTTGAACCCATAGATATTTGAGGTTTCAATTATCGCTAAGGTTTTTTAGCAAATGAATGTTGTGCAGGTTCCCCTCCCCAACACAATTAAGATCTGAAGGACTATGTCCATTGATGCCAGAGGAGACGGTGCTTATGCTTGCTGGCCTTGGTTTCAACCGGCGAACACACATATACCTGGCCGGTGCACATATTTATGGAGGGAACTCGAGATTGGCGGCATTGACTACCTTGTTTCCTAATTTGGTTACCAAAGAAAACTTGCTTTCTGCAGCTGAAATGCAGCCATTTGCAAATTTCTCATCTCAGGTGAATTATGCTCTTTTTATTGCTCTTCTTGTAAAATCTTGTTAAAGATCAATATCGTATTGGTAATGATTTACATGCATAGTTCTATACCATGTTTAGGTATTTTGCATCTTACTTGTGATGGTGTGTGTATTTTAAGTGCAATGATTTATTCCGCATTATTGATAGAGTTATTTACAAAAATTACCCTTAATCTTCAGTCTAACTACCCTCGAGGGGGGTATTTGTAATTTTGAAAGATAAGTTGGTTTTTTTCGTTAAACAAATACAAATGTCGAGGGAGTATTTGTTAAACAAATACAAACCTCAAGGGGGTGTTTGTAATACCTAAGGGGGTATTTGTAATTTTGAAAGTTATCTGGAGTTTTTGGTAATGAGGGTAACCTTGGTGTTATTGTAATTTACCCTTATTGATGAGCTAATTCTAGAATAAACAGTCTGCTGGATGATCTTATAACCTGAAATGTTTGCAGTTGGCGGCACTTGATTTCATAGTATGCACGGCTGCTGATTTATTTGCCATGACAGACTCGGGAAGTCAATTTTCTTCTTTAGTAGCTGGTTATCGAATCTATTATGGTGGAGGAAAAATGCCTACAATACGGCCAAACAAACGGCGGCTTGCGGATATTTTTGTGAAAAACAACACGATAGAGTGGAAGGTGTTTGAGGCAAGAGTGAGAAAGGCAGTGAGACAAAATAAACGAGTATTTTCACGGCCTGTTGGAAGAAGTGTATATAGATATCCACGATGTCGGGATTGTATGTGCCATGCTGATAAAGCTTAGCTGTGATATTATTGGAATATAAACTCGTGACATTTTTGGCGTTGTGGCCTTGTATTATAGCCTTCTTGAGTTCATTACATTCATTCTCTCTCCAATTATATGGAAATTCATTCACTGGTTTCTTGCTGGTCCCCTGCAGTTGAATTAATGTACATTCACGTATATACATTACGTTCCCCCTTTTTTGTTTCTTAAATTGTGCTGGAAAAGCTGCTGGCGTTTTGCTTGCTTTGAGTGCATTAAACTTTAGTTTGCAGGTCACAAACTCTCTATATATGGATTAGAGCTTCAATTGAAGTGAATATGTATAAAACAGGTAAGGAATTACTATTATCCACCATTTTTTGTAAATGTTTATTATATTTCATGTTCAAGAATTAAGAAACGCTGGTTCAATCTCTTGCTCTTGCTGAAATTTTCATGTACAGCATACAGCTTATGCTTCATACTCTCTCTCTTCCCTGTAGTTCCATTACTTGAAATGTTGATATAATGAAAACTCATTGTCCAACTTAAAGAGAAATGGGCAAAACTGACACCGGCATCCTTATAATGTGATTCAAACTCCCTGTGAGAACAATTTCCCCAAAGCTGAAGTCATCAAGCACCTGGTTTACAACAAATCTTATTTCCAAGGTTTGTGTTTCTTCAGGAGCTAAAGTGAACCAGGGTGGATCAACTTTAACCGTCACTCCCTTTGGTGGGAGCAGGGCACACAGGTATGTCTCTGGTTTGCTTGCCACATTCTTGACTACTCTCTGTGTCATTCTCATTCCAGAAAGTGCAGTTATTGTGACCGAAGGTTGGTTCAGGTCCGACGAGGTGCTAAAAGAGGCGGCACATGTTCCTCCAGTTGCAATTCTGATTTTCTCAGGATCAGTATTTGGAAGAGAGCACAAGAAATTCAGGTAATCTTCATATCCTGCTTCAAGATCATTTCGTTTATCAGAGGAAATATAAGAAGTAAAATTAGATGGCAGAGAATGATCAGAGTAGAGGAAAGGGATAATTACAAACTCTATGGTTGAGGTTTAGAATAATTACAAAAAAACCCAGTTATCCTTTTAATCTACCAATACCCCCTTGCATATGGTTCTATTTCACAAATTGCATCCTTTCGAGGAGGTACTTTTGAAAATAAATACAAATCTCAAGGGGGTATTTGTACTAATACTTCAGGAAGGTATTTGTAATTTTAAAAAATAATCATATATATATATTGTTTTTTTTTAAATTAAGCTAAACCTCAATTATAGCTTTTGTAATTATCCCTATAGGAAATTACCAGTAGAAAAGACCAGTCCCGGGTCCAAGGCTCGGATAGGATCCACAAGGCCAGCCCCAAAACCAAATGGGGCGGCTCGATACAACGTGTAAGCAGCAAAACCTTCAGCCATTATAGGTTCCCCGCGGTTGTCATGATTGGTGGCCGTAGTCGACATAGCTGAAGCAATCATTGAGGGCGACCATAAAGGATTATTTTGCTTGATAAGTGCAGCTATGCCTGCAATGTGAGGAGTTGCCATGCTGGTTCCAGATATTAGTGCAAAACTGTAACCTAAAACCAATCAATTTGAATCATCAGGTGGATACTTGTTCAGAGTAAATTGCGAAAAATACCCCATACCTGAATGGGGTATTTGTAATTTTGAAAGATAACTGGAATTTCTTGTAATTAGGCCAAATCTCATGGATAACTTTTGTAATTTTACTGATAGTTCTAAAATATTGGTAAAAGGTTTTCATATATTGAACTACCCGATAGGATGGGGTTGAGAACACTCATGGGACTCCAAGCAGCCCAAATCTGGTGGCCTGGAGCTAAAATATCAGGCTTAAGCACATCAGCAGGATTCCTTTTTTGGTCAATGTAATCAGGGCCTCTCGAAGAGAATCTGCTAACAACAGGCGCTCTCTCCATGTAAGAAGCAATTCTTCCCTCACCTATGGCTGCCCTGCCACTGTATCTTATAACCACCCCTTGATCATCTCTCTGTGTTTGCTGTTCATAATATTGAGATATGATCTAAAACAAACACAAAATCATCTCAGACAATTTCCCAAGTGCTCAAGATTCCTGTGTTTCTGTTGCTTTAAATCTTGTATGGATAATCACAAAACTACCCCTGAGGTTTGGGGTGATTACAAAAAACCCAGAGGTTTTTGAAAATTACAAAAATCACCTTGAGATTTGATTTTGTATTACACTTTACCCTCTTCATATGCAAAAACATTTCGAACACTCCCTAGTCTTCCTTTGCAGTTGTAAAAATATTACATTTATCCCTTAGATTGAAGCCAGAATTAGACCTCATTTTTTTTTTTTTGTAATTTTGAAACTTCTCTGGGTTTTTCCGTAGTTTCCCCAAAGCTCGGGTAGTTTTTGTAATTATCCCAATCTTTGTATTATGAAAGCACATATATACCTGTGCATCACTAGTTCTTGGGATCATAATGCCAGGAACAGAGAAAGGAATAGGTTCGGCTATGAAGTCTCCGTAACTAGGGTTTGCAATGAGCATGAATCCCATGAATCCGAGAAACTTTGCTGTCTCAATTATGGCTGTTAGATTCGATGTTCCATTGTAGAATCCAGATGAGAAGGTGCAGATAACTACACTGCCATGCACCACAGTGGGATCCAGTGCCTCTGGGTATTGGCACTCTTCTACATACTGCGGAGTCCTAGGAAATGTTCCATTCACCTTAATTGCATCTTTAGCCAGCATCAGCTTATATTGAACCAATCCATTTCCAAAACTAGGACCTGAAAGCATACTCATGAATGGCAAACTCCGATTATTTTAGGGATAATTACAAATATTACCCCTTCAGGTATTACGGATGCCCCGTGAGATTTGTGTTTGTTTTACAAATAACCCCTCAATTGGTGGAATTTGTAAATTAGAAACATATGTTGGGTATTTGTAATTTGGCTTAGTTACAAAATTGGTCCCATCACTATAGGGGCTAGCCATGTTGGTCTTGTAAATAACTGATTTTTTTGTAATTAGGATAAACCTCAAAGGTAGTATTTGTAATTATCCCTTAGTTCTACAATTAGGACATGGTAGTCGAAAAACGATACCTGACAATCCAATGCCACCGATTTTTTGACCGTTGCCAAGGATAAGAGTGCCGGGGTAAGTTCTGTCTGTGTTACAGGCGGCAACACCGACAGCCCAAGGGCTGTAAGAAACGACGGTGTAAGGACCTGGGCCCTGATTGCCGACGGCCTGAACGACAAAAACTCCAGCCTTGTGTGCAGATAACAAGAATATATCAAAGGCGCCTAAGAATGTGAGTGTGTCTTCTGGTGGTGCATCGGGTCCTACGGAGAGTGTTAAGATATCCACTCCGTCTAATACAGCCTGCAAAGAAAGTGTAGCCAAATCCCATGTTACAATTTAGTGTGAGCTAATATATATTTCATTATTTTGGTGTAATAGAGATGCTCACTTGATCAATTGCTGCTAATACATCAGTCAAAGTTCCCACAGTAGGATAAATAGCTTTATACACAGCAATCCTGTTTATAATAAATACAAGAACATCACTTGTCATATAACCTTTGGTAAAATAAATAGTTGTGTACATGTATATAATTTCATTATTAAAATAACAAAGTGGTTATTATTATGGCTGCCATCACAAACATAATTGTTTTGTTAACGAAATTGATCACAAGTAAACGCTACAAATTTACCATTAATATTCATATAGATAATATCTATATATCCTTTTACTGTTCTATAGAAATTGAATATTGTTGAAAATATTGGACCTTGCACGTGGCGCCATCCCACTGGCTCGACCGAAGAAGAAACCATCCACAACCACTGGAACTCCAAAATTCCCAGCAGCAGTTGAAGCCACATGACTGCAAAACAAGGACACCATTGTCTTAAGCAACATTTTTAGATACATATAAGGTATAATTACAAAAAAATCCCGAGGTTCGGGCTAATTACTTAAAAACCTAGAGATATTCGGAAATTACAAAAAATATGTTTAGATTTGATCCGTATTATATTTCCCCCATTCATATGTAAAACAACATTTCAAAAGCTCCCCTACGTTTATAAAGAGATTACTGAGTTATGCCCTAAAATTTAAGACACAATCAAATCTCAAAGGTTTTTTTTTTTGTAACTTTTAAAAACCTCTTGGCCTTTTTATAATTAGCCCATACCTTAGGGGGCTTTTTGTAATTATTCCTACATATAATATATATCTCCAAATTTAAAAGAAAAAAATAAATCCACACAAAAAAGGCAATATAAAATCTACATATTTACCTGCCATGCCCAACTGCATCATAGGGTGATTGAATATCAACATTAGGATTAAGAGTGGCAGCAGCTTGAGCCCCAGCAGAAAAAAACCTAGCAGAAATAATCTTACCATTGCAAGAAATGTCAGGAAACAGTGGGCCCCCCTCACAAGCTCCAGAAAAATGAGAAATATTTGAAGCTGTGAATGGATTCAAAGGATCAAAAGCAAAGCTCGGGTGCACTGGATTAATCCCCGAATCCACAAAACCAATCACAATCCCTTCTCCTGCATTTTTATCCCCACCTTGCTGAGTCCAAACTGAAGGTAATCCTAAAAACTGAGGACTATAACTTGTCATTAATTTGGCTCCTCTGTCTTTCTCTACCAGCTTCACTCCAACAGTACCTTTGAATTTCTCAACCTTTTTTGAGGAAATAAAAATCAATTTTTCATCATCAAGATATTAGATATGTATAGTTGTTAAGTATAATATATGAGATCCATGGATGTATTTTGCATGCATTATTTCAGAAAGATTAATTTAACCAAAAAAGAAACCTGAGAATGGGTGGTATGGACTGCGAATCCATTAACGATGTGTTTGAAGCTGTAAAGCTTGTTGTAACTGCCTTCATCTAAAGTGCTTTGTAGAAATTGGTCGTGAGAGTCCGCCAAGTGCTTTGCATGACCCTCACTAACAATACAATAGGAGAGCCATCATGTAAAAAAAAAAGTGGGATGAGCCGTATAGAAAATTCAAAATAAATTATATAAGTTATAACTATTTTTCTTTAAAATTTTTTAGCACTGTTGGGCCGGAGAGAAGCCTGAACAGGCGCCCGGTATGGCCCCTGTCTCAGCTAGTGTTCACTAAAGAAAAACGATACAAATCTGCTTATATTAGTATTACTCTACAAACGACAAACAATTTGTGATTGCTTGTGAAATTTTTCGTATAATCTCCACTAAAGAAATGTTTTTTCCCCAAAATAGTTGCTCATGATTTTTGTTCAAAAAATTTACACTCCCTCTCATTCATTAATCATCGATCAGTTATAATATCAATATAATATCGTCACATTAACTATTATCATTATACTATCATATCGTAAATATATTATTCAATATCTCTTAATTTTCCAATCACTATCACTATGTTACAAATAAAAAAACTATCACATCAATTTCTATTGTTACAATTTCATCTTATATCTGACCACAATATCAAATTTCATTCTTATTTTTCCAAATAACATTTTCTCACTGATAATTCTCTCCAATAATAGAAAGAAACAAAATGAAAGGTCAAACAATCGGACCCTAGATGTTTCTAGGCTTACAAAATGAACTAAGTGAAAGTTTTCCTCTTTTTCATCCTCATTTTCAGTTTGAGTTTCCTTTAGTTTTGATTCTCAGGTAAGTTAATTACCTGTTGATGAAAGTTCTTTTTCCTTCTTTATGAGGCACTGCTCCTTGATGGAATGCAACTGGCTCGCCTTCAAGTAAAACCAAATAGATATCTCGCTCTTCAGAAATGCATGAAATTATATTAATAGCAAAAAGCACCAGAAGTAGTACTCTATGCTGATTTGAACCCAACATATTATAAATCTCTTCTTTCATGTTTTAATTAACATGAATGTGAGAACTGGAGATACAGGTTTTAGTCTTTAGTCTAAATGGAAATTAATTTGGTGATGAATAAATGCTGTAACTGACCATGCAAAACAATTTTAGGTGGTTAACCACATTGTTAACGTGAATAAAGCAGGTTACTGAGCTTTTTCTTATAGAAAAAACAAATCTTTGTGAACTAACAGTTGCTTTTTTGAATCTTGTTTTGGCTTTTTATCTTCTCAAATTCTTACTCGGGTGTCTTTCTTCACGCCAAACAACTTGTACCATAAACTCCATGCCTCACTGGCAGTGCTTGATAATATTGTGAGTCACCACAGCTCCATCCTTTAATTTCCCTTGTTTACTACATTTGTTCTGATAAAAAGTAGTTTTCAATGGATAATTATCTGCCCGTATTTGCATATATATACCGTGTTTCTAACCATGTTTATTTCCTATTGTGGTTCATCAGGTATTTCAATATGCTATGAGAATTCAATGTATATACAATAATAACATCATCTTATAGACGTGACATTAACTTGTTTCGCCAGATGAAACACTATTGGGACCGTATGGTGGGTCCACAATATAATGAACTTTTATTTAATTAGGAGATTTAGTTGGGAAGTTGCTTGAACAGAAGCTCAACGTCTCGTGTTAGATCAGATTGAATTTCTGAAACCAGCCAAATCATTTCTCAACACGCAAGATTTTCTATTGTATCTCATATTCCAAATATCATCCTTAAATGACGTATTACATTATTCATTTTCTGAGATGGATGGAAGAGTATCAGATTGCATTCGTCGTATGAACGAAGATTGGGAGATATTTATATAATTAATTGTTCACTGTTTGTCATGGAGAACACCAGAAAACTGGAATAAGACCACCATGCTCAACCTGATTGAACTAAAATCCCCTCGCGAGTTATGCAATGTCAACAGAGAAAATAGAAAGTGCCTTACTAGGGCAAGTTGAATTTATACCAGATTTCTTTTTACCAAACATATCCTACAAAGTCACATGCTAAATCTGATTCAACATGCATGCACTTCCCTAAAGACAACGATTAATTACTAAAGATGTTAGTCTATGCAGAGAACATGCATGTACTTCTCTGCACTGTACAACGCTAAATAGATCAGCAATGGATTGATGTATTACTTCCTCTGGCGCTTGGGCTTTGCCTGCAGAGAAATAACAAAAACATCAGTTCAGCGAAAAGGTGCAAATAGCTCGAATATAAAAAGAGATATGCAAAATATACTGCAAGTCTATAATGACGCAAGAAAGTACAATTACATTTAAGGGCAATGTTTTCAGTAGAGTTTCGGTTGAAGATTCAGTAACACAGATGTAATCATGAATAGAAGGAAGTGCTATCTTGTACCACAATATCAACAATTTGCAGCAACATTTTCAATGGCTGCAGTGTTGTGCAAACGATTGAGACAGTTCATTACATAGAGACAGGCAATTGTTAGATTGAGATAAACATGGAAGAAAACTAGATAATACTTTAGCTAAAAGTCAGAAGATAATTTGCAAAACAAGCTTATGCCCTATCGTCTTAAAGTGCGCGATTTTCTATTGAACTGAATTAGTTTATTGCCATGGTGGTGACTATACTTCCATAGCAAAGATGTGCATCAGTATTGAGTGCTACCAAATCTCGCAGTAATGGTCTTGGACATCTAATAATTTCATGCATTACAAATGCTCTGAGGAAGATAGACATACTTATGCCCTGTGATTGAAGTAAAAGGCAGATTTGTCCACCTTTGATGAAGTTCATGGGCAAAATGAATGATGACAGTCACTTGAAGTAAAATGTAACTTATTAAGCATAAAACATGAACCATATATCCACTTATCTCTTTACCAGAACCAGCATCCAAATAGGAGGAGTAACAAAGATGTAATAACAAGATGAAGTTAACGCGCTACCCAATATTGTAAAGCAACAGCGTTGTAGCCACATCCATTTTGAACATATGATGAGGTCAAATGCAGCAACTGTTGTGTGTCCCATTTTTCTTTATCAGATAAATTTTAAATCTGTTTCAAGAATTAATTTTGCGCTGTTCTTTCAGTTGGGGGTTTCTATCCAGCCTTTACTGTTCCCCTTTCCTTCCATGTTTATTTGTATTTGTCTGGGTTGGAAGGGGTTTGTTCCAGAGACTGTTCGCCATTGTAAGGCCTCCCACACAGAAAGCCAGTTCTATTTTACAAGGTTGAACTGAATATCAGCCCAAAGACCAAGCATAAAAATATTCTCAAATTACGTCACACTATATGGAACAAGACTAGATTGAAGACAGTAAATCAACTTGAGTGGGAAATTAGCTCAAGGAGCCTTACCTTCCCATTGGCAGGTGGGATGTTAAGAGGGGTGTTAAGAGGTTTCTGTCCATCCTCCTCAGATGTATGTTCAGAGCAAACAAAGCGATCTAATTGTTTAGCCTGTTCTATTGTCATATCTACACAAGCAGGATGATACCTGCAAACAAATCAATTAAAAAAAAGACCCAAACATATACATCATCACATCACTAATAAGTATCCATAATTTCAACTGACATAATGGAACTAGGCAACCTAAAAAAGAATGAAGAAAATCTTATCAATTTCCCTTCCTTTTTCCATTTGGTTTAAATCTCATGGGTTCAGAGAAGTTCATTAGCCACAAATATCTACCCTTTCAAAGCAGCATGTATGACTATCTAAAATGTTTCCATATCTCAGAATGAAGACATGAGAGCCCAATCGTGTGTCTATAGCCATCAGGATATCGTACAATTGACCATTAATCATTAGCCATATAGGAATAAGAGGAAAATTCTGGCACCAAAGCTGCTTGTTATTTGTGGTCCAGAAATGATGAACAAATACGCTAAAAATAGCGTGAGCACAGCCCATGTGTTTCGTCAAAAAAAAAAAGGTTCAGTTTTCAAGTAGACAAATATTATAATCGTACCAGTTGCTGGATTATCCTGAACCAGCAAAAGATTGCTCTGGCAAGATTATCTTTAGCAACAAACATTTAAAAATTTGCCTAACAAACTTGATTTTAAGTAAAAATAAAACATAAAAAATGCTAACATTAGATAGCTGCATACCAGTCTTTGCATTCTTCGCATTGTATCATCAGATCATCTGGATTATAGGGAAGCTCACATTTGCAATACCTTATAATATGACCACCAGAACAAAATTTAGCATCTCTTCAACACCCAGAATACACTATTATCAAAACAAGTCATGCTAAAAATATATCATAATGTATGCAGCACTCACACTGCAACACGATCTGGCAAGAAAGCTCCAGAGGCAGGTTTGTATTCAAATCGACAATAGTAATCCTCTGGCTTAACATTTCCCAGCCTAGTATAATTCTTGAAAGTGTGAACAGTGCATTTGCCCTCAATTGTGTGTGCACTCTGAATGTCATAGTGATCCGACAAGAATAACTCCTTTGCTCCATGGAACTGTCTCCGCCCTCCAACAGATTCCTCTGGCCTGTAGTACCACCTTACTCGAACGTTCACATTGTTACGATTATCAACCTCAATCTTCTCCACACGTGCCACATAAGGAGCTGAATTGCTTTCTGAAGGTCGCATCAAGACACAGTCCCCAGCTTCAAATCCACACAAAAACCAATTAGGACTCAAAACTCAATCTCTCCTATCAAAAGATATATTAATAAACATTCACAAAAAGGAAATCAAAGGACAAAGAACGCCGGAGCATAACAAGGCAAGGCACAATTTCATGAATCTACACCAAAATATTAAAAAAAAAAAAAAAATAAATTACTAAAAATTTGCATAAGGTCAAGAATCAATGAAAACATAATATAAAATAACAACGCTAAGAAATAATTTAAACCACCGACTTTTGTGCGTGTGAGTTTTCAATCGAGGATCTTCATCAGTCCACAAAAGAACATCAACGGATAAACAACCAAAGCTTCAAAACAATCAGCTGACTTCCCTCTGTGTACCGACATTTCTTTTTATTTTATTTTAGCAATAAACTTCCCATTACCAAACGAAGAAAACACATATGGTGCATAAACATGCATGCACACAACTAATATCAAGCACATTGCAACCAGAATATACACACATATATATATATATATATATACACAGAACACCGTTCCACATCTTCATAACTAACAAAACAACTCAACCACAACAAATCGCATAAAAAATGATGTATTATATTATGTATATATACCTTTAACAACTTTGTTTGTGCCTCTAATGGTGTAAGAATCCACTTCTCCTTTACCAGGTCTTGTTTTCTCCATGGATTATCAAAAGATAGCAATAAATATTTTTCCTTTCACAGAATGACAGAAATGTGGGTAGAGTACGTTAAATGGTGAATGTTGACTGATTATAAGAACAATGAAAGTTCATTGTCGGGACAAATTCTAGATTCCGGTGAAAGATGGAGGGGACATTTGATAAACCCTAGATTTTTGGGGCAGATATTTGGGCAAAACAAAACCTAGAGCTGCTTTGCTTTTTTAGTCATGGAGACTATAAGCCGATACTTAAATGCAAATTTTAGCAGTACTGTTTTGTGACGAATGCAAAACCAGATTTTATGTGTTAATAACGTTTTGTTAATCCATGGATTACGAAGTGACAAAGTTCTTGCAATTCTCTGCTGTTCCCTATGGTACAATTCTGGGTAGGTGAGTCCTTTGATTTGTACGAGGTGGTGGATGGTGAAGAGACATACCTTGAATTATATATACTGTATTTATTTCTGTTTATTTGATAATAATATTGTGAAAAAACGAAAGGAACCGACAAGGCGACAATACTACTGTACCATTACTACTATAATCCATCCGTGCGATGCACGAAGTCTATATTGAGGAAAATAATATTTTTCTGAAGATTTAATTGTACAAAATCTATATCAATAATAAAATATAAAAATAAATAAATTGAATTAAAAAATAATGGAATAATAAATCATTAACAAAACCACGAAGTTTGTAGAAATTTTTAAATGGTATCGGCTTTTTGTAAAAGTGTTGACCAGGATTTGAACTCTATATCTTTTACTTTCTTTGAAATTTATTCTCTCACCTCCAACCACTACTCCCAACTTATTAAAAAAAAATCATCAACAAAAATATAATAAAAAATTACAAGTTTTTGATTTTTAAATAAATGATGAATCGATGTCTTTAAAATGCATTTGAAAACCTCCAAAACTACACCATTGAGAACAGATATTTTCTGCAAATATAATTGTGTTGTAAGTGCCAAATTTAAATAATAAATACAAAAAAATGGCTTAGTTAAATGAAAAATGAATTTGGACCTAAATCATAGTTGTTATTATCTAAAATATAACATTTGTTCGCCCACCAATCATTTAGCCCAAAAAAATAAACAAAATATCATAAATGGGCTTGCAGTCCATATTCAGAAATGGACCAAAAGATAACAATTATGAGAAGAGAAAAAAGGAAATTCTTATTCAGTTTTATTCTAAACTTATTCGGTCAACAAAAATTTCATTTCTAAAGTTACAACACTTACGGGTCTTTTCGCGCCTCACGAAACAAACTTACCGCATAAATTATCTCATCAATTTTTTTCTTCTCCGCCGATGGTTGTTATCTCATCCGCCGCATCATTCTCAATCAAACAAATGGATGTTTCACGGTTGAAGAAGTTATCCGAGCAAAATCGAAATTTCCAACCATGATAATGTCGATCTATTTCTCGATGCATAAGTGTTTCTCTCCTTTACCAATGCGATTCTGTTACATGTTATTTTTATTTTTTTATATGTGGTTTGTTTCTTAAAATTTATTTATTCTAAATGAGAAAAATAAAACTGTTTTGTTATTTATTTTTTCGATTATCATAGTTATAATTTTTTATTTACCGATCCAGAAGAATAAAGTTTTGAGATCTAATTTTTTTGTGTGAAAATCCAAAAATCGGAATCGAAACTAAATTTGGTTTCGAGTTCCAATATTGAATTTTGAGTCTTTCTATCTCATTCTTTGAGATATTTCATAATGTAATTTTGAGGTTTTTGACCTCTTTTAGCCTATTCTTCTAATTTAAACCATTTGTTACTGAGTAAGTATTCAAATATTCTATTTAGATGATAAGCTTTGAAACCCCATGTAAAAACACACACACACACACTACCACAATTAATGAAACAAAGAATATGGATATATTTGATGGACTAAAATACATACTTGATTTTTCGTGCAAAAACTTGATTTAATATGTTTTAATTAGACAGACAGGAGTTCACATTTAAGTGATTTTGTAACATATCTTATTCCATTTCGATCGAACAACAATTTTTAGGGGAAAAAATCTTTTTGTAACATATCTTATTCCATTTCGATCGAACTCAAATACATTCTTCCTCGAATTGTTCATCGCAACCATATATATTCATTCACGGATTGTACGACATCAAGAGTGGGAGCTAGTATAACTCTTTGTTGAAGTATGATGTATGATCAACATTGCTTCCAAATAATGGATAAGTACTATTTACAATCGCCGCAATCGGATCGAGAAATCTTCCGGCAAAAACTCATCGAGTAGTATCAATTGTATCATATCCATCATTTGGCTCCCCAATATTTCCATCTCATATCTTAGCAATCCAATCGGCAAATCGTTTTAATTCTTCACAACTCTCGTTAGATTCCATGTTTTGTAATCTCATATTTTTGTTCAATCTCAAGACATTATAATGTTTCCACAGATTCAATGAATTTATAGTGGCATGAATGATATCTTGTCTACTACCTTTAGGGATAACGGGCAATTTTGACGAAAATCTCCCCCAAACACAATTGTCTTTCCTCCAAAGGGAATTTCTTTTTGATAGGATCGACTTCTTTTTCATGATGTCTTTAATGGTGTTATCCAATGCTTCAAAAACAATGTCTATGCATCATTAGAGCCTCACCCCAAATTATAAGCTTCGATTTAAATATAAGCTCTCGCAAGAGGACTTCCTAACTTTATATTGCAAGTTGATTCTTCACTTGGATTAAACGGAATTGCAAACCTATAATGCGCGATCCTCCCACAAGGTAATAGGAGAGATCGATACCTGGTTACTCTCGAAAACATCCTCCTCTCGCCGATCAACCTTCAAGCTAAACTTCTTCCCGAAACACCGCACAAGGGGGTGGAGGGGGCTCAGCATACCCTCTCCGATGCTTAAGTCAGTGACTTGGAAGAGAAACAAGAGGTAGAAAAAATATAATGTAACAGTAAATGTGTGATTAGGTTTAGAATGAACCTGGACTTGGGTTTTTATACCTTAGCTAGGATTAGGGTTTCCGTAAAATCTAGGATTCCGTTACGATTTGGTGTCAGTCATCATTAGGTTAGGATCGGATCTTCTAAAACCCTAATTTTACGCCCTTAAGACCTTGGTTCAATCGACTGAGACACCTCAGGTCATCATACTGGTGTATTAAATGTTAAGCTTCTTTGTTCATATAGCCGAGCTGTGATAGACCAGCCTATGAAAGGGCATAACCAACCTCCAACAAGTCAGCCCACCACACTCGACTTGATCGGATCGATTTACTAAGCCCTAAGCTCGAGACTCATCAGATCGGCCTAATCATTAGACCTTAAGCAGGTCGACCCAACACTGAGCCTCATCAGATCAGCCCAATGCTCAAGGCTCAATAGGTCGACCCAATACGTTGAGCCTCATCGGATCGGCCCATCAATGCTCAAGGCTTAACAGTCGCCCAATATCCGAGCCTTATCGATAGGCCCAATGCTCGGGCTTAACAGTCGGCCCAATACGTTGAGCCTCATCAAATCGGCCCAACCAAGGCGATCCCGGACCATATTTTACCCTTATCAATACAATTGGATGCCACATTTAGCACGATACCTTCTTTTGATCGCAACCAAACAGAGATAAGGTCTTCCAAATGAACGTCTTCCCGATTCTTCCATACCCATATATGACAAAAACTTTTCCAATATCTCAATTAATCAACAATGATGGTATCGTAAACATGATGTTGCTCAACATTTAAGTTAGACATAAGCTTCTTGTGTTCTTCTCGTTAAACTTACTCGATCATGGTACGTCTCATCATGTATTAACCTATTACTTGAGAATTGGAAAAATTGATCACTTGAAATGGCATTGATGAAAATCACGCAAACTCTTTCCATAACTCCGCACTATCTTCTCAATTTCCACAAAGGCGTAACTCTTAATATCATTGTCGGATAATTGCAAGTCCGCAATTTAAAAAGAAATTAGATAAAGAACACATGTAAAAAAGTATATACATTAATTGATTCATACCTTGATATTGGAACAAATTTCGTTGCTTATATAGATTATCATCGGATAGATAGGTCCAACATGACTCCCAAACTATCGCAGTCGGCTTATACATTCGGATGATAAAAGTGTAGCAAAAAGGACCTCATGGATTGTGTTGATGCCCATTCGCTTGCTTCAATGATACCGTCAATGTATTCTTGATCATCATTTAATAATCCCAATTCATAGCATGCATCTCTAAAAGAATGATACCGCACACCACCAAACGTACATATATCATCGTAAAGTAAAAGAGCACTTAACTATGTTTAAATGACATCTCATTTGGTACATATCATCATAACCTGGAGGAACAAAGAAAATACGACCGATCGCAAAACCTTTTTCCTTGGTATCCATTCTCGAGTATTCGATTTCCAAAAAAAACTTCTTTGGAAATTCGGCGTATGTTAACTCTCTTACTTCGGGATACTTCTTATTAGCTTCCATCCATGCCAAAAACATACTGACGATTAATAGTTTGTCTATCCGAACAATGTCGATATTATCGAATCGAGAGAACACAATATTATGTTCATTGGGAAGATGGAAACTCGGGAGCTCAATCGGGAGGGTCTCTGTCATCGTATTTCAAATCCAAAGATTCTCCAAGCGACTTCACATGAGGAAATGTATCTACAATCGTAGTACATATTAACCTCATCGACAGTCTTTTCGAATTTTCATCATTTGTGCTATTGTAAAATGATGCGTTGACGCGATCGTTCCCTTATTTATATATTTGAACAAATATTTGATTGCTCTTGATTGATTACACCATTCAACGTTCATATGTGCTCCATATCGAATCAATAAGTATTGATTATGAGGAACAACATATCTATTGTCCAAATAAACTCCATTATTAAAAATTGTTTCTCCCATTATCTCTGCTGCTTGTAGACAGGATAGCCATCCTCGTCAATTGAAGTCACATCAACATACTTTTTTGGAAAATGTTTGGAGCAACGACCGTCCACCATGCAAGGAGAATTTCTTCTATCATCACCCGGTGTTCTAAAAAGCGCTAGGCGTTAGTCGGGCGGCGCAGATCGAGGCCTAGTGCCCAGGCGAGCCTGGGCGGGGTTAGACGGGACTGTGAGGGGTTAGCGAGCCTAATCGAGAAAAATAATGTAGGCGGACAAGGAGGCCTAGCTCTGGCGGGGACTAATTGGGGCTGGCGGGGATTTTTGGAACAGTGATCATCACCACAAGGACCGTGCACCATAAATACATGAACTCAAGCATAATATTTTGGATCATCGGTCCCATCGGTATCTCTTGAGAAATGATGCGATCAATTGCATCCGGTGTTGGGAATTTATCTTCCTTAGATTGGAAAAGTAATATGTGAGCACGAGGCAATCCTCTCTTCCGAAATTCCACAGTGTATATTATTGTAAAATAATAACAATCATTTGTTAATTTATATTTATCATAATCAAAATAAAGTAATTATGTATGATAAAAATATATTTTTATGTAAGAAAAATACACGTACTAAAGAAAACTACCGGCTTTGACATTTCCGAAAATCTTATTCTTACAAAGATCTTGAATCAATCCATCAAGCTTAACTTTAAATACTCTACACACAATATTCGGACGATCTTGGGCTTTAATCCATGGTTATCAACAAATCTCACAATTTCGGCCACTTGGGGTTACATGTAAAAGTAATAAATAAATCTGGATAACCCGCCCATTTACATATAGCCATGGCATCTTGATAATTCTGAATCATATATCTTGCTCCTCCGGTAAAATATGAACACAAAGTATAACCCATTTTTCTTGAGTAGACGTATCAATCTCACCCCGTAACAGGGCATCATGTAGCCCTTTATACATTTCACATCACAATTGTTTCGATGCATTTCTAATATAAGTTAGTCGTCTTGATTCAATCATAGTGTATGCATCAACCATGAATTCTTTGAAAAAAGTCTACCCGAAGACAAAATTGTTGAAGCCTCATAATCTCTTTCATGCATTCTATATGCAACAATTCCCTTATACTAACCTTTTTTCCGCCTAGTGTTTCGCTTTTCCATCGAAAATGGAATATCCTCCCTATAACCATCTTCACCGTAGGGGGAAAGTAGCGGATATTGAAGACCAAAATATGCGACATTTAGTTCATTTATACGCTTAAGTTGTCATGTCTTAGTTTCTACCAAAATATCCCTAACACCGATCATTTGATCAAAATCGCCAACATATAAAGCATCAACCTTTGAAGCGTTCGGTAGGTTATACCTTCTTGCATCACCATTCCGTCTACCAATCAATTTTAACTTCACATCGATCGACGCTCTTCTTGAACCATCTTGTCTTTAGCCATTTGGAATGATTTGACCAAAATATTTTCTCTATCTAACATGGACTTTAAGTCATATATAATTTCGAAGAAGATCATGACAATTAGGATCTTTCCGGAGAGACATTGTATAAAATTAAATCATGGCCAATTAGATGCATATAAAAAATGATAAAATAATGAATTAAAACAATTACCTAACAACAACAATACGATTTGTGATTTTATTTTCAAGATCATAAATATATAATCGAGCAAACTTAGGAGATGCACCATTTGATGGAAGGAAACTTGAATCAAATGATAATTTTGACCATGAAGTTTGAAAACAGGAGGAGAGCCACCTTGATTTATCCGGTTGTCTATTTTCCCTCCCATTGAAGTAAAACAAAACATATTGTTGTGCGACGCCATGTATGTTTTGGCGTAGTGCTTGCTTTTATTTCTTTGCTTTCTATATAACAATTCTTGTAACTCCGAGGTGGGTCGCTTACGTTAGGAAGTCGGATTTTCCTTGAATACAACATAGAGAATACTTGGGATTTCGTGCTTGATAATAGCGAGACAATCTCTCGTTGTACAAAAAAAAACACCACAAAAACTACATTTGAATGTTGGATCGCCGATATCCCAATATTCTTTAAAAAGAACATATCAAGAATTATAATATATCATAAACAAATTCTTGCATACTAATTATCTAAAAAAATGGCAAACCTAATATACATACCGATTAATGACATTGAATTAATTTGGATCGCACTATGACATATAAATTTTTTGTTACATTTTGTTTGTTGCGATTTTGTGGTTGAATTCTCGACGATGATTTGCATAACAATAAACTAATATGAGAAATACAATTTTAAAAGCAATATAAAAGATAATATAACATATTTTTACTTTCGATTCTTGATTTATCTTCATCTAATTGACGTTTCTTGCTTTGTATGCCACTAATATTTCTAGAGTTAGGAGAAACATCATCATTCGTTGAATTAACAATAGTAGAGACACTGCGATTTGTAATTGATGAAAATTGTGTGAAATAATAATAATTTCCGTAAGCCTCAATGATGTGTTTATGAAAATAAAATAATATTAATTATTATCTATATAATATTATTTTATTTTTATAGAAAAAAATTCAGAATTATAAGCGCCAAAAAAAAATACCATTGGTAATATCGCATGAGAGGGAAATTGATGTCGAACTTAACGTGTTTTTCTTGGAACTTTCAAAGACTATACTTTTGAAAATCATTATTTTCGCAACAAAAAAATTATCCACAAGAACTTAATAAGAAATGCCAACAAAAATATAATTACTATTTTTTATAACCAACAAAAATTTCTTTATTTCAAAGAAGGAAGGAAACATGTACTACTATACAACACATTCCTTACAGAAATGTGAGTGCTATAATGCACATATTTTATTGGGCTATAATACAATGAAGAATGACCCACCAAAAAGAAAAAGAAAATTCAAACAAAACACATTCCTTATAGAAACCTAGAACATTCCAAAATGAACCACCACTGCCTCACTTCATCTCACACATATACTCTTATCTCACACACACAATCAGATTCTTGTCATGTTTTTTCAAGATTTTCTTGTTTAATGATATCTTTTTTCTATTTGAACCGCATATGGATCTAATTTTTTTCAATTTTTCAAAATAAATATTTAATATTTAAAAACGGATGTAAATTGATTTTAAGGGTTTTCTTACGAAATAATTGGAAGATCTAGACATTTTCCATTAGATATGATTCTTTCTTAGAGTATCAGTAGTTTCTAGAGATTTTTCTTTTATAAAGATATGTATATATTTCAAATTTTATTGTTTTTGAATAATAAAAAATATTGAGATATATGCATTTTGTAACAAATCTGAAAATACTTCAAGTTTTAAGGGTTTTTGATTTAATTTGCCGTAAAAACCGAGGCCTTTTTCTCGTCAAAGAAAGGAACACTCTTCGATCGACAATATGTAAGTGTTGTAATTTAAAGATTCTCCTCTTTTTTTCCAGATTTTTTGTTCAATAATATTTTCTATTAATGAACTTCATATAGATCCATTTTTTTGCGATTTTTTCAAAATAATATTTAATATTTAAAAATATGGATCTAAATTAACTTTTAGGGTTATCTTACCTAAAAATATCAGAAGATCTAGACTTTTTCTAATATATATGATCCTTGCTTAGAGTATCAATGGTTTTTAGATATCTTTCTTTTATAAAGATCCGGTCATATTTCAAATTTTATTGTTTTTTGATTAACAAAAAAATTGAGATCTATGCATTTTGTAATGAGATCTTAAAATACTTCAAATTTCAAGGGTTTTTGATGAAAAAATCCATTGATACATATATATTTAAAAGATTCCTCGTAAAAAAAAAAAAAAAACAATGGATAATAAACAAATTTGTTTCTAAATAACTGGATCTATTTACGTTTTAGGATTTTTCCGATGACATAAAGACATAATAAATAAATATTTTTCCCGATGGATGTTTATTTGGATCATTACGATCTTTATTTTTCTTAAATAAATAGATTGAAAGTGAAAATCCATGCAAGATACCGGATAAGGACACCTACCCTTATGTCTACATTTTTTAGGTTCCAGGTAGTTTGTAGTTCTTTTTCAATATTAGGTAAAAAAAATTTCATTTTATGATAGAAGTTTAATTTATAGAAGACTGGAATAGATAATTATTAGTTATATATACGGAAGGAAAATTTTGGTATTGATGAAGAATCGTCATTGTAGGGCCTAACACGACTTACCATATTTGGTAACAACATTTTGGCCGGATTTTTCCATATTTGGAAGAAGTTCTTGCTTTTATATATACTAGTAATCCACCCGTGCGATGCATGGCGTCTATATTGAGGAAAATAATATTTTTCTGCAGATTTAAGTGTACAAAACCTATAAAAATAATAAAATATAAAAATAAATAAATTGAATTAAAAAAATAATGGAATACTAAATCATTAACAAAACCATGAGCTTGTAGCTTAAGTGGTATCACTTACTTTTTGTAAGGGTGTTGACCAGGATTCGAACTCAGTATCTTTCGGTTTCTTTGAAATTTATTCCCTCATCTCCAACCACTACTACCAACTTATTAAAAAAATCATCAACAAAAAATATAATAACAAATTACAAATTTTTGATTTTTAAATAAATGATGTATCGATGTCTTTAAAATGCATTCTCAAAACCTCCAACACTACACCATTGAGAACAGGATATTTTCTCGCAAATATAATTATGTTGTAAGTGCCAAATTTAAATAAGCACAAAAAAATAACAAAATGTAAATTTAAAATTAACAAAAAAAAAAAAAAAAAAAACAAAAATGGCTTAGTTAAATGAAAAATGTATTTGGACCTAATTCATAGTTGTTATTATCTAAAATATAACATTTGTTCGGCCCACCAAATATTTAGCCCAAAAGAATAAACATTTCATAAATGGGCTTGCAGTCCATATTCAAAAATGGACCAAAAATAACAATTATGAGAAGAGAAAAAGGAAATTCTTATTCAGTTTTATTCTAAACTTATTGATCAACAAAAAAATCATTTCTAAAAGTTACAACACTTCTAGGTCTTTCCGCCGCCTCACGAAACAAACTCGCCGCACAAATTATCTCATCAATTTTTTTTTCTCCGCCTATGGTTGTTATCTCCTCCGCCGCATCATTCTCAATCAAACAAATGGATGTTTCACACGGTTGAAGAAGTTATCCGAGCAAAATCAAAATTTCCAACCATGATATATGTCGATCTATTTCTCGACGCATGAGTGTTTTCTCCTTTACCAATGCGGTTTTGTTACATGTTATTTTTATTTTCTTAATATGTTGTCTGCATTTCTTAAAATTTATTTATTCTCGACGTGAGAAAAATAAAACTGTTTTGTTATTTATTTTTCCAATTATCATATATAATTATTTTATTACCGATCCAGAAGAATAAAGTTTTGAGATCTAAATTTTTTTTTGTGTGAAAATCCAAAACCAGAATCAGAACTAAATTTGGGTTCGGGTTCCAATATTGAATTTTGGGTCTTTCTATCTATTTTCAGGATATTTCATAATGTAATTTTGAGGTTTTCACCTCTTTTAGCCTATCCTTCTAATTTAAACCATTTGTTACAGTAAGTATTCAAATATTCTATTTAGATGATAAGCTTTGAAACCCCATGTAAAACACACACACACACACACACACACACACACACACTACCAAAAAACCACAATTAATGAAACAAAGAATATGGATATATTTGATGGACTAAAATACATACTTCAGATTTTTTCAGGCAAAAAACTTCAGATTTAATTTGTTTTAATTAGACAGACAGGAGTTCACATTTAAGTGATTTTGTAACATATCTTATTCCATTTCGATCAGAACAATAATTTTAGGGGGAAAAAAATCCTTTTGTTCTACACTTTTTTTCAAGCAAATCTTCTTATAATTTTATCATAAAATCATGTATTTCTATCTCGATAATTACGCTAATTTTATAACAAAACTAAAAATTTATAAACTGATAAGCAGTGAATAGAGACGGATTTTCTTGTAGAATAGGTTGAAATTTACTAATTTGTTGGATTGTTTGTAACATGAAATCAGTAGGTCCCCAGGGGTGTGAGTGTAAGGTTTAGAAGGGGGGTTGAATAAATCTTACCAACTTTTCGATTTAGTCATTTTAAATATTTGAGTTAATACTTCACAATTGAGTCCTTGATGGACGGCTAAGTTAGTTAATCGCCAGAGTTAGTTACTCAATGATTTCGGATCGAGCCGTTGATAGAATAACTCAATTTGTTTTTGACTAAAGACTTAACTCGACTTTCATTGTGGTTTGTTTTTTTGGAAGACTTTACACCCTTAAATTTGGTTTAGTACTTTAGAGATTATCAAGTGGATAGCAAATTTATCAGAGTTAAATAAATAAGATGCAGGAATTAAAGTCTTTGAAATGTAAATGACACGATAAGTTTTTATAGAGGTTCAAGATGGGGTAATTCTTCTACTCCTCTCTTCTCCAACTCTGGAGGAATCCACTAGGTATTGATCGTATACAAAGTGATAACGGATCCGGATACAAGTCTTGATCACACACGGTGACTTGATCCTTTGGGACTCGATCTGGAGATGCCTTGGTCACGGTGGCTTCTCGCACGACTCGCCTTCTTCTTCAGGCGTTTTGCTTTGCTACTACTGACCCACTTTGCTCAAGCTCTTTGGATTTGATCACGAAGCCCTCCAAAACTTGAGACTTGTTCGACCTTGAACCTTCCTACAATCCTCCGTGGAATGTAGACCCCTTGATTCTTCAATAATTTCCTCTTCAATCGATTGAAGTTATCTTTCCTTCACGGTGAGTGTTGGATTGATTTTCTTCGTAATGTAGGCTTGAGGATTAATCTTGAATAATTTGAGAATATCTTAGGTTACTGATTCAAATGTTTGCTTGAATGTTTGTGGTTCAGTTACCTTCTCTCGCAGTCATTCCTCCTCAACCTTTTATAGTGATCTTTCAAAAATCGCCCGTTGAAGAGATAGGCTTATTTTTGAAAGTCACTTGTGGTCGTTGGCTTGTCTTGTTGCGATCCTTGGAATTGCCACTTCCTCGTATGAATTATTCTTGACTTTTCGAGTTCGACATGGTGCAGTGCTTCCCATTGGTTTATTCCTTTTGCACGCTTCGGGGGTGAGCACTTCGAGAAAGGTAGTATGGAGGTATTACTTGTTTAAGTAATTCCCTTGATTTATGTGCAACGGATCTCTTTCGATTATCTCGACTTGACCGCATTTCCTTGCTTTCCCCAGGTGACTTAGAGTCGCCTTCCAATCATGGATGACTCTTCGTCACTTCAACTTGAGACTTGGCTATCTTGAGTTGACTTGACCGATATCTGCTCACCGCATCTCGGTTGCTCCTTGATCGACTTCCCGTCTTCTCTTCTTTGCCATACTCATTGTCTTTGCATGTGAGTCTTCCTTCTAGTCTCCGGTTGTCTTCTTGCATGTTTAGGCATAGTCGACTTAACTCACTTGACCAGCCCTATTTATTACAATGCGGTTTACAACGAAAATGGGGTGCCAACTTCCTATTCTAAGTTTTACATGGCATTCATCAAAATCTAAACAATAAATTTCCCAACAATTTCCCCCTTTTTGATGATGCCAAAACTTAAAACATTCAAAATGTAAATAGCAAAGATACATACAGATAGTGCATTCACGAGAGAATGTATGCGTAGAATCAATCCTTTTATTGATCATAACATTCTTGTCTTTTACACAGTTTGTTTACAAAGTGTATCGAGCAAACATCTATGTCTACGCAAAAATAGAGAATTTCTGATTTATTACGAGGAAGACTTACGTAAAATGTATTTACATAGTAAAATACATGAAGGGGGGTGACAACAACACTTCATCTCCTTCGCTTCCTCTTCTTTCTTCTTCTTGACTCTGTCATCTTCTCGGTCTTCTTTTCTTTTTCTCATCTTCACCGCTTTCTTCTTTTTTCATACGCTTCTTAAGGCGACTTCATCTCTTCTTATTCTCTCTTGTCTCTCCTCCCATAGCCGAGTTTGTCTTTTATTTTCTTCTTCAATTCTTTTCACATACTCGGCATTGTTCTTAGCCACTTGCAGATTGGCTACTTCATCAAAACCATTGAAGAGATCCCTCATTTCTTGCCGGATCTAGTACTCAATGTTTTTGGGCAGAGGTCTAGGTCGAAACTTCTTCCTCCACCACTCGCTTCTTCTTCTCTACCTACCTCTTCCTCTCGGGCGTGTTTTGTCTTTGGGGCCTTCTTTTTGCCACCGAGTGAGTGAATAGCGGAGTGACCGAGCAGAGCGATCACGCTGAGTCCTGTCGGCCTTCTTCACATAGTGTGAGACCCTTTTCCCAAAGTAAAAGTCCTGGCTTGAGCCATGGACATGTTTGCGAAGTATCCTTGAGATGCGGCGTTTTAAATTCATCAACTGATCTTGGCTCGATTCGCATACGAGATGGCATAAGTGTCTCTCTCTTTGGAATGCCTCCATGTTGTTTCAAAATCTCCATAACTCGGGCATTCATCCTTCCTTCCACTTCCTCCATCCTCGCTTCAATGTATTTCTCTTGTCACCATAGGGTGCAGTGTTGGAGTGGCAGAGTCACTTTGGGAGTTTTTGATAATATCGGTTTGTGACAAGACCTTGTTGGGGGTTTGTGCAATCATCAAGGTCACATCTCTCGATCCTTCCCCTCAATAGACTTCCCTTTCTTTTCTCTTGAAACTTCCTCATTTGTCTTTCCCTTCACAGTTGCTCCTCCTTATCAACTTCGGATCCCTTCGACTTTTAGGTATTCCTCTTCCCCCTTTTTGGCATCATCAAAGGAGAGAGGAACCCTGGAAACAAACTAGCGGCGAGGAAGTCGAGTCCGCGATAGCCAAGTTCTCGCTTCGAGTCGCTGCGGAGTATGCGGTGCGAAACTCGGAGCGAGTAGCGTTGGATTGACTTTAATTAACTTCATCTCGGCCATGAGAAGGCTGAATTTTCAATCCATGTTTTCTTCCATACGCAGGAGCTCATTCTTATTTTGCTCACGCAGCAGACTTTATCTCAAGTGTGAGATTCATGCATGTGCTCAATGTGTTCTCTCAACTTTATCTTCGCATCGGCATTCTCTTTCGCCATACCAATAGCTTGTTGAACAATGTTCAAATATCTAGCTTGTTCCACACGCATTGTTTCTTCTTTGTTGCCACCACTCCGGATTCGACTATTATGCCTCTCAAGTCGGCAGTAAGGTTGACATCTCTGTTATCCATCTCATGTCCATCGAGGCCTAGTGCCTCTCCATGCGTTCAATTTCAGCAAATAATGCTTTGAACACCTCCCGAACTTCATTGTTCCTCTTCGGTTCATTGCGGTGACGGCCAAGCAACGTCAAAATCATAGTCACCGAACGATGGTATCGATGGAATGACAGAGAGAATGGAGGTCGGGTACCTCCGGAGAAATGAATGGAGGTCGAGCAACCGGAATTTGTTCAATGATGAGTGGTGCTCGTGAAGTTCCTTGTGGAGTCGAACTCTTTGTAGCTTGGGAAGCTGCGCGATGGACTGTTTCACTGGGGTCTATTGTGAAGTTGACCCGACCTTGCCGAGCCTCACTGTCTCAATAGCTTCGTTGGTCTTAGCTGGTTTTCCACGTGAGTTGATCGGTCCTCGGCCTTATCGAAGCATCATCGGACGATGATGAGATTTCCATGGGTGGCTCATCAAAGTTGAAAGTTTGACGAGTAGTCTTGAGGTCGACTTACTCGTGGTTGGAACACCCTTACCGAGTCTTTTGGATCGATCACAGGGGATGACTCGGCTTCATCGTCTTCTTCCGATCCCAGAAAGGTTACATTAGGATTATCCTGGGAATTGTGAAGCGCACTTATCTCCTTTTTTGATGGATCAATGATAGCGGGAGGGATGTTCTCGATTTGACTTCTCTTTACCCGGGGAAGTCTCAACCTCTCGTTGGCCTTCATTACCTGCGAGTCTCAAGCGCAACGAGGCGAGGCTTGGACATCCCTTTCGGCAGTGTCATTTGTCTTAGGGTCTTTGTAGTGGCATCCATTGGAGTCTCAACTCCATGGATTGCACTTTTTCGCCGCCAGTGTTAACTCCCAGGGTACATTCCTTCCGTGCCTCGACTACACATCAAAGCATCATTAGCCTTCGGAGCGGTTGGCACCTCACCGAGACGGTCTCAACTGCTCGAGCCTCGTCGATGACAACTTGTCTTTGTGCACTTTGTGTTTGTTCCTTCTCCACTTCGCCTCCTAGATTCATTGTGGAGTCACCGCAAAGATCCTCCGACATTCTTTGTAGTGGAGGAGTTTTCTCCTCGGTGGCACACTTGGTGAGTGACTTGGATTGGGGTCACTCGTCTCCGGACTCCGGTTGTTCCCATTGAGTATTCGGTACCGTTGGGGCGGTGGTAAGACACCTTCATTAGGGGTTGGCTCGATTTGGGGTCCCCACTATCCCGATTTCATCGCCGGTTCCTTAGTTCTTCTTCCGAGTGAGTGGGAAGTGGTGGCAGCAACAACGGTGGCAACATCTTGCCGCACCACTCCCATTGGGTCTATCTCCAATCGTGTTTTGGAGGACTCTCCTGGTCCCTCCATCATCCTTTGCTCATGAAGGATTCTCGATTCTTCCATTGCTTTGCTGCATTTGCAACTCTTCGTGGCAAAGCAGGTCGATCCTCATCACTTTTCGATAGGGACGTCAAAGTGAGGATGTGTATGTTCGGTGGTGGTGATAGAGGCGGAGATCTTTGGCCTTCTCACGTGCTCTCGCGTCTCACCGCTTTAGCCCATTCATTTTCTTTTCGAATTTCCGTATATTTATGCAATTATCTCGTCAAGGGCTTGCAAAGATCGTGTGTCCACCTCAAGAAATCAAGAGTTCTTCTTCCTCAACAATGAACTCGGATATTGAAACCGCACTGGATAGGGCTCGACTTCCATTTTCTCCACTCGCGCAAACGATTTTGGATGTCCGGATACAATGGAGAGTGCATGATTAAATCGTCTTCATCATCCTCTTGCAGGCCCTTGTTTCCAGGTATTGAAGGTAGCAGACTTCGCCGCTCGACACCTTCAAAGATGACCTCCTTCTGGTGGAGAAACAACCCGTCAACAGGTGACTCGGTTGTCTCGGCCATTCGTTGTTGTTCCTCAATTGCGATTGACATACTGGTCTTCAAGTTGCCTCTCTCATTGATCGGCCTCAGCAGACTTGGCCATTTCATCAATCACTTCGGAGACTCTACTTCTCCGGCGGTCTCGGGTATCTTCTCCGGTGAGTGACAGACTCGGCCCAACTTCTCAAGCTCGAACGCTTGAAAATTCTTCTCCTTTATTCTTGTTTGAACCGGAGGGATTTCTGGTTCGACAAAGGTTTCTTCCGAGTCTTGGGCGGCAGGGGCGTCTTTGTTGTTTTCTTCTCGAGGAGTGGCCATCTTGGCTTATCGGTTCTCCTTTTTTTAATGACCGGAGAAGGTATTTGGGATTCTTCTCTGCTGCGGCTACGAGGGCGGGAGAGACACGGCTACGGGCGGGTGACTCGGCTGCAGGGGGGAGTAGATTTGTTTTTCTTTCTTTGCGCAGGGGGCAGCGATTCTCTTAGCAGTGCGCAGGGCGCCTTCTTCTTTAGTGGAGAGGAGACGGATGTATCTTGTGGTCGAGTTGATTCCCCTCACTCGTATCGCTCTCTTAGCGTAGGCTCTTTCGTGCGCCGAGAGAGGTTTGATCTCGAACATCCTCTTGTTTACATGGAACGCCTTTCCATGTCGAAGAGGACTCCTTTTACCTCCATCGTCGGCCAATCACTGCACCGTATCCCGGGATCCTCCAAATGCTCCATTCTCCTTGAAGGATTTGTTCCCTACATTCAGCAGAGTTTGTGAGACAAACTCGCCCAGTTCACTTTCTTTTCTTCAATGATCACGGCCATTATGATCAATTTCGCTTTGGGACGGTTGGTCAAAGTCGCCAAATTTGATGTCTATGCATTTGGCAACGATGTCCAACAATTTGTGGTAGTCCTCCTTCAATCAACCTCTTGTTGTTGTGTAGACTATCTTTTCAAAGATAGTCGGTCTTGGCTATTTCCTTCCAAGCGGCGGCCAAGTCAACATCGCTTCATTGATTTCGGTGCTCCTTCCGTCGGTAATGAGCGGTGTTACGCCAAATCCTTGGCGGTGATGATGAACTCCTTCCCGTGAACAGAGGATTTGATCCCCCATCGTGAATCTCGGCATTCACATAGAATCGTGCGACCTCTTCCACATATGTCATCGGAAAGTCCATCGTCGAGAAATGGTTTTAGCCCGGTCGTTTCGAGTTTTTCAGCGATCTTCTTTATAAGGCGTCATCGGACCCCTGTTTGACCATACCCTCGAAATCCACAGACCAGGTGTGGATTTGTTTTCCTAGCTTGACAAAATCGTGAGTAGATGCCATTTTTCAAGTATTTCACCGAATGAAACTTAGAAGATGATTTGAAGATTGATAGGGTTTTTGAGAGAGTTTTTGCCTTTGCTTTTGAGAGAGAAAAGTGAAGCAGTTTTTGGTAATGTGTGAGAGAAACGGACGAAAATGGTTTAAGTATGGTTCATGAAAGGGCGTGCGGGTGGTTTTTGAAATGTGATCGAAATCAAGGCTTAGATTTTGCATGCCGATTAGCATTTAATGTCTCGTATTTAGTGCGGCAACATTTATATCCAATCATAAGCTTGGTGTGCGGCTTTTGCCTGTACACGTCATAATTATCTTGACGTCATTCTTAAAAACATTCCCACTTAGTAAAAACGATGCGTTTTTGTCCCTTTGCTCATAAATGACTCAACTTATCCCTTAGCCGATTTAACTCTTCTTCTCACAGTTCTCCTAGTGACTCAAATTGTCGATTAACTCGACAAAATTGTCTTTTCCGATATGGATGATTCACTTAGCTGATTTGAGAGTTCACTCTTTTTCCCTTTTCGTGTTTCATTTCTTTTCTTTGAGTCTCCGAGTGTCACTCAACTCAATTAACCCTAACTCATGTTTGAGTTCTTCAAATCTTGACTCACATAATGGTTTTGTGAATATGTTAGCCAACCTGTTTATCGGTTGAAATATATTCCACGGTGATGTCCTTCTTTTCAACATGATCTCTTATGAAGTGATATCGACATCGATATGCTTTGTTCTTGAGTGCAACACAGATTTTGAGTGATTGCAATTGCACTTGTGTTATCACACATGATTGGAATTTCCTTTTCTTCAACTTCATAGTCTCTCATTTCTTTGTCTCATCCAAAGGACTTGGGCACAACTGTTTGCCCGCCTATGTATTTCTTCATTTGTAGAGGTGGCTATTGAATTTTGCTTTTTGCTAAACCAGAAATTAGCTTTGTTTCCAAGCATTTGACATGTGCCCGAGGTGCTCTTCTGTCAACTCTACATCCAACATAGTCGAGTCGAATAGCCAATTAGCTTGAATCCACCTTCCTTTGGATACCATAAGCCAACTTCTTGGCTTCCTTTCAAATATCTCAAGATTCTCTTGGTGCGTCATGTGGCTTTCTTTTGGAGCAGATTGAAATCTTGCACATACACCTACATCAAAGGTGATGTCCGCCCGCTTTCTTTGTGAGATAGAGCAATGACCCAATAAGTGCTCAGATCTTGTTTGATCTACTGTGCCTGCCATCCGCATCCATATCCATTTTGATCGATGTATTCATTGGTATTTTCACGAAGACTTCTCTTCCATACCAAATTTCTTCATTAAATCTCTCGGTGTATTTTATCGACTTATGAAGGTTCCATCCTTCATTTTGTTTCACTTGGAGTCCAAGGAAGAATGTCACTCTCCATCATGCTCATTTCGAATTTGCTTTGCATGAGGTTTGAAAATTTATCACATGACTCTTTGTTTGTGGATCCAAAAATAATGTCATCCACATATATTTGAACAAGCAATATACTCTTCGCATCTTGAATTCTCAAGAGTGTTCTATCCACTTTGCCTTTTGTGAATCCGTTCTCGATCGGGAATTGTGACAAAGTATCATACCATGCTCGAGTGCTGTTTCAATCCATATAGAGCTTTCTTGAGTTTGTATACCTTATCTCCAAGAGTCTTACGCTCAAATCCTGGAGGTTGTTCAACATATACTTCTTCTTCCAATAAACCATTAAGGAATGCACTCTTTACATCCATCGATATACAATAAAATTCTTGTGAGTGCATAGGAAAGAAACATCCTTATAGCTTCCAATCTTGCTACATGGGCAAATGTTTCATCAAAATCTATCCATTCTTCTTGGCAATATCCTTTGGCTACTAATCTTGCTTTATTTCTTACGACAAAACCTTCCTCGTTCATCTTGTTTCGAACACCCATTTAGTGCCAATAACATTTTGATGGGTGAGTCTTTGAACTAATTCCCATACTTTATTTCTTTCAAACCGATTCAGACTCTTCTTGCATAGCTTGAATCCAATGTGTGTCATCCAATGCTTGTGACACATCTTTAGGCTCTATTTGTGAGATAAAGCATGTGAACATAGCTTCTTGTTGAGTTCTGGATCTTGTTTTGACACATTCTCTTATATCTCCAATGACTAGTTCGGTGGATGGTCTCTCGGCCATCTTACATCAAAGTTGGAGTAAGTTAGTTGGATTCGATCGTCTTGCGGCTATGTTGCTTTGATCAGCTCTCTCGTCATCACTTAGCTGCAGATTTTCCAAATTGTTTTTGAGACTCGGACTATCTCATCTTCATCCGGGTTTATAATTCCAGCCCGACTTCAAAGATAGGGACTCTTCGCATGGTTGGTTGATTCAACTTATCGGTGACTCTTCAATGTCTTCTCCATTTACATTTGGCTCATCAAACACTACATGAATGGATTCCTCTGTAACCATAGTCCTCTTGTTGAGTACTCTGTAGGCTTTGCTTTCGGTGAGTATCCCAAGAAGATACCTTCATCGACTTTAGCATCAAAAGCCTTCAAATTATCTTTGCCATTGTTATTGATGAAGCATTTACATCCATATATTCTAAAATATGCAACATTTGGTTTTCTCCTGTCCAAATTTCATAGGAGTCTTTGTCATTTGTCTGTTTATCATGCATCTATTTTGAGTGTAGCATGTTGTGTTTATTGCTTCAGCCCAAAATCTTTTAGGTAGCCCCTGCTTCAGCCTAACATGGTCTTTCGCTTCTTTGAGAGTTCTATTCCTTCTTTCTCGCAACTCCATTCTCTTTGTGGAGTCCTTGCTGCAGACAATTCATGACCAATACCATTTTCTATACAATATTGAGTTATTATACCATTGACAAACTCGGTTCCTCCGATCGGATCTTATTTTGATAATGGTTTGGCTCTTCTCATTTCGAATCTTCTTCATCACCAATTTGTGGTAGTTTCGTAGAGTTTCTTTCTTCTTACACATGAATATTGTTGTCCATGTATATCTTGAGTAGTCATCTACTACCACCAAGGTGTATTTCTTCCCACTTATGCTAGCTGGTTCAACTGGACCAAATAGATCCATATGTAGCAGATGCAATATTCTTGTTGAAGATGGACATGTCTTTTCTTTGAATGATGATTTGATTTGTTTTCCCTTCTGACATGCATCACATATACTCTCCTTCTTGTATACTAAGTCTGGAAGTCCTTCCACAAGATTGCTTTACGCAAGCTTGTTAATTGTTTTGAAATTCGGGTGACTCAAACTTCTTGTGCCCACCTAACTTGATTCAAATTTGTGCTCTTTTGCTAATAGACAGTCTTTGGGTGTTGCAGTTGACCAATCCACGACATACATGTTCTTTTGTCTGCATCCTTGCAACACAACTTCATTTGATTTAGTATCCTTGATTTGACATATACCCATGTTAAATCCAACATTATAACCCTTGTCACAGAGTTGGCTGATGCTTAGCAAGTTGAAGTTGAGTCCTTCAACATATGCAACATCTGTGATTTTTAATCCATTTTTCTTGATGGATCCAATGTCTCTTATTTCTCCGAGCTTCATTTCCTCCAAATATGACTTTTGCACCTCGACTTCCTTGAATTTTGACAGATTTTTCTTGTTTCTGTCATATGTCGGAGCGACCACTATCCATGTACCAGGTTCCTTAGCACTCATTGTTCTTGAACCCGCAAACAAGGAAATTAAGTTGTAGGTACCCATACTTGTCTGGGTCCTGAGGGGTTAGTATTGTAAGATGATCCAACCAACCTATAGCCAAATGATTTGACTCTAAGGGGTTGCCATCTATCAGTGCCATAATCATAATTAATTTTGGCAAATTGCTTGGGGATTCTAGGTTCATACAACTGTCTCTTTTGTCTGTTATGCTGTATATGTGTTTTAGCAATTGCCTTCTTTGGGTAGTTGTGATATCTCTGAGTGTAGTGCCTAGGTGAATATGTGTCTTTGATGAAAGCTCTTATACCTTTGGAATGGCCTTTCTTTGAGTTCTGGCCTTTGCCATTTTGGCTTATATTCCATAGGTCTTTGCTGATAGTTCACATTATTCCAATCAGTTTGGCTTGGGTATTTTCTACCATTCCCTTCATATGTATTTCTTTTATAGAACTTCAGGGGTTTTTGGTAGCTCTGTTTCTTCTTTACAGAGTATTTCTGTTTGGAGTTTCTTTGAGGAACTCTGGATTTCTTCTCATTTGTCCTCTCAAAGATACTCAATCGGTTGTTTTCCTTTTCCTTTATAACCAAGGCCAGTTTGTTTGTAATTGTGCTTTGGGATAAATGTGTGTGCACCCTTTGGAGTTTTGGATTTTTGAGATACTTCATTGCTAGAAGATCCTTTTTCCAAAATCACTTTTGGAGCTTGACATAGCATAGAGGAATTAAATCCTAAGCCTGTCTTGTCTCCACATTCTCTTTGACTCATAATAAGATCATCCAATGATTTAGATGCCTTAGTGAATGAGGCAATCACATTTTTGAGGTCATTTTCCCTCTTTTCTATAGCAGCTATTTCTGCTATTAGCTTAGCATTTTCAGTCTTTAAACTTTCATTCTCATCAGCTATTTGACTTAGAGTACTCAGCTCCTTAGTCAGCTGTGAGTTTTGGCTTTTGAGTAGGCTATTTTCCTCATTTAGTAGTGTGTGTGAGGATTTAATGTGTTCAAAATCTTTCATCATTTTGCCTAATGAATCATAAAGATTAGTGGGTGATGAAGTGTGTGTGTCACGGTCACTATCACTGGAATCGAGTGTGATGAGTTAGAGTGTACCTCATCTTCTTGGTCGGGTTGGTCTTGTTCCTTGGCCATCAAACGGATCAAGGCTTCTTCTTCGAGTCACTTGAGTAGTCGGCTTCACTACTCTCAATCGGTTGTGTCTCTTGACTCATTTGTCTCGGTGATCTCTGCATGACTAACATTGCCTTTTTCTTTTCTTGTCTTCTTTCTCTCAAGACCTTTCTTTCTTCTTCATTCATGTATTTGTTGACTACAGGATATGGGCAATCAATGGCATAGTGACCTGGTTCTGAGTTCAAAGATAGATTTTCAACCTTTTGATCGACTCTTTCCATTCTTGGATTGTCACCCTTTGATATTCAACTTTTTGATGCTCTGTTTTCTTGGTTGGCCTATCTTCCTTGACTTGGATGAGCCGAGTGTCTTTTGGAGGGTTCTCCTTGCCTCTCTTGTAGTTCTTATTGAAGAACTTGTTAAACCTTTTAACCATCGGGCTATTTCCTCTTGATCAATGACTTCTTTGACCTCGGCTCTCTTGCCATCCTTAACAATTAGAAGCAAAATTTGTTTTGGGTACAACTGTCTCTTCCTGGTCTTTTCTTCTCGGCTCAAATTCGTAGGCTTTGAGATCCGAGAATAGCTCATGGTTGGATGTCTTGGATAGGTGCATGGAGTGTCTCATGGCCATGACTTTCATATCCCACTCGGTTGGGAGACTTCTTAGAATCTTCATACACATTTCTTCGTGTATATTCTTTTCCAAGTGCAGATAGCTCGTTGGTAATTTTCGTGAACCGAACATCCGGTTGATCCAGGGTCTCTCTGCGATCATTTTGAAATTTTCAAATTTTCAGATAGCCATTTGATAATTTATTTTCCTTGATTTGCTCACGAGCCTTCACAAATCAATGTTAGCTTGTCCTGATTTCTTTAGCCGTTTTACATGATTTGACTTTATTGAACATGGCTTTGTCAAGGTTTTGTAAAGAATGTCCTTGGCCACATTGTCCAGGTTATATCTTCTTCTGTCATCATTTGTCCATTCAACTCTTGGTTTTTCAACCATGGTGGTGCAGGAGCAACATCCTCTTCACCTTCAAATTTGCAACTCTCCTTATAGATGTGTTCACTTTTAAAATTTGCGTGGCCCATCCTCTATCACTATCCACATCTCATCATGTAATCTTTGATAGATGAGCTGCATCATGCAGATTTTCCAATCATCAAATTCTTCAATTGTGAACATAGGGATGCGTGTCGATTTGCTTCCATGATAATAACTTTTAATGATAAAAAGAGTTTTGAAAAACTTAAGTACTAAAAACAGACTTTGAAAAATTTGGAGATCTAGTTCAAGAACGGTCACGGAAGGCTCAATGAACCAAACGCTCGATACCACTTGTAGGTCCCAATGGGTGTGAGTGTAAGGTTTAGAAGGGGGGTTGAATAAACCTTACCAACTTTTTGATTTAGTCCTTTTAAATATTCGAGTTAATACTTGGTGAGTCCTTGATGGATATCTAAGTTAGTTAATCGCCAGAGTTAGTTACTCAACGCACTGATCGAAGTTTGTTGATAGAATAACTCATTTGTTTTGACTAAAGACTTAACTCGATTGTGGTTTGTTTTTAGCGGAAGACTTTACACCCTTAAATTTGGTTTAGTACTTTAGAGATTATCAAGTGGATAGCAAATTTATCGCCAGAGTTAAATAATAAATAAGATGCAGGAATTAAAGTCTTTGAAATGTAAATGACACGATAAGTTTTTATAGAGGTTCGAAGATGGGGTAATTCTTCTACTCCTCTCTTCTCCAACTCCTGGAGGAATCCACTAGGTATTGATCGGTATACAAAGTGATAACAGATCCGGATACAAGTCTTGATCACACGGTGACTTGATCCTTTGGGACTCGATCCGGAGATGCCTTGGTCACGCTTGCCTAGCTTCTCGCACGACTCGAACTTCTTCACGGGCGTTTGCGCTTGCTACATTTCTGACCCACTTGCTCAAGCTCTTTGGATTTGATCATGAAGCCCTCCAAAAACTTGAGACTGGTTCGACCTTGAACCTTTCCACAATCCTCCGTGGAATGTAGACCCCTTGATTCTTCAATAATTTCTGTTCAACCGATTGAAGTTATCTTTCCTTCACAGGTGAGTGTTAGGTTGATTTTCTTCGTAATGTAGGCTTGAGGATTAATCTTGAATGATTTGAGAATATCTTAGGTTCTGATTCAAATGTTTGCTTGAATGTTGTGGTTCAAGGTTACCTTCTCTCGAGTTATTCCTCGGCCTTTTATAGTGATCTTTCAAAAAAATGCCCGTTGAAGAGATAGCTTATTTTTGAAAGTCACTTATGGTCGTTGGCTTGTCTTGTTGCGATCCTTGGAATTGCCACTTCCTCGTATGAATTGTTCTTGACTTTTAAGAGTTCGACATGGTGCAGTGCTTCCCATTGGTTTATTCCTTTTGCACGCTTCGGGATCGAGCACTTTGAGAAAGGTAGTATGGAGGTATTACTTGTTTAAGTAATTCCCTTGATTTCGTGCAACGGATCTCTTCCGATTATCTCGACTTGACCGCATTTCCTTGCTTTCCCCAGGTGACTTAGAGTCGCCTTCCAATCATGGATGACTCTTGTCACTTCAACTTGAGACTTGGCTATCTTGAGTTGACTTGGCGATGACGACTGCTTCACATTGCATCTCGAGTTGCTCCTTGATCGACTTCCGTCTTCTCTTCTTTGCCATACTCACTGTGTCTTTGCGGTGAGTCTTCCTTCTAGTCTCCGGTTGTCTTCTTGCATGTTTAGGCATAGCGACTTAACTCGGCTTGACCAGCCCTATTTATTACAATGCGGTTTACAACGAAAATGGGGTGCCAACTTGCTATTCTAAGTTTTACATGGCATTCATCAAAATCTAAACAATAAATTTCCCAACAAAATCCCCTGGAAAAAAAAAAAGAAACAGAGAAAGGGTTTACATAAAAAATATAGAATTTTAATTCATTATCTTGTGAAATATATTCTAAGAACATATTGAAATCAATTGTAACAACATACTTTTGCAACATAAAAAATACATTATAAACTAAAATAGTTGAGTTGTTTCACGATCATATTGAAATGATGCGGTCAATTGCATCTAGTGTTGGGAATTTATCTTCCTTAGATAGGAAAACTAATATGTGAGCATGAGGCAATACTCTCTTATGAAATTCCACAATGTATATTCTTTGTAAAATAATAACAATCATTTGTTAATTTATATTTATCATAATCAAAATAAAGTATATTATGTATGATAAAAATATATTTTTATGTAAAAAAATACACGTACTAAAAGAAAATTACCGGCTTTGATATTTCCAAAAATCTTGTTCTTACGAAGATCTTGAATCAATCTATCAAGCTTAACTTTAAATACTCTACACATAATATCCGGACGATCTTCGGGCTTCAATCCGCGACTATCAACAAATCTCACAATTTCGGACACTTGGGGTTACATCTAAAAGTAATAAATAAACCGGATAACCCGCCCATTTACATATAGCCATGACATCTTAATAATTCTCGAATTATATATCTTGCTCCTTCGGTAAAAGATGAAGGCAAAGTATAATCCATTTTCCTTGAGTAGACGCATCAGTCTCACCCCGTAATAGGGTGTCATGTAGCCATTTATACATTTCACATCGCAATTGTTTCGATGCATTCTAATATAAGTTAGTCGTGCGAGATTCAATCATAGTGTACACATCAACCATGAATTGTTGGAAAAGTCTACCCAAAGACAAAATTGTTGAAGCCTCATAATCTCTTTCATACATTCTATATGCAAAAATTCCCTTATACTAACTTTTTTCCGCCTAGTGTTCTGCTTTTCCATCGGAAAATTGAATATCCTCCCTATAACCATCTTCACCGTAGGGGAAAAGTAGAGGATATTGAAGACCACGATATGCAACATTTAGTTCATTTATCCACTTAAGTTGTCTGTCTTAGTTTCTACCAAAATATCCCTATCACTAATCATTTGATCAAAATCGCCAACATATAAAGCAAAGAACCTCAGGCGTTCGGTAGGTTATACCTTCTTGCGTCACCATTCCGTCTACTAATCAATTTTAACTTCACATCGACGCTTCTTCTTGATCCATTTTGTCATTAGCCATTCGAGAATGATTTGACCAAAACATTTTCTCTATCTAACATGGTCTTTAAGTCGATATAATTTCAAAGACGAAGATCATGACATTTAGGATCTTGCCTGGAGAGACATTGTATAAAATTAAATCATGGCCAATTAGATGTGTATAAAAAGGATAAAATAATGAATTAAAACAATTACCTAACATCAACAATACGATTTGTGATTTCATTTTCAGATTATCATAAATATATAATCGAGCAAACTTAGGATATGCACCATCCGATGAAAGGAGACTTCCAATCAAATGATAATTTTGACCATGAAGTTTGAAAACAGGAGGAGAGCCACCTTGATTTATCTGTTTGTCTATTTTCCCTCCCATTGAAGTAAAACAAAATATATTGTTGTACGACCGTATGTTTTGGTGGAAGTACTTGCTTTTATCACTTTGTTTCTATATAACAATTCTTGTAACTTTTGAGGTGGTTGCTTTAAAGCGGAAACTGGATTTTCCTTGAATACAACATAGAAAATACTTGGGATTCCGTGCTTGATAATAGCGAGACAATCTCTCGTTGTACCAAAAAAAGCACCACAAAAACTACATTTGAATGTTGGATCGCCGATATCCCAATATTCCTTAAAAAGAACAGATCAAGAATTATAATATATCATAAACAAATTCTTGCATACTAATTATCGAAAAAATGGCAAACCTAATATACATACTTGATTGATGATTATTTGAATTAATTTGGGTGAACTATGACATATAATTTTTTGTTACATTTTGTTTGTAGCTTGATTTCTTGTTTAATTACGACGAATTTGCATAACAATAAACTAATATGAGAAATATAATTTTCGAAAAATAATATAAAAGATAATATTACATTTTTTACATTCGATTCATTGATTTATCTTCATCTAATCGACGTTTCTTGCTTTGCACGCGACTAATATTTCGAGTTAGGAGAAACATGATCATTTGTTGAATTAACAATAGTAGAGACACTTGCGGTCGTAATTGATGAAAATTGTGGGAAATAATAATTTCCGTAAGCCTCAATGATGTGGTTCCTCAAAAAAAAAAATTATTATCTATATAATATTATTTTATTTTTATAGAAAAAAATAATAAAAAATTCAGAATTATAATCGCAAAAAAAAAAAAAAAAATACCATTGGTAATATCGACAGAGGAAATTTGATGTCGAACTTAACGTGTTTTTCTTGAAACTTTCAAAGACTATACTTTTGAAAATCATTATTTCGCACCAAAAACATTATCCATGATAATTTAATAAGAAATGCCAACACAAATATAATTACTATTTTTTATAACCAACAAAAATTTCTTTATTTCAAAGAAAGAAGGGAACATGTACTACTATACAACACATTCCTTACAGAAATGTGAGTGCGTACCTATAATGCACATATTTTATTGGGATACAATAGAATGAAGAATGGTCCACCAATAAGAAAAAAAGAAAATTCAAACAAAACCCATTCCTTATAGAAACCTAGAACATTCCAAAATGAACCACCACCGCTCCCTCACTTCATCTCACACATATACTATCGCTCTCACACACAATCGATTCTCATCATATTTTTTCAAGATTTTCTTGTTCAATGATATTTTTTTCTATTTACGAACTGCATATGGATCTAAATTTTTTGCGATTTTTCAAAATAAATATTTAATATTTAAAAATCTGGATGTAAATTGATTTTTAGGGTTTTCTTACCTAAAATAATTAGAAGATCTAGACATTTTCTATTAGATATGATTCTTTCTTAGAGTATCAGTGGTTTCTAGAGATTTTTCTTTTATAAAGATCGGATATATTTCAAATTTTATTATTTTTGAATAATTTAAAAACTTGGATATATGCATTTTGTAAAGATCTGAAAATACTTCAAGTTTCAAGGGTTTTTGACGAATCTGCTTAAAAACCGAGGCCTTTTTCCCGGTCAAAGAAAGGAACACTCTTCGATCGACAATATGTAAGTGTTGTGAATTAAAGATTCTCGCTCTTTTTTCCATTTTCTTGTTCAATAATATTTTCTATTAATGAACTTCATATGGATCCAATTTTTTTGCGATTTTTTCAAAATAATATTTAACATTTAAAATATGGATCTAAATAGATTTTAGGGTTTTCTTACCTAAAAATATCAAAAGATCTAGACTTTTTCTAATAGATCCGATCCTTGCTTAGAGTATCAATGGTTTTTAGATATCTTTCTTTTATAAAGATCCGATCATATTTCAAACTTTAGTGTTTTTTATTAAAAAAAAAATTCGGATCTATGCATTTTGTAATGATTTGAAAATACTTTAAGTTTCAAGGGTTTTTGTGAAAAAATCCATTGATACATAGATATTTAAAAGATTCATCAAAAAAAAAAATACATAATAAACAAATTTGTTTCTAAATGATCCGGATCTATTTACGATTTTAGGATTTTTGTGATGACATAAATACATAAATAAATATTTTTCTTGATGGATGTTTATTTGGATCATTAAGATCTATATTTTTCTTAAATAAATGGATTGAAAGTGAAAATCCATGCAAGATACCGGAAAAGGACACCTACCCTTATGTCTACATTTTTTAGGTTTCGGGTAGTTTATAGTTCTTTTTCAATATTAGGTAAAAAAATAATTCATTTTATGATAGAAGTTTAATTTATAGAAGACTGGAATAGATAATTATTAGATATATATACGGAGACTAACGATGCTCATATTTATTATAAGATAAAACATAGGAACAATCTTGACTAAGCATTTAAAAAATGATCACACAAGTGTGTTTATCAAATTTACAAAATAAATATAAAGCGAGAAAGACTCACCGTTTAACGTACTAAATTTTAAAAAAATGCGGATGTGGGGATTTTGCCTTTTGTTTTACGTGAGTGGAAATTTGATTTGCAAATGAAGGCAATTGCATGAGATTTCATTAGTTCATTCTCTGTAAAGATCAAACCACTCCAATTATAGCTTTATAAGTATGCATGTAAATTTGCATACAAATATATGTTATTGTAGAAGCTGCGATGACTCATGCCTATAGTTATGTAAGTGAAAGCTGCGATATTGTTTAATATTGTATATGATAAATAGAAAAAATGAATAAGATGTCGGCATGGTAGGATTATTTGTATTCATTTAAAGTTTATGTTGCCTATTGTATGAATGAGTTTTATATGGATGAATCCTTGTATGAATGAAATGTAAGCCTATAACAATCGGTTTACAATAGCTAATTTTTGTTTTCTTTATGTCTTAAACAGATATAAAACATTGGAATATAAGCATTAAGAATTACAACTCATAAGAAATCATCGGTATGTGCATTTTTTTGTTAAAATCAAAACAACAAAATAATTATGAAACCACTTACCTTTTTGATCCATTGGGCCTCAACGCACTCCGCACTATGATGTTTCAATTGTATAAATGATCCACATGTATCATAGATTCAACATAAGTTGATATTTGAACTAACATAAATAAATTGAGGGCTATATAATCAAAATAAATCATACACATTAACACACGAAACATAATATAAAAATATTTTGCACAAAAATGCTAAAATGTACTATTTTGCATACAAATATATGCTATTGTAGAACCGTGATGACTACATAATTCATGCTTATAGTTATGTAAGTGACACTACTCGACTATTTCATATTCTAATATGGTAAATAGAAAATTTTGAATAAGATGTCACTGTTAAGATTGATTGTATTCGATTGAGTTTTATGCATCCCTATTGTATGAATGAGTTTGTAAGAATAAAATGTAAGCCTATAACAATTGGTTTACAAAAGCTAACTTTCTTTTTCTTTATATCTTAACAAATATAAAAGACGGGAATATAAGCATTTAGAATTGCATCTCATCGAGAAATCATCGGTATGTGCATTAGTTTGAGGTTAAAAATCAAAACAACAAAATAATTATGAAACCACTTACCTTTTGATGATCATTTGTCAATCTTGGGCTTGCTTAAAAAATTGAAGGTATATGAATAAATTGGACATATATAAGCGGTGTTGTTTGCCGACCCAAATAGATAGAATAATTGAATGAAAATGGAAAAACTATTTGGAAGTTACTTATATAAGAATAGTAGACATAAATGACGATTTTAAGAATAAGTAAAAACAATGTGTGAAGCTTTTTTTGATGTGGCATTCTTAGATTGAAAAAGCGAGTTTCATTGTGTTTTACTTTTTTTGTGCTCAATCACATAATTAGTGAGAAACATCATGATATCATTAAAAATTATGGTGTTAAAGGTGTTTTTGGCTGCCCAAGGGCACTAAATTAAATAGAATGTTTATAATTAAGTATATAGTTGTATTTGAACTAATTGTGTCTAATCTGATAAAGTTAAATCTAAGTTACATAATGTTTAATAGTTTTGGTAAACTATAGTATTAGAGGGCACATATAATGGGAAACATCAATTATTATTTAACTACTGACATTATAAAAAGTGGGTTTCAATGTGTTTTACCTTTTTGGTGCGCTGCTCAATGACATAAACTATGATATTTTAATAAATGTTATATTTGTATAGTTGTGTGTTGATAACATAAATTTTAATTGGATATATAATAATATTTATTCACCATAAAAATTATATTGAAAAGTGCATCATTTGTAACAAACATCGGTTATACGTCATTAAAAAAATTTGAAAGTGAAACATTCTTGACATTGAACTCTCTCTTAAAAAAATCAAACGTTTGAAATCTTTCGAGGTTAGTGTATTTGTTTTGTTTTTGTTTTGGAAACATATAATGAATCTAATACATCTTAACCGACTAAAAATCTAGATGTGAACGCGTCTTAAAAAAAAATTGCCGATGCAAATATTTAATCGAGAATTTTGGGTTTCAAAACCGAGAAATGAGCATCGTAAAAAAGTTTCGAAAGTGAAACATTCTTGACATTGAATTCTCTTTAAAAAAACTAATATGTGTCGGTCTATTATTTTTTTTGTTTTGTTTTGATAAACATATAAAAAAGTAATATAAACGGTTTAGAAAAGAAAAGTTACAATTCCGCACATATTTGCGGAATTAAAATTTTGGGTTTCAACCGAGAAATGAGAGAGGGATTTGTTTTAATAAAAATATAAGATTTACCTTTGAACCTAATTGCAAAAACGGAAGAACAACTTGATGTTTGATAAAGTTTGTTTTTCCAAAGACATTATTAGAGAGAGGGATTTGTTTTGATAGAGGAACTAATCTAGAGAGAGAAATTGAATGTTAATAATGTTTCACTTTCAAACTTTTTTAATTTATGTTTTCTATTTTTTTCAGTTATAATTTATAATTATTATTTAAATTATCAAATATACATAAATTATAGTTAAATAAAATATTAATTCGAGAACAAAATAACATCCGAGACAAATTCATACTAAATGGTCAATTCATTCAAATCATCATAAACAAAACGTAATTAAAAAGCACACATCAAACATTGTTCTAATACATCATCCAAGACTTAAAAAAAAAAGAGAACACCATCAAACAAAGCAATTCACTCTTTAACACGAGCAAAAAAATAATTCACTCTTTAACACCAACAAGCAAAGTAATTCACTCTTTTCTCCTCCTTGATGTCAACTTTCATCTTCTTGTCTTTAGCAAGTGGATGAGAATTCATCAATCAACTTTCTTTTCAAATTTGGTTCTTCTTTGTGTTCTTGTTCTTGTGGAGTTGTAACCTCATCCTCAGGACGAACACAACTACAAAAAAAACAAATATCAAATAAATATATGAAACAATATAAAAACGTTAACAAAAAAACTCATATATAATATACCTCATTGTCATCACGATTTGATTCCTTTAGCTTGGAAAAAAATATCGACTCTTCACTCTGGAAGAATAATGAACAATATTTATCAATTAGTCCATTATCGACGATTAATTTTATGATTTGTGTGTGCGATTATAATTTCCACGTTGGACTGCCTTTATTTGAATCTTTAAGAGAACTTTCAAGTCAACCAAATTTTCAATTTCTCTAGGAAGAACCTAAAAAAATATTTGATTAGATCATAAATACAAATTATTTATATATTATTAAATAAATAAATTATTAATATCCTATTACATCATAATTATTTTCTTTCAACTTGAATCTTTGGTTTTCCAATCAATTCCATACTGATCTCTATCCCATATTAAAAACATTACATTTCTGTGTGATCAATAACACGCACTTGAATCTTGTACTGTAGAATTAAAATTATTAAAATTTATAATTTATTAATTGATATAATAAAAAATGATTTACAATTATGAAATTATAATTACCTTATGTTGCCAACAGGATCCCATGAATCACATTTTTCACAATAAAATTGTCCAATGCAGTGTCATTTTTCTAGGACACTTTGTACATGATATGTACCACCAATTTGTGCGGACTCTATGGCAACAATTTTTTCAAAAATCCGAAACTTCCAACCTAATTAAAATATTAGCACGTTCAAATTTTTAAATATATTAGACGAACACTAATAATAAAAAGATGAAAATAATTAAGATATTGAAACAAATTTCTCCAATCTCTTCAATTTGTTCAATAGTTCAAAAGGTCTTTTGAGTTTTCTAGATCATCGTGAACGCACTTGTTGGAAAAGAAATATTGCTCAATGAATTAATGGTATTGCCTTCTATAATAAAGCTAAGTACAAAAAAAAAAATTGAATTAACATATTATTAATTTATAATTTTTGTATATAATATTTATATATTATATAGATACAAATGTATAATTTACCGCTACGATAATCAATAATCTCGCGTATTTGAATCTATAATGACTTTTGTGACATAATATGTATTAGAAACACAAATTTCCCCTATATTTTTTAACTCGGCACATTTGAAGAAGAATTATGATAGGATTGTCGCCAATCGTGGATAAATGATTCATCAAAGTATCAACATATTCGCCCCATAGCGTGCATGCCGATGTGATGCCCCTAAAAAATCAGATTTGAAAGACAAATTATAAGTAAAAACCAAATGAAGATAAATATAAATTTTCTTGGATGTTTTCTAAAACTATATCAATCATCTTGGTCCGTAGATCCCGCAATCTGTTTATGTTGAGGAGAATTTTTGGCAGTCATCCTTCCTATCACATCTGTCAAAATAAATATAAATAATTGTAAAATACATTTCAAGTTTTGAATTTTTAAAGTAAATATATTTATGTTATTACCAATAAGTGTGTATTCATCAATGGAGTTCACGTATGTGAATGAGTCAAATGGTTTAAAATCATATATCGTATATGGGAAATCATCATCAAAAATTCCGTCAACAAAGTTTTTCCAACAAATATTATTTTGTATTTTATTGTTGCGGTCTTGTACTTCATCGTGTTATCACCACAATAAAATTTTTAACAAAGATATAAATGATTTTCCAATATAATGGGTCGTAATTTTTCGATTTGTTGCCGCTTGATAGTTGAATGAATTCTTGACCCCGATTAAAAGAAGACAAATATATTAAAGATATATCATTCTATTTTGTTATATAAAAGAAGAAAAGTACATTTATCTTACCTCTTTGTCATGAAAAAACATTCTAAATCGTAAATATTAGAATTGTCTCCGTATGCAAGTACATTATAAAATCCGATGTCGGAGCTTCAAGGTCCACTAAAGTTAACTTGGATTGATGTCCTTAATCAAACTAAATAGAGGAGCCATTTGAAGCGGATTTTGAAAATTGTGAGATTTTTTAATCGACTCAGTCGTAGCGATTCTCACAAAAATGATGGTGTGGTTTTGAAATGGAGGAGTGTATTAAGTTAAAATGTTTTTATCATGATTTTGATGATTTTGTTCAAATGCATTTTTATACCAAAACAATGTCCTAAATGTTGTCTAAATACTTCCGATCGATTTAAAATATTTTTACTATTTTTTGAGTATTTCTTGGAGTTTATTTTCGATATAAAATTGGACAACACTTTGTTTTAGGCTCGAACGGTCGCCCTATAGAGTAACTCGTACACGAGTTGAGTTTTGAAAAGAAAAACGGGACATATGAAAAATAGGGAAGAGCGACGGTCGACCCGTAGGTCGACCGTAGGGGTGACCGGTCGACCCTAGGGCGGCCGTGCACTGGGAAGCCCTCTCAAGAGCAGACTTCTCTGTTTCGATTTTTAACAACCCCCAACCGGTCAAGCATAAGGGCGGCGACGGTCGGACCCCCTTCGACCGGTCCCCCCTGTCTAAAAATTGCAGCAAACTCATTTCAAACTTATCTCTGCGCGACCGGTCGAACCCTTCTTTTATCAAAGAAACTATCCGTTGCATTTTGCATGACTTTTCCCTAATTTGTGGGATTGATTTCTAACAGCTATAATATTGATTTTAAATGGTTTCTTTTATAGAAATCACTCCACAAGGAGGAGCCTATGTCTGGAAATTAAGCCAAGACCTCTCCTATAAATAGAGGCTTCATCAAGCAACAAGGGACAACACAACATACAAGCAAAGAGCATACAAGCAAACACTTTCATATCTTGTTGTATTATAGCCTAAGTACTTTCACTTGCACACTCTTGAGGTCTAGGTTTTTATTCTTGATTACACTTGCACTCAATCTTTGTATTGGTTTTATAGAGTTGTAATCTTGAATTTTGTCAATCATCCAAAACAAGATATCCTTGTTGTTGTTCTTGTGGTAAGAGCACACTTGGGTGATCTTAGGTGTTGAAGAGTGTGGTACTCTTCATAGGTGTTGAAGGAAGATTGTGGTAATCTCCTTGAAGGTGTTGTAAGAGGATTGTGGTAATCCTCAAGGTGGTGTTGTATTAATTTTGGTAATTAATAAAACTCTTTTTCCTTTTTGAAACCCATCCCGGATATACTGGGGTGGTAGAGCACGTAGTCCCTAGGTGGGGTGAAGCTCTTTAAATCGACGTGTGTTGTTTATTTTCTGCACTTTAGTTTTCATTCTTGCTTGATTATTCGAAAAAGAGGGCAAAATCTGAAAAACCGAGATAATCTATTCACCCCTCTAGATTATCGTAGCCACTTGGACCGACAAGTGGTATCAAAGCCAAACTCTTTTGCTAGCTCGTCCGAGTAAAGAGGAAAGATCCATGGCTGCGAATGACGCTTATCTCACCACCGGCGCCTCCACCAACAAGCCACCACTATTCGACGCCAACAACTACACATTTTGGAAAGACCGTATGGAGTGCTTTCTACAAGGGTGTGGGTTCGACATTTGGAATGTGGTCATTGAAGGAGTTTCTCAACCAACCAAGAAATTGGAGGACGACACCTCGGCTCCTAAACCTTTCAAGGAGTTCGATGAAACGACAAGAAGGCCTTCTCTCTAAATGGTAAGGCCTTAAATATTTTGCATTGTTCTCTTACCGCCACCGAGTGTAATCGCATAAGAGGCATAAGGTTGGCACATGAAGTTTGGGAAAAAAATGGAGACTATTTATGAAGGGACTAAGAAGGTCAAGCAAGCAAGAAAGACCATGCTTGTTAAAGATTTTGAAAACTTTAACATGCATGATGGTGAAAGCATCTCAAACATGGTGGAAAGGCTTGACAACATTGTCAATCCTCTTGTGGCCCTCGGTAAAGTCATCTCCGAAGAAGACAAGGTGACTAAGGTATTGAATGATCTTCCGGCTCATGGTCCGAAAAGGTGACGGCTATCACGGAGGCACAAAATCTTGAGACACTCAAGTTCGACGAGCTCATCGGGAATCTCCTCATCTATGAAGTCTATCTCAAGGAAAGGAAAAATTCCAAACCATCCATATCAATCGGGTATGCAAATTTTTCCTAAAGGTCTTGCTTCTTCTTCTAATAATGCATACTATGATAATGATGATGAGGAGGAGGAGGAGACGGCCGCACTTGTTCGAAAATTTGCAAAATTTGTGAATAAAAATAAAGCAACAAAACCGAGAAGTAATGCTTGCTTTAAATGCGGAAAACCTGGGCACTTCATTGCCGATTGCCCAAAACTCGATGAGGAGGAACAAAAGAAAAAGAACCCTTTTTCGAAAAAGAAGGCTCTAAATGCGGAGGTCAAAACTTGGGATGAACTACTTGAAACAACCGACGAGGAAGGAGAAACCGAACATGGTCTTATGGCCATAGACGATGAAAATAATGAGGTAATAGGGGCTATAACAACCATGGAAGATTCAAAATGGCTCGTGGACAGCGGATGTTCACGCCATATGACCGGAAGGAGAGAACTTTTACCAATATCAAGCTCCAAGAAGAGGGTATGGTCATGTTCGGCAATGGCAAAGGAAGAATTCTTGGAAATGGAGAAATTGGCAACTCTTCTTTTTTCTCTTAGTAATGTTCTTTTAGTAGAAGGGCTTAAGTTTAATTTGATAAGTGTTAGCCAACTTTGCGATTCAAATTATGATATTTCTTTCAATAAAGAAAAATGCCTTATTCTTAAAAATGGTAAAATTATTTGTGAAGCAAATAGAAAAGGCAATCTTTACAAAATTTGTACAAGTGATTTGGTTAGTCAAAATGTTTCTTGTCTTGTCTCCAATAATGATTTAACTAGTTTACGGCATAGGTGACTTGGACATGTTGGATACAAGAATTTGAAAAATATTTACAAAAACCAACATGTAAAAGGACTACCCAAATTGAATTTTGAAAATCTTGGCTTATGTGACACTTGTCAAAAGAACAAATTAGTTAAAAGTAGTTTCAAGCCCAAAAATGAAATTTCCACAACCAAACCCATACAATTGCTTCACCTTGATTTATATGGGGATATTGGTACGGCTAGTCTAAGTGGAAAACATTACACTTTCGTTATTATCGATGATTGTTCTAGATATACTTGGGCTCTTTTTATTACCAATAAAAGCGATGCCGTTAATGAGTTTGTTAAGTTGTGTAAACTTATTGAAAATGAAAAGGAAGATACTATTAAGTCTATCCGAAGTGATCGAAGTGGAGAATTTGATGGCGAATTTAGAGTCTTTTGTGAAACTAAGGGATATGCACATAATTTTTCGGCCCCAAGGACACCTCAACAAACTGGAGTAGCCGAAAGGAAAAATCGGACACTACAAGAGATGAGTCGGTCCATGCTCAATGAATTCTCTCTTCAAAATATTTTTGGGCGAAGCCGTAAGTACCGCTTGATATGTCATTAATTGGGTTTATATTCGTCCTAAGATGAATAAAACTCCATATGAGCTTTGGAAATGAAGAACTCTAAATATTAGGTACTTCAAAATATTTGGATGTAAGTGTTTTATTTTGAATACTAAGGATCAATTGGACAAACTTGATCCTAAAGCCGATGAAGGAATTTTTATGGGGTATTCTACAAAAAGCAAAGCATATCGGGTTTATAATAAGACTAGTGGGGTTGTTGAAGAATCCATCCATGTCAAATTCAATGAAGCTTCGGGTGTTGAAAGGATACCCAATGATGAAAGTGATGAAGAGGATATTATTGAACCCGTTGTTCAAAATGATACTCAAAATGATCAACCATCTACTTCAATTGATCAAACATCCACTTCTAATGTTCCTCAAGAAGATAGAGGTAACATTTCGGATCTTTCGTGGCATTAAAATTTAAGGGAGATCATCCAAAAGATCTTATTATTGGTGATCCCCTTGATAGAGTGATGACCAAGAGGATTTGCCGAGAAAGCTCTTATATTTCAAAAAGAGCCTAAAAATGCTAATGAGGCTATTGAGGATGAGGATTGGTTTTTGGAGATGCAAGAAGAGTTGAATCAATTTGAAAGAAATGATGTACGGGAATTGGTACATTATCCTCCATCTCAAACTATTATTGGTACTAAATGGGTATTAGGAACAAACTTGATGATCAAGGCAACATTGTTCGAAACAAGGCAAGGTTAGTAGCTCAAGGTTATTGTCTCGAAGAAGGTATTGACTATGATGAAACTTTTGCACCGTAGCACTTTTAGAAGCTATTCGTATTTTACTTGCCTATTCTTGTTTCAAAAATTTCAAGCTTTACCAAATGGATGTTAAATCCGCTTTCTTAAATGATTTCATTCAAGAAGAAGTCTATGTAAAACAACCTCCGGGGTTTGAAACTTTTCTAGGCCTAATGATGTTTACAAACTTAAAAAGCCTTGTATAGTTTAAAACAAGCACCGTGCATGGTATGATATACTTACCTCTTTAATTTTACAAAATGGTTTTACAAGAGGTAAAGTTGATACTACTCTCTTTGTTTTTGAAAAAGGGCAAGATTGCTTACTTGTGCAAATTTATGTTGATGATATCATATTTGGTGCTACTAATGAATTTTTGTGCAAGAAATTTTCTAAGTTGATGCAAGGTGAATTTGAAATGAGCATGATGGGGGAGCTTAATTTCTTCCTTGGACTTCAAATTAAGTGCCAAGAAGGTATCTACATTTCGCATCTAAATATATAAAAGAACTTTTGAAAAAGTTCGGCATTGAAGAAGGAAGAACCGTCTCTACCCCTATGGCGACAAATGTCAAAATGGACGAAGATGAGAAAGGAAAGTCCGTAGATGAATAGATGAATCAAAGTATCGAGGTATGATTGGTAGTTTACTCTATTTAACCGCAAGTAGACCCGATATTCTTCATGCCGTATGCCTATGTGCTCGTTTTCAAAGCAATCCCAAAGAATCTCATATGAGTGCCGTTAAAAGGATTTTTCGATATTTGAAAGGCACTATTCAATATGGTTTATTTTATCCAAAGAATGAAAAATTTTCTCTTAAAGGTTATAGTGATTCGGATTATGCGGGAAATATTGATGATCGGAAAAGTACCTCTGGATTATGTCAATTTTTAGGCGATTGCCTAATATCTTGGTTTTCAAAGAAACAAAATTGTGTTTCACTTTCAACGGCCGGCGAATATATTTCCACAGTGTTTTGTTGTACTCAACTTCTTTGGATGAAACAAACCTTAGCGGATTACAAATGTTCTTTTGAAAATATTCCTATCTTTTGTGATAACATATCCGCTATTAATATTGCTCAAAACCCGGTTTATCATAACCGTACTAAACATATTGAGATTCGACATCATTTTCTAAGGGATTGTGTTTCTAAACGAAAAATTGAGATATCTTTCATACCATCTCAAGATCAATTGGCGGATATTTTTACAAAACCGCTATCTTCCGAGACTTTTGCGTCAATACGAGCTCGGTTAGGCATAATGCATATTGAATGAGGTTTACATTTGTATTTTGCATGTTTTTAAAACTTAGGGGCAAAAATCGAATTTTTGGTTAAAATTTCGGATTTTTGGAAAACAAAATGAGACAAATGGGCTGGTGGGGTGAGGCAACCGGTCGCCCTTGCCGTAGACGATCGCCACACCGTCGGCCGTCGCCCACTTTGCCATTTTATGGATTTAAACGTCTCTGTCTTGACTTAGCGATTTTGGCTTACTTTCTCTATCTTTCGTCCCCTTCGCCAATTGCACACATATTTTACTTCAAATTTGTTCACTTGCATGTATTTTATATCTTGGACCTAATCTAGCTCGATTATCATCATCTTTGCTCATCTTTACCGATTGAATGGTAAGAATTCTACTCTCTTTTGCTCAATTGGGTTGAACCCTTGAGTTTTTGGCTTTTGTGTAATTTTCTTGTTATAAATGTCATATGATTTTGACGAGCTTATTCATTATGATGTATTGCATTGTGTTTGTAATGATTTGGTGATGAAAATGTTTGGCTTTATTCATTTACAAGGGCTTTATAAAACCTTTTTTTTCACGTCCACAAGGTGTTCGATGAATTGTCACAAAGAATTTTCCATCTTAATCATGACTCTTATGCTTTTACACGTCTTGTATGTTTCTTGAGATCATGACTTGACAATCAAAACGGGCTTATGGATATCAAATGATTACATTCTCCCATTTCTCTTTGGATTCTACGACTACTCTTCCAAACGGTTGATAAACTTGACTCTTTGGCGCACTTTGATATACATGTTTGATGTCTTTATCATCCTAACATTCTTTTTGATGATTCCAAAGGGTGAGAAACATGAAATTGGCTTATTAGCTCAAAGAAAGAAGCTATAAGTTATGGCCATTTAAAGCCATAAGTTGTGAAGTGCTCTTTGGCGCTCTTGACATTTTGGTTATCTTGTATTAGCTTGTGCTTCTAGCTTATTGTTATCATTCTTATTAATATGCTTATTGATAGGGGAGCTTTTGTAAAATGTTTTTTTAAATGGATAGTTTACTCTTAAAATGGAAAATTGTTTAGTTTTTAATATTGTCCTCTTGAAAATTATTTTGGTTTGTAATCATCAAAAATGAGGAGTTTGTTAAGTTAAAATGTTTTTATCATGATTTTGATGATTTTGTTCAAATGCGTTTTTATACCAAAACAATGTCCCTAAATGTTGTCTAAATACTTCCGATCGATTTAAAATGTTTTTACTAGTTTTGGAGTATTTTTTGGAGTTTATTTTCGATATAAAATTGGACAACACTTTTGTTTCAGCTCGACCGGCCGCCATAGGGCAACCTGCACTGAGTTGAGTTTTGAAATAGAAAACGGGACATATGGAAAATAGGGGAGGAGACCGATCGACCCGTAGGTCGACCCTAGGGTGACCGGTGCACTGGGAAACCCTCCTCAAGAGCAGACTTCTCTATTTCGATTTTTGACAACCCCCAACCGGTCAAGCATAAGGGCGGCCAGGTCGAACCCTTCTTTTATCAAAGAAACTATATGTTGCATTTTTGAATGACTTTTCCCTAATTTGTGGGATTGATTTCTAACAGCTATAATCTTGATTTTAAATATTTTCTTTTGCAGAAAATCACTCTCTAAGGAGGAGCCTATGTCTGGAAATTAAGCCAAGATCTCTCCTATAAATAGAGGCTTCATTCAAGCAACAAGAGACAACACAACATACAAGCAAAGAGCATACAAGCAAACACTTTCATATCTTGTTGTATTCTAGCCTAAGTACTTTCACTTGCACACTCTTGAGGTCTAGGTTTTTGATTCTTGATTACACTTGCACTCAATCTTTGTCTTGGTTTTATAGAGTTGTAATCTTGAATTTTGTCAATCATCCAAAACAAAATATTCTTGTTGTTGTTCTTGTGGTAAGAGCACACTTGGGTGATCTTAGGTGTTGAAGAGTGTGGGACTCTTCATATGTGTTGAAGAAAGATTGTGGTAATCTCCTTGAAGGTATTGTAAGAGGATTGTGGTAATCCTCAAGGTGGTGTTGTATTAATTTTGGTAATTAATAAAACTCTTTTTCCTTTTGAAACCCATCCCAGGATATCTTGGGGTGGTAGAGCACGTAGTCCCTAGGTGGGGTGAAGCTCTTTAAATCGACGTGTGTTGTTTATTTTACGCACTTTAGTTTTCATTCTTGCTTGATTATTCGAAAAAGTGGGCAAAATCGAAAAACCAGGGATAATCTATTCACCCCTCCTCTAGATTATCGTAGCCACTTGGACTAACAGAGTGGACATATTTATAATGGCTGATCTATGATCCCATTGATTTAATTATATATTTCAAAATAAATTAAGTTTTGTCGGATGAATACTATATTTGTTTTGCAATGAGCACAATTAGTTGTAATATATCTAAATATAATTCATTGGTAAGATTGCCTCGTAAAAAGTAATGAGACAAATATTCCTTGCACATGGATCGATGCCTGTATTATTTGCACTTGTCTCAATGAATAAACAAAACAATAAATTATTAATGTACTATGCAAAAAGTGGCGGATGCTCGTAAAGTAACAGATTATGCACTCGATGAGTAAATAACAAAAATTTATATTGATGCAAAATCGTCATTGTAAGGCCTACCATGACTTACCATAGTTGGTAACATCATTTTGGCGGAATTTTGCCATATTTGGAAGAAGTTCTTGCTTTTATATATATATATATAGGATTTGGATCTAGTGAGTCCACATATCTTAGGTGAGTACAAGAGACCAAATCGAGGCATTGATTTAATTTTTAAACGGTTGAGATTAAATAGATTTTACTATTTTTCAATAGATAACTTTATAAAAATAAGGACTTTTTGGTAATTTTAATTAATACCAATTTTTGAGAGGTAATTTATTTTTGGTAGGGGGCTAGAAATTAGGAATGGTTAAAGGGAGACGTGTTTATCAAACTTAAGAATCACTAATATCTTGCATATCTTTTCCTCCCAAGTGTTATCTCCGCAAACCATCCCCAAATTCATCTCTGTAGTGAGAAAAGGTCGCCCTCTTCCTCCATGGATTTAAGACTCGTACTCGTGGCACCACCAGATGCTTCACCTCTCCGCCAAGGGCTACCGCACCATCACCCCCAACCTCCGTGGCTATGGCGACACCGACACCGATGCTTCGACTCTAGGATTGGGGTAGGTGTTTCTGGTGGGGCATGACTCGGGCGCAATCGTTGCCTGGTGGTTTTGTTTCTTTGAGGCCTGATAGAATGAGCGAGATTTGCGTTAACGGCAACATGGCTTTTCAACCTAGAAATCCATTCGTCAAAACCGTTCAGGGTTGCAGAGACCTGCTTGGTGACGGCTTCTATATGTGTAAATTCTAATTAATTAATATTTATTTTTTATTTTTTCAATTTCATCAATCATCAGTCATTACCACTTAATTATATGTCTTCGGTGCTTAATTAACGAGGCTTTCAACTGCTTATTGTTGTTGACAATTATGCTTATGTATGTTTTATATTATGCTTATCTATGTTTTATATTATGCTCTCAAATTATGGGGTAATTAGTATTGCCATGTTTTTTCTAAGGCTGAGGGGATTGCTTATTGATGTTTTCAACTGCTTATTGTTGTTGATAGTTATGCTTATCTATAGTTTGTTTTATGCTTATACATGTTTTATATTATGCTTATGCTTTGTTAGTTTTTATGCTTATAAATATTTTGTTTGTTAATAAATGTTTTATATAAATGACTAGTGTCTTTTTTCTGATAGATTTTCTGTTAGAAATGGCAAAAGATGTAATGAACGAGCAGAGGAAGTTGGTTTTGGGACTGGCGAAGGAGTTTGCTAAATCGAGTTATGATCACAACGAAACGTTGTTGTTTCATACTTTGATTAAAAATGTTGAATATTGTAGTTTTTTTGTAGCCATTTTAAATATGGTTGGTTTTGACGTACATGCGTAGTTGATATATGGATATTTTCTAGTTAGTGTCGTATTTATTTTCATGGTTTTTAGATAATGTAAGCAGAATTCAATTGTTTTGTAAGCATAATTCAGTTGTCTTGTAAGCAAAATTCAATTGCTTTGTAAGCAGAATTCAATTGTTTTGTAAGCAATTATTTTGATGGTTTGATGACACCATAACAATTATTTTCACCATAACATCCTTTCACAAACAATACTTTACACACAAATAAGCAATTGAATATATGGGACTGCAATAACCAAATTTTGCAAGAATGTTTGCTCGAAAAACACTACAACAGTCACAAATAAGCTGAGTACATAGTAGTAATAAGCATTACAATAACCACACATACGCAATTTGTAATATGTGAATAAGCAGTATTTAACAAATAAATAAGCAGTCACAACATATTCTTGAACACATACATTTTTTATTTATTAAGAATCATTTTAAAATGGTATTCCATTGTCGATATTATCAAAATTCATTCATTCTTTTGGAGTTATATTTTCGTCATATTCTAGTATCCAGTTCGAAGATGAATCTGATATTATTTCAATCAACTGTTGTGACACACGTGCAATCCCAAATGAATCAAATAAAATAAATAATTAAGCAATATTTAGAATATGCATAAGCGTATAGTTATGCACATGTAAGCAAACGTCTAGCCATAGCTAAAGGAAATCTTGAGTGAAAATAAATGGGGACGTAATCAAAATTTTGAATACATACAAGCAAGTATTCGTGCATACATAAGCAACATTTTAGTATCACCCAAAGCAAATTTAAGGTTGAAAAAAGCACAACGATTGAATGAATAAGAGTCCATATAAGTATAAGTTTTTAATTTTTTACATAATATGATAGTTCTTCTCAAACAAACTATTATTAATGTGAGATTTTAAAACACAATAATAACTAAGCAACATTTTGCATACGTGCAAGCAAGTATTTAAACACATAGAAGCAATATTCGACCATATCAAGCAATTTTTAAAAAAAAATGGGAATGGCGAAATTTAATGTAATTTACTAGATTTAGCACATGGAGTTAAGGAAACATATAATCAAATTTGTTTGGAAATCAATTAAACAACGTGGGTTGAATGAAGGATGACACCAATTATGGGTAACTGCCCTATTTTCATGGGATTTACTAGATTTAGTCAACCTCCCTATTATTTATGTGGACTAATTTGCCCCATTTTGACTTTACCATTTATTTTATTAACATTAACTAGAATTAATAATAGCCATTGAAATAGGTAGATGTGTGGTCTAGATTTGGTCTTATGTACTCATATAATAAGGGGGTCCTATATAACCCTCCCCTATATATATATATATATATATATATATATATATATATATATAGGAATGAGATCCTATGAGACCATAGCTATAGGTAGGAACATGAGACTCAATCCACACCCTTCAACCAAATAAAATAAAAGGCTAGGATTTAATGGAATTTTAAAGTAATTAAAAAATAGTGGGGACCAAATAGGGGTACAATTGGAATGTTAAAATCAACCAAATAATTGTTTTCCTAAAATCAAGGAATAGAATGTTACCACATTCCTCATCTTCCATCCCAACATGAAAACATTGTCCAAAACCGAAAAAAAAAAAAAAAAACCCACGATCACAAAGAATGTCTCCTCCCATCGTCCAAATATCGACTTCAACATCATCTTCTCCCATGATCAAAGCAACGTAAAAACATAGAAATCCCACGCAAAAATCGAACCAACAAATATTCTCGTGATCAAAAACACCAAAAATCCACATCAACGGGATCGGTATTGCAATGTCACGCATACTGGATACCCCATCCACAAAACAGTCCCAACAAGGTAATATTTGACACCAATTCATCGGAAAAAATGTGTGGTTCGAATGCATGTAATCTTGAACAATAAAAAAATTCTCCAATTAATTATGTACATATAGCTTTGGCATTCTATGCATATAGCTTTCTAATTCTCGTGCATATAGCTTTGTAATTCTGTGCATATAGCTTTGCAAATCAGAACTCGTGTATATTATATGCTTAGAGCATGTGTGTTTAGTTCGTATTAATGATATCCGTGTATAGTGTTTGAATTTGTGTATTTATTATGAAAATATGTATCACATATAATGTAACACATATAGCTTACGTACATATGTGTGTTTAGTTAGTATTAATTAAATGTGCATATAGTGTCCCGAATCTGTGTATTTATTGGTAAAAATGTGTATCACCTATAATATATCCAAAATAGCTTCTATACATATGTGTGTTCGGTTGGTATTAATTAAATGTGCGCATAGTGTCTCAAATGTGTGTATTTAGACCGAAATATATGTAGTACATATAGCTTCTAATATATCTTGTCTCACATATAATGTATTACCTAAATACGTTTTTGCCTATTAACAATGCATCTAATATATGTTTAAAGTATTAATTATGAACAAAAATGGCAATAAATATGTGTACTTATACAACAAATATTGGTTAGTTCAATTTTGCACCATATATTCATGTTCGTAAATATGGATTTACGAATACATTTAAAATCTGTGTAAATAGTATTGAGAATTTGTTGTTTTAATATCTAAATATTGTGTTTTTGCGATCAAGATCCAGTTACACGATTCACGTTGGTCGAGGCTCGAAATCTCACCTGGATCAACTAAATATTGGATCCCGAGGTTGAGCAAGAAAAAATCCCTCGCGCCAACATGCATTTCCGTGCATTGGAGGCGGGAATATAATTTTATAAGGATTATGGTTTGTGTAGTGGCTTCGGCGTTAGAAGAAGCACTACAAAGAAATTCAAGAACGAGGATATTCGCGTGCAATACGTGGTTTGCAATATTGAGGGCTACAAGAACTCTAAAAACCCATACCTGGTGAGGCATCCGAGCATGACGACAACGCCCCAAAACAGGGGCACGGAAGAGAGCCTCGAACCGAGTTGGGTGCAATGCACATTTGTATGTTTGAATACACTAGCGCCGGTTCATATAAGGTAAAGACGTTTGAGGAAAGACACACTCATCCGATGACAATTGATAAACACAAGCAATTCTTGAAGGTGAATAGGAACCTAAACTTCGGGCACCAACAATTTATCATAAATTGCACAAGGGCAAACATTGGGAGTGCAAACAACACGAGCTTTATAGAGAAATGGCGGCGGTTATTCACAGGTTGGGCGCTCAAAATTGATTTTAAAAATTTCAAACGAGACGAAGGCATACATATGTGGTGCGGATGCACAATTGGTGATAGACAAATTCCTTAGCGCAAAAGAGGCAAATCAGGAATGGTATTCGATTATGACGTTGATCAAGATGAACAACTAACGCGACTCTTTTGGGCAGACCAGGCAGCTATAATGAACTATGCCGCATTTGGCGATGTGATATCATTTGATGCTACGTACAATACCAACCGGTAATATAATTCACTGCACTAATTTATCTTGCATATTTGTGATTACAATAGTTTACATTTATCCTTATATACCTGTCCATTTAGTTACATAAATCTGGGTAACATGTTATTTTATTACGTTGGTGTGTGTACATATTTAAGTTAGTATGTGTATATAATAATGTAATTGTGTACACTTATACTCATAAAAATGTTTACATAGTTATTGAAATCTGTATACTCAAAATAGATTTCATACATGTGTATATAATAATGTAATTGTGTACACTTATACTCTTAAAAATGTTTACATAGTTATTAAAATCTGTGTACTAATAATAGATTTCATACGCAGGTATAAGATGGTGTTCGCTCCATTCAGGGGTAGATAACCATCGTAGGTGTGTAACTTTTTTTGGTGGCCTTATTTTGAAAGAGGATGAGGAGTCTTATACGTGGTTGTTCGGATGATTCTTAGATGTTGTTGCTAAGGAACCATATTATATAGAAGATCAAGACCGGCCATGAAGAATGCCATAAAATCCGTCTTCAAGATAGCAAAACACAGATTGTGTATGTGGCACATAATGGAGAAAGTCGATGTGTCAAAACCGCCCCAACTTTGTTCAAAGATAAAATTTTCATCAATCGGTTTAAATCAATCGTGTGGGATAACTACATTACAACAATTTGAATTTGAAAAAAAGTGGCACAAAATTATGGATGACTTCAATCTAACATCACACCCATGGTTCTGATTATGTATGATATACGACAGTGGATTCCCACATATTTTAGAGACGTGCCCATGAGTGGACTTCGAAAACTACGTCACTCTCGAGAAAGCACAAATATTTGGTTTGGTAATTTTACAAATCCCCAATCAAACTTGGTGGAATTTGTAATGCATTTCGAGAGCGCAATGGAATCCCAACGACATTCTAGTGATAAGTTGAATAATCGTGCCAAACCTCCCTTCTTAGGATTGCCGACACCATTGAAAATTGAAAAGCATGCTTCTTTAGTATACACGCACGCCATATTTTATGAAGTGAGCAAGGAAATTAAAGAAGCGTGTTACCATTGCTCAGTTATACAGATCAATGACAATACAAACGAGATCTCGTACACAATAAAGGAAGAAAGTGGGGTGTTTCAAGTAACAAAATGCAAGGTAGATGCATCAGCCAAATGTAGTTGCAAATTGTTTGAACAGATGCGACTCCTGTGTCGACATATATTTGTAATACTCAAGGATTGCGATGAAATTCCAGCTCCATATTTGGCAGCACGTTGGATGAAAGCAACCTCGTATAATTCTTTAGGTAAGAATGGGCACATGTACCAATTTCCGGGAGGGATAGAGGCTGCAAGAACACTAAACACCCTGTGGGCGGATTTTCACAGCTGCATCGGTCTTGCGCAAGGGGATATTGAAAAATTGTCAAGTCTATCTCGTATCATATCGAACGAGAAAGCTAAGCTATTAGAGGAACAACACGAAACTACAGTGCCTAGCAAACAATCAGTAATGGAAACCTATTGCGGCTCAACCTCACAATTAAACATTTCCGTGCTACCGCCAAAGCAAGCCAAGAACAAAGGGAGTGGTAGTCATCTGAAAAGCAGGATCCAAAGCCAAAGAGAAAAAGCCATAAAAGCAAGCACAAAACTGAAAAGAAAATGTGGGACATGCGGTAAGGTTGCAACACATAACAGCAGGACATGCCCGACCCGCACCAGCACCCCCTGAGCGCTATGTGTATTTGTCACACTGTTCAATTTATTAGTGAAATGTTTACGATTGGCAATTTATGATTTGTTTACATAATTCTGAACATAAACATACAATATCTGCAACCTATTTACACATCGTATGTATTACACACACATCGTCCTTCAATGACAACATCAAGATTAATAAACGTATGTTTTGGAATTATGTGTTTAAAGATGTAGAATTATGTGATTTTAGTTATGTAATAATGTTTGTTTAATAATAGCATATTGTTTTTTTTTTATTTTGTGCAAGCATGTATATTTGGTTTGGAATTATGTGTTTTTAGATGTAGAATTATGTGTTTTTAGTTTTGCAATAATGTTTGTTTAGTAATAGCATATTGTTTTTTGTTATTTAGTGCAAGTATATTTTGGTTTGGGATTATGTGTTTTTAGATGTACAATTATGTGTTTTTAGTTTCGCAATAATGTTTGTTTAGTAATAACACTGTTTTTTGTTTTTTTGTGCAAGCATGTATACTTGTTTTGGAATCATGTGAATTTAGCAATAGAATAATGTGTGTTTAGTTATATAATAATGTGTATATAGTTTTGGGATAATGGATACTTAATCGTACATAATTTTGTGCGTAAGACATACAATGTAATAACTACAATACAATATTAACTTATTTGTATAACAACATTCCGACCATATGTATGTGAAAAATGCAAATTTATATTGATTAAAGAGAAAACACCCCACGCCCGAACCATTCATATCCACAATTCAAGACCATCTAAGTCATATGCAAATGGCTCCCAAAGACAAAAAACACCAACGATAGTAACCTAACTATAAAAAATGATGAGCACGATTCGCATACTACATTGTCTATTTAAAACAAAACTACAATACGATCTTCCCCGTCCAAAACTTTCTGGCTTCTTCCAAACATCTATCCTTTTGCTCATTGCTATGGTGGAGGATTATTGCAGCCGAGTACTTCGTGCGTAAGTTAGGCAAGTTGGGACGCATTATTCTTCTCCAAACCACAATCACATCCCTTGGTGCCACCGCCCATGTAGCTCTCCATATGCCTCATGGCATATATACCACAATCAACTTTGTTTGTGGTATCTCTCCAAGGCATGCATAGTCTACACGGGGAGAATTTCCGGACAACACTAGCCATTTGCGGGCAGCCTTTAGTCTCCAAGTAGTTTGCAAACATCCGAACCTGCAAAATATACCATGGAAAACAAATTCAACAACTAAAACACATAATTCTACAACTAAAACACATAATTCCATGACAGAAACCATATACACAATATTATATAACTAAACACACAGAATTCTATAGCTAAACACACAGATTTCTATAGCTAGGTTCACATGATTCCAAATCAAATTACCTACGCACACAGAATTCTATAACTAAAGACACATAATTCTATAGAAACACACAGAATTCTATTTCTAAGTTCACATCATCCAAAAGGGCAAACTGAGCAAGGAAATGCAACACAAAAACCAAAAAAAAGCTCACCAACTTGTCCAGCAAATCTCCATATTTCTCATTTGCTTCCACCAACAGACGAGTTGTCGATAATATGGCAGTGAAACCTCTTGACATCAAAGGTCACCAGAAAGATGTGCTCGCTCTTACAAATCGGGAAGAAAAACTGAAACACGCTATACATTAGGGTCTTGGTAATTGTGAGAAAAGATTTGAAAAAATAATGAGATTAATTACCATTACTTACCATGTCAAAGTTGTTCAATTTATCGGAGCTCGGTCACCGAGCTCGTGTCGAGTCCTTGAACTAACGATCGATACACAGTGTTCTCATCTAAACCATCCCCGGACTAACGATCGTGAACAACTACAACACATATACACAAAAATGAAAAAAATAAGACACGGATTTTAAGACTTGAAAACACCAAAGAAAAATGAAAACAAGAAAATAAAATAGGATAAACATACCGTCAAGAAACAAGAAGCAAAAAATGCATTCGGTGAATCGCTACTCCTCGCCCCCTCCATACCATTCAACATCCATACCCAAAGGTCCAAAATAGAAACATTAATGTAACCTCCGGGACGCATTGTCTCCACAATTTCCCTCGACAAAAGTTTGTCACCGGCGTTAAATACAATGTCATCTCTATATGGAAAAAAAAAACAATTACAGCGTTGATAAAACAAATGAAACTAATTAGTTGGATGATAAACGAATCCTTACTTGTTCGACCCAGGATTTTCAAAAAGCCATTTCGCAATCATGTTCTCATTTTGATTTGGCTTGAAAGACGTCGATCTGTCTAGTCACAAATGGCGAAGACAAGACCACACTTTGCTTTGTCTTCCTAGTAGCTCTACGGGTAAAAACCTTCTTAGATCTTTCTAAGGAAATATCGCACGCCCCCCGACCTCCCAGAGCCACTAGGTTTCACGCCACCAACCTCCGTTTCGACATCCTACGAACCCAATAAGAATAATTATGAACTCGTATACACATTGATGAAGTAAATCATAAAAGATGGGGAAAAAATACTTACGGTCTTTGGATTCTCACTCAAAGGCGCGTCATGCCCCCAAAACCACCAATCTCGGGATCTTCTACCTATAAACCAAAAATATATAAAAATAAAGCTACTTATACACAAAATAAAACTACCTATACATAATGTAACTAACTAAACATAAAACAGAACTAAATAAACATAATTACAACCCTAAATGCACATAATATTTTACTAATTTAAACATACAAGAATCTGATTTTTCAATCCCCACTTGCATCACAAACCCCCAACATTCATTTTTAACCCGCAAAACATACAATAGTGTGAACTAGAAAAATACTTAAAAGCAAAACTAATTAATCATAATATATAAGTAATGCAAACATATATAATACCCCAACCTCCACGCTTGCCATACCACCATCTCGCACATCTCCTCTTCGTTGACACTCTTCTCATAGTGCCGAGACGTGTCAAGAATGTCCTCCCATCTACCAACATTGGTATCTTGAGTCAAGCCATAGAAAAGCTTGGTGCCTCATCACATCATTTCTTGAATTCATCTCTCTTCGTAAATGCACTTTCGATTGCCTCAATTGCAGCAATATTCTCCGTCTTGCTCCAAAAGGCTTCATTTTGTTGACTTTCGATCCCTTCCATACCATCGTCCGAACGGCGAACCCCACCCGTAATGCGGTTGAGCATAAGAAACCCTTCGCAACGTTCCCAACCATGGCAAATTCTGCGCCCTCGACCAAGTCCTTTGGAGCAGATCAAGAATAGATATAATCTCGACAACATCGGAGGACAAACATTTTAATCTATCAAGTAATCGACCAAGTAATCCCCCGCACATCAAAAATATTGTGTATTAAATCGGTAAGTGTATATGCACAAGATTTACAAACTAAATACACATAATCACTAACTGAATGTACATAATTATAATATACATAATTTAAACACTAATTATACATATTTCAAACACTAAATGCACATAATATAAAACTCGAATACACATAATCACTAACCCGAATGTACATAAATAGAATACACATAATTTAAACACTAATTACACATATTTGAAACACTAAATACACATAATATAAAACTAAATACACATAATTACCGGATACACATAATCACTAACCTGAATGTACATAATTAGAATACACATATTTAAACACTAATGACACATATTTGAAACACTAAATGCACATAATATACACCTAAATGCACATAGTCACTAACCGAATTTGCATAAATAGGATATACATAATTTAACACTAATTACACATATTTGAAACACTAAATGCACATAATATAAAACTAAATACACAAAATTACTAACCAGAATGCACATAACATAAAACTAAGATACACACGCAGATGAACAAACCTTCGCATCGGCCCGGGATGACGAGGTCCCCTGACTTGTAGCATCCTTCTCCTTCCAAGCCCCGACAAAATCACCGCGGCTCAATTGGTGCTTCCCATCAAACGGGGCTCGATAAACCCCATCCTAAACCCACCAAGGTCAATTTCCTTATTGTTCCTTTCCTTTAGTTTGTCCCCGCTCCAAGCCGACACGATGGGGACCGTCCTTGGAACACTCCGCCTCACGCACTTAACTCTGTCAACGTAAAATACCTGTGCAATTACATAGATTACATCAAAAAAGAACATGCTCCAAAAAAATCAAAAAAAAAAAAAAATTGTGGGAAATAATACCGCCAAAAACAAAGAAGGGCCCATTAAATTCAAAAGATTATCTTCTTAGGCGACTGGACAACTCTCTTTTCAACCAATGTTGTCAATGTATGCTCACACCATGCTAAGTTCCTAACATTTTTACGTCTACAAGGCTTTTAAGCAAGTGAGGATACACGTATGCAGTTGAAAAATTACCAATAATAAGGTACTCGACCAATATCAAGAACAACCTTCTAAACCAATCACCGCCATCCACAAAACTCAGCATTTTATCAGCCACTTGCTTCGGTGTTACCTTGTAATCCTCCCTCCCGAACATAGCAGGCCATCCAGTGTACAAATCGCAAGTCTCCGATTTTGTTTTCTTCACTATTGGCTCCTGCCCATTGGGGAACCCCAATACTCTCTGCACATCATTCGGTTCAATGCGAATGCGCCTCATACTATCCAACAACAACTCCGAGCTAGCCGGGTTAAAATTTGCAACTAACCAATACATTAGCTGAGATGGGAAGTCAACAATTGAAAGGGAAAGCAAACTTCCGAATCCCATATCAACAATGGCATCAATCTGAGTCGGGGAAAGATTTACAAGCGCATTCACCAACACCCTTGGGTTCGACCTAGTCGATAATGTCGTATATAAATTCTTTGCCCTCTTCCCCCGACCATCGCCTTCGTCCCCACTCCCCGCAGCCCTTTTCCCCTTGTTTTTTGCCATTTAGTTGGTAAAACAAAACCTACAGAAAAAATAGAACCAATTATTTACCAAAACATACAACTAACTGTCCATTAGCATAACACAATATTGTATAACTAAACACACGAGAATTATATAGCTAAACACACAGAATTCTATAGCTAAGTTCACATGACTCCAAATCAAATATACCAACTCACACAGAATTCTATAACTAAACACACAGAATTCTATATATAAGTTCACATCATCCAAAAGGGAAACTGAGCAAGGAAATGCAACACATAAACCATAAACACATTATTATATACCTAAACACACATAATTCTATAGCTAAACACACAGAATCCTATATCTAAGTTCACATGATTCCGAGTCAAATATACCTACACACACGTAATTCTATAACTAAACACAGAATTCTATAGCTAAATACATGAATTCTATATCTAAGTCCACATCATTCAAGAGGGCAAATTGAGCGAGGAAATGCAACACATAAACCATAAACACATTATTATATACCTAAACACACATAATTCTAAATCTAAGTTCACATGATTCCAAACACTAATTACACATATTTCAAACACTAGATGTGGTCTCATGTTCTTACACCTAGAAGTTTATTCCCTAAAATTAAACAAATAAGAACAATAGAAATTAATAATAAAAACCCAAATTGGAACCCTAAAATCAACAAACACAAAAATAAAAAAGAAAATAAAAATCACAGATAACTTACAATATTTTGTGCGAAAACCGTGATGAAAATAGGAGATGATTCGTGCCAGTTGCAGATTGAGCCCTACCGTGTTGAAGATATGAAAAAAAATCGAAACAGTTTAATTATCCTTTGAAAAATCTGTACCGACGGGACGATGTCGTGGAGAGACGGTAGAGAGATGAAGATATCTATTCCAACCGGTGTTGTGGTGGAGAGATGAATATACATATTCAATTCGAGAAATAGGAAACGGCCAATGGATTGAAGCAGATGAAGAAAGAAGGAATCGGTGTCGTGGTGGAGAGGTGGAGAAAATCGCGGGATATGAATAGGAATCGATAGAGTTACCAAATTCAAAAATTAGGGGTTTACAATTATATCCTTGGAATAAAAAGACAAATTACTTTCCTACCCGTGTTTGCCACTACCATGACTAAAATAGATGGGTAAAACGGGCCATTGAATATTAAATCAAATGGTCTAGATGTGGTCTCATGTTCTTACCTAAAGGCCCTGGTCTCATTTGATCATATCCTATATATATATATATATATATATATATATATATATATATATATATATAGGGATAGGATCTCATGTGGCAGACCTCTTACCATGTGGCAAAGTGTGGACAAATCCCATCCATCCATCCTATTCAATCAATGGTTGATTAGGCCTAAAAATACACCATTTTTCATTTATTTTATGTGTAAAAAGGGAAAATCGGTAACTATCAAAATGGTGTAAAAATAATACCATATTTATTTTCCTAAAATCAAGGGATATATTCAATATCAAATTTCCATAACAGATACGCCTAATAATGAGGGAAAAAACAAATTCTCACTCTTCATCGACACAATATTTGGTGTACAAAATGTTTATAATATTGTGCTCTGGACGCATTATTTCGTGTATAGATATGCATATTTTGGTGCTAATCGGTAACTATCAAAATGGTGTAAAAATAATAACATATTTATTTTCCTAAAATCAAGGGATATATTCAATATCGATTTCCATAATGAGATACGCCTAATTATGAGGGGAAAAAAACAAATTCTCACTCTTCATCGACGCAATATTTTGGTGTACAAATGTTTATAATATTGTGCTCGGACGCATTATTTCGTGTATAGATATGCATATTTTGGTGCTAATCAGTAACTATCAAAATGATGTAAAAATAATACCATATTTACTTTCATAAAATCAAGGGATATATTCAATATCATATTTCCATAATGAGATACGCCTAATAATGAGGGAAAAAATGAATTCTCACTCTTCATTGACGCAATATTTTGTTGTACAAATGTTTATAATATTGTGCTCTCGGACGATTATTTCGTGTATAGATATGCATATTTTGGTGCTAATATAACATGAAATATGGCGTATTTGGATGTTTATTTCGGACTAAACACTTGGTATTTAAGTTGGTATAAAAATATTGACAATATTGTACATTGGAAGCATATTTTGGTGTATACATATGCGACTTGGTGCTTTATAACCATAAAAATATGGTATAGAAATAATTCCATTACGGTTTTCGAAATTATATATTGGTATATACTTGTCCAATATTTGGTGATACTATAAGTATTCAAGAGTGCATTGTTAGATGTTTAATTGAGAATATTGTATAATAATATTGACAATATTGTATATTTTGAAAATTATTTTGTGTATACATTTGACTCGATTTGGTGTACAAATATTGACAATGTTCGAGACAACCCAATGCATCCGATAGAGTTGTTGGCGTGAATCTTGTCCTCAACTTGGGCATCACAAATTTCAAGTCGATTTGGCGATCTTAGACCTATTATTAACGTTACGTGCACTCTTGTTCGCCCCTGGAGATGCCGATATTTTCTCGCTTTCCTCTTGCCATTAAAAGTTATCAACCTGGTATTGACAACATGAACAATATTAAAGCGTAACTCAAGCATCGTATCAAATAAAAATACACAAATGACAAACTAATCGTAATCGTATGAAACTTATTTGTATACTAGAATAAAACTATTTAAACACCATGTGTGATTATGCATTCATGGATTATATATACACATGACTAAACATTAATGGCAAAAAAATACATCGTTTTGGAAGAATCACTATAACATTAAACATTACACCATTCAATAACTAAATACACATCGTTTTTATCAACTTTTATACCAAAAAATCTCCAACAACTATGCCCTATTCCGCATAAAAGCATTTTTAAACAAATAAAAAAAACCGAGAAAATCGTCTAGACAAAATCGAAAATCAAAACCCTAGGTACTTCAAAATAAAAAAACAAACAAACAAGATGCATACTCTTTTTACTACAAATTACTTCAAATATCCAAAATCTACGAGTTGAATAGTTCAACAAAAAAAAAAAAACATGTAAAGTAAAATCCCTTACTACCAAAATTTCAACCAAAACTCTGAAATAAAATGAATCAAACACTTACCTTTACCATCTTTTGGAAGAATCACTAACACTTCGGTTCGGATGTGTGTTGTTGTCGAAAAATAGAGAGGAACCTTGAAAAAAAATCAATTGTTTTCAAGGAGAAAAGCGGAGAAAAAAAAGAAAGTAAAATTTGGGAGTTTTGCATTTGAAGTAAGTGGAATGAAAAATAGGATGAAGTAATTGAAATCCCCAAAAAAAAAAGGGATTATGGGGAGGTTACCAAAATCGCGAATTATCTTGTGTACAAAATGACTTTTGTGCCCTTAATTGCGTAAAAACGGGCCTTTAGATTTGTTAGATTAATGGCTTAGATTGATCCACACCGCCACATAGTAACCACATTTGATCCTATATATATATATATATATATGGGGAGGATCAAGTGAGACCATGTCTCTAGGTGAGACACAATGGACTAATCTCAACCATTCCCCACTATTATTCAATGGGTGTGATTTAATGGATAAAAAATATATTAAAACATTAATTTAATCAACATAAGGGTAATAGGGTAAAATAACATAACAAGGTAGTTATAAGAATGGAATTAAATCTCTTTCTCTCTCATCCATCTTTCAAATCTCACGTCTCTCTCTCTCTCTCTCTCTCTCTCTCTCTCTCTCTCACACACACACACACACACACACGTCTCTCTCCATCTCTCCTCTCTTTCGGTTCCCTCCATTAACGCAAATGGAAGAAAATTGAAAAAATAGTGAAGAAGATGCAATTTATGTTTCAAATGAAAAACAACGACGAAAAAAATCAATTCGTTTATATTCAACCTACACTTTATAAAACGATTTTATAAAGAGAAAAATTGTGAAGAAGAAGATGATTTCTATTCCAAATGAAACAACCATGGGACATCAATGGAGAAGAAAGTAAATTAAAATTGGGAATTTTCACGAATTTGATACTTATGAAATGATGTATAAAACTTATGAAACGTTGCATATATAATTATGAAACGATGCATATTCGTAGGATATTACATATTTGAAAATATGCAACAAAAATGAACTAAATATGCATTATATGAAAACTATCTTATCGGGGATGGTTATAACCAACTATGCAAGACGTCATAAACTATGCAACAAAATCAACTAACTATGCATTATCTAGAAACTATCTATGCATGCGGTGTGGAATAACTAAATATCTTGTGTAACATCCCATTTTCAAATTTGATTTTCATAACTTTGCATTATATTGAACCTATTTAATTGTAGGCGAAGACGTTATATTGATTTGTTTGAAAAAAAAAAGTGCCAATAAACAACTAAATATGCATTATTTGATGTCTAATTATGCAAAGAGAAGAACCCTAACTTGTAAAATAAAAATATTTGAAAGAAACAGTTCTTAAATTACAAAATCCACATAATTTTCGTGATTTCAATCCAGATTTGGGACCACTAATTTGACTTACAAAATTACCACCTTACCCTTAAATTGGCGGAAATTAAGTAAATAAAAAAAACTGAATTAATCACATCCCTTCATTTTTTAAAATCAATGGGTGAGATGAGTCCACATGCCTCATTTGATCCATTTGAACCAAATCTATATATATATATATATATATATATATATATATATATATATATTAGATTTCTATTTTCTCTTTCTACCGCATCATAATTGATAATTTGATATTATTTACGGAAATATGAAATATTATTGTTAGAAAATGCAAGTCACACATTTTCATATTCAAAGAAGAAATAGAAAAAGAAAGACTTTAAATATTTGGACAAAGCCACAAGTCAGATTAAAAGTATTTGACCCAATTACTGAGTTTGTCCAATAGGGATGTGGGCCTGGATTATTAAGTAGTGCCCGCGGAAGATAAGGAAATACCAGTCAGGCCCAATAGATTTCCATTCATGGACTTTCAAACTTCAGCATATATTCGCTTGGCTATGTGTGCCTTATGAGATTGCGAATATTTTGCTTGATTTAATTTTATACAATTACGGACTTTAAATCCCATCACCAACAAAGCAACAAGCCAACAACACATCTTGGCTCTTGCCATTGAATTCGGGTCGCGACGGGTTTCTCTTCGAATTTGGGCATTTTGCCATCTCTAATCTATCCATCACTTCCTTGACTTGAATAATAGAGATAAAGTAAAATTTGCCAGCAATATTTTTTAGTGGTATTAATTATTCTTTTTAGAAATAAAAAGAAATATCATAACTTTGTAAAGAATACAAGTAATTTAACTTCATCAAAAGATATCACAAACTGATGGGGTAAATTTGATTTTTCATTATTTCTTATCTACTACGATTATTAATTTTAAAATTAATTATTAAATTTCCCAAATATTAATTATTGTTGGGTCAAAAAGAACTAAGAAGCCGACGAGCCCGTGAAGCCTACTTTATTATATCAAGCTCACAAGTCTTGTCATCTCGGTATACAAATTATTTGGCATTCATTTATAAGTTATCTTAATTTAATTAACTTAATCACCGATCTACTTTCTCTCTCTTCACATTCACTCTCTTGCTCACAAAGTTTCCAAGCTTTCTCTCTGCAAAGAAGTTCAAAACCCTAGTCTTCATCTCTAGATTTCAAGATCGAAAATGGCACCAACTTACAACTACGTCAAGCTCGTTGAGAAGATTCACACAGGAGTTTATGTTGATTTTGAAGGCCTTGTCAAGCGGCGTTGACAAGGATATGGCCAAGAAAATCACTCGAAAACTTGAGAAGGCCTGGTCTCAAGAAGTTTTTTACTATGGAAATGTCTCATACCTTCCTAGAGAAGGTGGCTATGTACTACGTAAATCTTTGAGGTTTGTGAACAACAAGGAATTCAAGTTGGTTGCGGTGACTTAGCCGAAATCATCGTTATCTCCCTACTAGTGGTCCGAAAGAGTTGGTAGTAAGGATGTTGATTTGGTTGTTGCATGGAAGGAGATAGTCACGCCCGAGGTCGCTGGAAAACCAAACTACTCCTACCGTGAAGAAGCCGATTAAGGAAGACTACCACAAGCTTATGGATGTGGTAGCTAAGTGTATCGACATGAAGTTCGCCTCATTCAATCGACTCTATCGACTAAGCTAATTGTAATGGCAGCCATCGTGGAGGAGAATGAGGTTAATTGTCTTGAGTTCATTTTCCGCAAGTTGTGTCGAACGTGCTCAATATGAAGGTGGCCGATGATGGGAAGTTTTCTAGCTCGTTGGGATATGGCCACGATCTTAGGCCATCCGATGGAGAGAAGAAGGGTTTTCCCCTACGCAATTGGAAACCTTTCCATGTAAAAAGAAAATGTTCAAAGCCAATCTCTCTCGGGCGCCCAAAAGCGTGCTCATGCCAAGAAGTATGCTACCTCCGAGGGGGAATCATTTGAGCATGTCCCGAGGAAACAACTGCCGCCAAAGCCCCCCTCACCTGCTCCTGTTCGGCTCCTCCCCAGTGGTTCGAAGGAAGAGAACAATTGTGCCCCCAACCGAAAGAAACAAAAGATGGAGAGACAACTTTCTCGGTTGTGGAGCCAGGACATGTTGAAGTCAAGTCCCTCTCGGAAAGAAAAACCAAAGCGGAGACTTGTGAAAGGTCCGACAAAGCCGCTGAGCCACCGAGTCGCATTTCTTGAAAAGAAAGAGTTGTTGTCAATGAGCAACATAAATGAAAGGATAATGATGGAGTGGAAAACACCGAGCAAGAAACTCGTGCGCTTGATTGCTTTACATACATCATCGAACAAGATTCAGTGTCCGGCCCATAGTTGATGTGACGCCCGGGGCCGAAGAGGGCGGGATTGATCGCCAGGTGCGAGAAGGCACGGACAAGAGCGGCTCTGGCAAAGCTTCTAAAGCGGAGGGGGACATGAATGAACCGATCCCACACCCAAAAAAAGAGGAGATTCTCGAGACCGTAGGTATGGGACTATACTGATTGAGAGAGCTTAAAAGATTTGATAGGTACTACTCATATCAACAAGATGCATCTTTTTTCTCGGTGCTCATCATGTAAAAACTCCGAAGTTAAGCGTGCTTGGCCGGAGCAATGTCATGATGGGTGAACCCCTGGGAAGTTTGCTCTCGGGTGCGCGTGAGTGAGGACAAAACGCGCTGGAAAGACTCGTGTTGGTTTGTGGGGACGATCGTCGATCCGGATGGCGGGTCGTTACGAGATGGTATCGAGCCGGACCTCTCCTAGTAAGGTGTGGTTCGGGACGAACCAAGCGGAAGGCTCGGTGGGCTTGTGACGCCCGGGGCCGAAGAGGCGGGAGTGATCGCCGGTGCGAGAAGGCACGGACAAGGAGCGGCTCTGGCAGGCTTCTAGGCGGAGGGGACATGAATGAACCGATCCCACACCGAAAAAGAGGAGATTCTCGAGATGTGTGTAGGTATGGGACTATACGAGTTGAGGAGAGCTTAAAAGATTTGATAGGTACTACTCATATCAACAAGATGCATCTTCTTTTTTCTGGTGCTCATCATGTAAAAACTCCGAAGTTAAGCGTGCTTGGCTCGGAGCAATGTCATGATGGGTGACCCCTGGGAAGTCGCTCTCGGGTGCGCGTGAGTGAGGACAAAGCGCTACTGGAAAGACTCGTGTTGGTTTGTGGGGACGATCGTCGATCCGGATGGCGGGCCATTCTGATTGAGACATCCGAAAGAAACACTGATTGAGACAAGGAAAGAAGACTTAGATGTGATACCACTTCAGCCGTATTGTTATAGCCGAGGTAGAAGGCTCCTATTGAGCTGTGCGGGAAGAACGATGATGATGAGGTTCCTCTATCCCCCGCATACCCAGGACATTGAAGATAGGCTATGCATATGGAGAGCCTGGAAGAAGAGTGTGTTAGATAAATATTTTTATCGTAATTATGATGATTTTATTTAATCGAGTTTTTCACCAAAACAATTTCCCAAAATATTGTCCAAATACTCCTAATCGATTTAAAATGTTTTTACTAATTTTTTGGAGTATTTCTTGAAGTTTGTTTTTGACAAAATTGGACAACATTTATGTTTCATGGTCAATCGACGCCCTAATGGTCAATCCGTACGAAAATGATTTTGGAAAACGAGAAACAAAATCAACAAAAAAGTTCCAGTCGATCGGTCGAACCTTAGGTCGACCGGTGTGTTTCCTTGAACTTGAAGATTTTTGCCCAAACTCTCAGTATCTCATTTTTGGCGGGTGTACCGGTCACCAAGGGGGTCGATCGGTCGAACTAGAGGTCGACCAAGGCCCAACGGTTGGACCGTCCACCGTGCCAATTTTTCAAGACAATTTGAATTTTTCTATTAGAGATCGATCGGTCGACCTAAGGTTTTATCAAGAAACTATATGTTGCACATCATACAACTTTTCATCATTTTAAGGGATTAATTTCTAATGACTATAATCTCCATTTGAGTTTCCATTTTTTAATGATTTTATTCTCAAGGAGGAGCCTATGTCCGAAAATCAAATCCAAGACATCTCCTATTAATAGATGAAGGATTAAAGCAACAAGAGACAACAACACAAGCAATACAAATACAAGCAAACTTACGGTTCTTCACTTTCATATTCTTGTTGTGTTTAGCCTAAGTCTTTCACTTGCACATCTTGAGTACTAGGCTTGATTCTTGATTACACTTGCACTTCAAAGTTGTATATTTCATTTTGAGTTGTAATCTTGAATTATTTTCAATCATCCAAGACAAGACATCATTGTTAAGTGTTCTTGTGGTAAGAGCACACTTGGGTGATTTTAGGTGTTGAAGAGTGTGGTACTCTTCATTGGTGTAAGAAGATTGTGGTAATCTTCATAGGTAGTGTTGTAATAAGAGTGAGGTGCTCTTCAAGGTGAAGGTGTAATAGTTTGGTATCTATTAATAAAATTCTTTTTCTTTTTGAAATCCATTTCGGATATCGGGAAGGCGCTATAAAGAATTAATCATGAGTTGGATATTCGAGAGATAAAAACTCATTAATTTGAAGCGTGATACCATTTGAGTTTAGTCGTTTAAATTTTGATGAACTTCTTTTTACTTTCAAGTAATGCATGGAAGAATCACTCGGGAAAACTTATGATTGCACCAACTACAAGAAAAGATCTCATGATAGTCAATATGGGCCCTCACCACCCATCAATGCATGGTGTTCTTCGATTGTTACTCTCGATGGTGAAGATGTTACTTGGTTTCGAATCGTTATTTTAATTCTTCCATCTTTTCTTGATTTCATCTCTTTATTCACCAATTCACGGCTACAACGATACGAAAGGACTTCTCTTTGAACCCGGGGTTTTTGATTTATACGAAAGAAAAAGGAGATATAACAAAGAAGACACTCAAAGAAAATGAAAAAAGAAATTATAATAGAATTATAAATTAATAAAATTATGTATATAGAATTGGAATAGTTTAGTATACATAGAAATTAGAACAATCTATAAATATATTTCTTTTTCTCAATCTCACGAACAAGATCTAAGGATAACATTAGTTAATCGAAAAAGAGGAGGGTAGGCGAGGATCGGTTAGTAGTGAGAGAGGGGTCGCTTGTTCCTTGAAAAGTTCTTTGAAAAGATCCATCTATCGATTGATGAGTCATAAGAAGACAACTCATGGTTCATATGCTTGGGAATTCAATCTTATTTCCTATGTACAAGAATTAAGTAAAAATAAACGATCTGATTGTTTATCCCAAGATTGGTTGATTAGTCATCATGGCTTGAAGCGGGTTCAAAAAATCAACCATATGGAGTTTTTATTATCTATTTCCATAGATGTATTACCCGGGTGGTAGAAGATTAGGCCTTAGGTGGGTTGAACTTCTATAAATCAATGTGTATTGTTTATATTCCCACACTTATATTCTTGCTATCATTTTTACATTCGAAAAAGAGGGTGAAAATCGGAAAATTGGCTATCTATTCACCCTCTAGATTATCATAGCCACTTGGACTAACAAGTGGTATCAAAGCCAAACTCCTTGGCAAGCTCGTTCTTCATTGTGAGTAAAGAGGAAAGATCCATGGCTACGAACAAGAGCTACCTCACCACCGGCGCCTCCACCAACAAGCCACCACTAATCGACGCCAACAATTATGCCCTTTGAATAGACCGAATGGAGTGCTTTCTACAAGGGTGCAAGTTTGATATATGGAATACGGTCATTGAAGCGGATAGCCCAACCAACCAAGAAATTGGAGGATGGCACCTCGGTCCTCAAGAGCTTCAAGGAATTTGACGATAACGATAAGAAGTCATTTTCTCTAAACGGTAAAACATTAAATATTTTGCATTGCTCTCTTACCGCCACCGAATATAATCATATTAGAGGCATATGGCCCGCCACATGAGGTTTGGAAAAAATTAGAAACTATTTATGAGGGTACAAAGAAAGTTAAACAAGCAAGAAAACCCATGTTTGTTAAAGACTTTGAAAACTTCATTATGCTTGATGGTGAAAATATTTCAAAAATGGTGGAAAGGCTTGACAACATAATCAATCCTCTTGTGGAACTTGGGAAAGTCATCTCCGAAGAAGACAAGGTGACTAAGGTCTTGAATGCTCTCCCCAGTTCATGGTCCGAAAAGGTGACGACAATCACGGAAGCTCAAAAACTCAAAACTCTCAAGTTCGACGAGCTCATTGGAAACCTCCTCATCTACGAAGTATATCTTAAAAAGAGGAAAAATTCCAAACCATCCACCTCTCAATTGGGTATACAAATTATTCCTAAAGACTTATCATCTTCTTCTAATAATTTATATTATGTTAGTGATGAAGATGATGAGGAGACGACCGCTCTTGTCCATAAATTTGCCAAGATTGTAAATAAAAATAAGGCAATAAAGTCGAGAGACAACTCAATTTTCAAATGCGAGAAAATCCGGGCACCACATAGCCGATTGTCCAAAATTAGCGGAGGAGGAGCAAAAAAGAAGAAAAAGCCTTTCTCAAGAAGAAAGCTCTAAATGCGGAAGCAAAAACAAGGGATGAGCTCCTTGCCACATCCGATGAGGAAGAAGAAGCGAACATGGTCTCATGGCCATAGCGATGAAAACAATGAGGTACGCTCTAATTCTTCATCTTCTTCTTTAGTTGATGAATTACAATGTGATTATGATGAATTGCAAAATGAATTTAGAGATATGATTTTCAAGTACAAACTTTTGAAAAAGGAGTATAAATAGCTCAAGTTGGAAAAAGAAAAATTATTTACTTCTTATGAATCTCTTGATCGTGATCATACTATTACTCTTGCTAAAATGCATACTCTTGATTCGGAAAAACAAATGCTTACAAAAGAGAATGAAAATTTGAAAAAGGATGTGCATCGTTTTAATTTAAGTACGGATAAAGTTACAAAAATTCTTGATGCAAAAGAAGTGAGCATTCAAAACTAGGACTTGGTTATAAACCTTTTCAATATGTTTTTAAGAAAAATGACCAATGTCCGACTTTTATACGTGCTAGTTAATGTTATTACTTGTTTTTATTGTGGTAAAAATGGACACTATGCAAATGCTTGCAAATTGAAAATAGTTTTAGTCATTTTTGGAGGCCAAAAGGTCTCAAAACTAACCCCATGGACTCCATAATTATAGGGTATCTAAAAATGATTTATTGTAGGTGTTAGGGGCTATAACCATTTTGAAAGATTCAAAATGGCTCGTGGGACGATGGGTGTTCACGCCACATGACCGAAAGGAGAGAACGTTTTACCAATATCAATCTCCAAGAAGAAGGCATAGTTATGTTCGGGAATGGCAAGGGAAGAATTCTTGGAAATGGAGAAATTGGTAACTCTTCTTTCTCTCTTAGTAATGTTCTATTAGTTGAAGGGCTTAAGTTCAAATTGATAAGTGTTAGACAACTTTGTGAGTCAAATTATAATGTTATTTTCAATAAAGAAAAATGCATTATTCTCAAAAATGATAAAATTATAAGCAAATAGAAAAGACAATCTTTACAAAATTTGCACAAGTGATTTGGTTAGTCAAAATGTTTCTTGTCTTGTCGCCAATAATAATTTAACTAGTTTATGGCATAGGCGACTTGGACATGTTAGATATAAAAATTTGCAAAATATTTACAAGGATCAACATGTCAAAGGACTACCCAAATTGAATTTTGGAAATCTTGGCTTATGTGACACTTGTCAAAAGAACAAATTAGTTAAAAGTAGTTTTAAGCCTAAAATTGAAATTTCCCACAACCAAGACTCTACAATTCCTTCATCTTAATTTGTACGGAGATATTGATACGGCTAGTATTAGTGGAAAACATTACACTTTTATTAACATGAAAATTCTAGATATACTTGTGCTATTTTTCTTGCAAATAAAAGCGATGTCGTTAATGAGTTTGCTAAGTTGTGTAGACTTATTGAAAATAAAAAGGAAGATACCATTATGTCTATACGAAGTGATCGAAATGGTGAATTTGATGGTGAATTTAGAGTTTTGTGTGAAACCAAGGGACATGCTCACAACGTTTTGGCTCCAAGAACACCACAACAAAATGGGAGTAGCCGAAAGGAAGAATCGAACTCTTCAAGAAATGAGTCGGTCAATGCTCAATAAATTTTCAATTCCAAAATTGTTTTGGGCGAAAAGCTGTAAGTACCACATGTTATGTTATTAATCGTGTATACCTTCGTCCTAAGTTGAATAAAACACCGTATGAGCTTTGGAAAGAAGAACTCCAAATATTAGCTACTTCAAAATATTTGGGTGTAAGTGTTTTATTTTGAATACCAAGGATTAATTGAATAAACTTGATCCTAAGGCCGATGAAGGAATATTTATGGTGTACTCAACCAAGAGCAAAGCAAATTAGGTTTATAATAAGACTAGCATGGTGGTTGAAGAATATATCCATGTCAAATTCAATGAAGCCGGGTGTTGAAAGGATATCCAATGATGAAAGTGATGAAGAAGACAATATTGAACCAATTGTTTCAAATGATGCTCAAAGTGATCAACCTTCCACATCAAATGATCAACCTTCAACTTCAAGTGTTCCACAAGAAGACAAAGGTGATAACTCGGATCTTCCGTTGATTTAAAATTCAAAGGAGATCATCCAAAAGATCTCATAATTGGGGACCCTCTAAACAAGGTTATGACTAGAAGGAAATTTTTTGAGAAAGCTCTTATTTCTCAAAAAGAGCCAAAAATGCAAATGAAGTAATTAAAGATGAGGATTGGTTTTTAGAAATGCAAATGGAGTTGAATCAATTCGAAAGGAATGATGTTTGGAAATTGGTACCTTGTCCTCCATCACAAACAATTATTGGTACAAAATGGGTATTAGGAACAAACTCGATGACCAAGGCAACATCATTCAAAACAAAGCAAGGTTAGTGGCTCAAGGGTATTGCCAAGAAGAAGGTATTGACTATGATGAAACTTTTGCACCGTAGCACGTTTAGAAGCTATTCGTATTTTACTTGCCTATTCTTACTTCAAAAATTTCATGCTTTACCAAATGGATGTCAAGGTGAATTTGAGATGAGTATGATGGGGAGCTCAATTTCTTCCTTGGACTCCAAATAAAACAATTCCAAGAAGGCATTTATATATCACAATCAAAGTATACAAAATAACTTCTAAAAAAGTTCGAATTGAAGAAGGAAGAACCATCACTACTCCAATGGCAACCAACGTCCAACTCAACAAGGATGAAAAAGGCAAGTCGGTTGATGAATCAAAATATCGAGGTATAATTGGTAGGTTACATTACTTAATCGCAAGTAGACCCGATATTCTTCATGTTGTATGCCCATGTGCTCGTTTTCAAAAAAATCCCAAAGAATCTCATATGAGTGTCGTTAAAAGAAGTTTTTGATATTTGAAAGACACTATTTCGTATGGCTTGTTTTATCCAAAGAACGAAAAAAATTTCACTTAAAGGATATAGTGATTCGGACTACGCGGAAAATATTGATGATCGCAAAAGTACTTCCGGATCATGTCAATTTTTAGCGATTGTCTCGATCTTGGTTTTCAAAGAAGCAAAATTGTGTATCTTATCAACGGCCGAAGTTTCGAATACATTTCTGCGGCCTTTTGTTGTACCCAACTACTTTGGATGTAACAAACCTTAGCGAATTACATATGTTCTTTTGAAAATATTCCTATTTTTTGTGATAACACGTCCGCTATAAATATTTCTCAAAATCCAATTCATCATAACCAAACAAAACATATTGAGGTTCGTCATCATTTTCTAAGGGATTGCGTTTCCAAACAAAAAATTGAGATGTGTTTTGTTCCGTCTCAAGATCAACTCGCGGATATTTTCACAAAATCTTTAGCCGTAGAGTCTTTTGCGTCAATTCGAGCTCGTTTAGGCAAAATGCATATCAAATAAGGTCTATGATTGCATTTTGTGTGTTTTTAAAACTTACGGGTGAAAAAATGGATTTTTAAATCCAAATTTGGACAAAACTAGAAAATGAGCTCCAGGAACGAATGAAAAGGGTTCGACCGATCGACACCACCGGACCGGTCGACCACCCCCTCAACCGGTCGAACAAGACAATTTTCGGTTATATTCGGTTTTCTCACAGACTTCGTCCATTTTACTCGTTTTTCACCTATTTTGCACCCCTTTGCAAATTCCACACACAATTCACTCAAAATAATTTCTTTCTTGTTAATTCTATATTATTGGACTTATATTATGAGTAATCATCCATATTACTCAACTTCTCCGATTAATGGTAAGTTTAATTCCTCTTTTAATCTCAATTGGGTTGAACCCTTGAGGAGTGCTTTTACTTGGTATTTTGATGAATTTGTTGTATCATTGTGTTGGGAATATTGATTGTTGATGGATTATGATCATAGAACTGTAATTGGTGTTGATTCTTTGGGCATGATTACATTTACAAGTGTTATAGACATCTTCGTTTTTATTCTACGCACGCCAAGTGTTCGACAAAATGTTTCAATGAAAAATTCATCCCTTACACAAATCTTGATTTCAAATGGCTTATATGTTTATAGAGATCATGTTTTATCAATCAAATGAGCTTTTACAAACTCTCTTCTCAAATTTTCCCTTATTATTTGGAATTTACGCTTTATGCTCAAAAGCTCGATAATTCGGTTACAATGCGCACTTTGATATGTTTTTATCGTGATAACATTCTTTTTATGATTCCCAAAAGGGGAGAAACACGAATTAAGCTCATAAGCTCAAAGAAGCTAGAAAAAGCTTGCGAAAAAAGTTATAAGCTATGGATGAAAAAGCCAAAAGTCGAGGATGAAACTTAGTCCAATGGATGCATAATAGACTTTTATATACGACTAATGATTTTTTTTTTTTTGAGAGAGAACTTCTAAGCTCTTGAAATTCAAGCTCAAAATGTAAAAGTTGAGCTTTTAGCTTTTAGTTGTTTGCTTCTATACATACTCTTGTTGTGCATGTTGTTAGGGGAGTTTTTACAAAATATTTTAAAAATCTTTGCTCCCACACTTATGATTCTTATGCATGAAAAACATCATTCAAAATGTGTTAGGAAATTTATTGAGTAAATTTTGATGATACCATGTAAAACTTAAACTAGGAAGTTGGCACCTCATTTTCCTTGTAATTTGTATTGTAATAGATAGAATTTGGAAAAAGTGAGTCGGTCGGCTATGCCAAGAAATACAAGAAGTCAATCTGGATTTGGATTGAAGACTGCTATGTGTGTCGGTGAGTATGGCCAAGAAGGAAGTCAAGGACTCGATCGAACAGTGTCGGTGAGGAACAATCAGAAAGTGTCGGTCAAGTCAACTCAAGAAGCCAAGTCTCAAGTTGAAGTGACAGAGTTATCCAATGACCGGAGCCGACTCAAGCCACCTGAGGTAAATACAACAATCTAGTTAAGACAATGACTTAGATCCGTTGATTAAAGTCAAGAATATTACTCAATATAGTAATATGTCAAAGATGTCAGTCTAAAGTGTTTGTCTCGAGAAATATGCAAAAGGAATGAACCAATGGGAAACATCGCACCTTGTGTCAGGCACCGCAATCTTTGTGAAGACATTTAATACGAGAAAATGTCAACATGTAGGATCGCAAACAAGACAAGCCAACGAACAAAAGTGACATTTGAAATTAGCCTATCTCTTCAACGGGAAAAATTTCAAATGTGCACTATAAAAGGCCGAGGAAGTTATTGAGAAGAGGTTACTTGAACCACGAACAAGCAAGCAATATTCTCATAAACATTCAAGCAATTCCTCAAGCACGAAACTCAAAGGAAATTGATCCAACACAAGTAGTGAAGGAAAGACAACTTCAAATCTATTGAAGAGGAAACTTTTGAAGAAATCAAAGGGTCTACTTTCCAAGCTAGGATTGTAGAAAGGTTCAGTCGAACCATTATCAAGTTTGTTGGAGGGCTTCATGATCAAATCCAAGAACTTGAGAAGTGAGTGAAGAGCAAGAAAAGACAACAGTTGCCCTGTGAAGAAATCGAGTCGTAAGAGAAGCTTTGTGTGATCAAGGCTGTCTCCGGACTATTCACCGCTTTTGTAAACCGATCATTACATAGTGGATTCCTCCGGGAGTTGGAGAAGAGAGGATTAGAAGAATTACCTCATATTCGAACCTTTATAAAATATTTGTGTCATTTATTTTCAAAGCAAATTTACTTTCGCATATCCATCTTATATCCATTTGATCATATTTGATATCCAGCGATAAATAACTAAGTGCTAAAATCAAGTGTTTAAACCAAGCTTAAAACAAATCTAAGGGTGTTAAGTCTTCCATTGTTAAAAACCAATCAACCAAGTTATACTATCAATGACTCTATCGAGTCTGTTGAGTGGGTAATTTAGCTAAAGAGCCAACTTAGTGTCCATCAAGGACATATTTGTTTGAGTCAACTCTGTTGAATTATTTTAAAAGGACCAAATTGAAAATTTGGTAAGGTTTATTAAACCCCCTTCTAAACCTTACTTCACACCCCTTGGGACCTACAAGTGGTATCGGAGCGGTTGGTTCATTGAGCCTTCCGCACCAGTTCTTGAACTAGATCTCTATCTTTTCAAAAAAAAAAATTAAACACTTGTATTTTCAAAATCCTTCATTTTAAGCAAAGTTATTATCATGGAAGCAAATCGACACACATTCCTATGTTCCTTTGTTGAAGAATTTGATGATTGGAAAATTTGCATGCGTGCTCATCTATCTACATTACATGATGAAATGTGGCTTGTGATAGAGGATGGGCCACCGCAAATACTCAAAGTGAACACGGTTGTAAGAAGAAGCGATTTGCGACTAAAGGTGAAGAAGCTACCATTTGAAGCAAGACCAACCATGGTTGAAAAACCAAGGATCGAGTGGACTAATGAGGACATGAAGAGATACAACGTGAACAATGTGGCCAATGATATACTCTACAAGACTTTGGACAAAGCCATGTTCAACAAAGTCAAATCTTGCAAATCTGCTAAAGAGATTTGGGATAAGTGACTTTAATTTGGGAAGGATCGAGAACAAATTAAAGAAAATAAATTAATTGTTGTTGTTCACAAATTTGAAATTTTCAAAATGCTTGCGAGTGAAACCTTGGATCGAGATGGATGCGATTCACTTTGAAATCACAAATGAGCTTTCGCTCTTGGGAAGGAATATACACAAAATGAAATGTGTATGAAGATCTTGAGAAGCCTCCCAATGAATGGGAAATGAAGGTTATGACTCGAGACATTCAATGGATCTCTCAAAAACATCCAATCATGAGCTATTCTCGGATCTCAAAGCTTATGAGTTTGAGTGAAGGAAAAAGAGCAAGAGAGAGACGGTTGTACCCATGCGGTTTGACCGATGGCTAATGATGGAAAGAGAGCCGAACCCAAGGAAGCCATAGACCAGGAAGAAATTGCCCACGATGGTCAAAAGATTCAACAAGTTCTTCAATAAGAACTATAAAAGAAATAAGAGTGAGATCTCCAAAAGACATTCAGACTCCTTCCAAGTCAAGGAAGACAGGCCACCCAAGAGAGTTGAATATCAAAGGGTTGAATATCGAGAGAGTGATAATCCAAGAATAGAAAGAGCTTATCAAAGAGCCGAGAACCTGTGTTGACACCGCAGACAACCAGGACACTTTGCGATTACTTTGTTCCTATCCACCGATTAACAAATATATGAATGAGGAAGATAGAAAAGTCTTCACGGAAAGAAGAGAGAAAAAAGAAGAAAGCCATGTTGGTGTTTGATATATGTTTTCATCATGATTTTGATGATTTTGTTTTTACACCAAAATAATATTTTTAAATGTTGTCCAAATACTCCTAAAAGATTTAAAATATTTTCACTATTTATTCGGAGTATTTCTTCAAAGTTATTTTCGATAAAAATTGGACAACACTTTTGATGATTTTGAGTTAATGTGTTTTTACATCAAAACAATATTTCAAATGTTGTCCAGATACTCCCGATTGATTTAAAATACTTTTACTAATTTTTGGAGTATTTCTTGAAGTTTATTTTCGATTAAAATTGGACAACACTTTCGTTCCTCGTTGGACCGGTTGCCTATAGGACAACCCGTGCCTGGAATTGTTTTTAAAATAAAAAAACGCAACGGAGCAAAACAAGCGGTCGGCCAGGTCGACCGTAGGGCGTCGATCGGTCGCCCTACGTCGGCCGTGCACTGGCTTGCTTGCTTAAAAGCAGATCGCTCTGTCTTGTTTTCTTTGAGGTTGGTCGGCCGGCAGCATGCACGAGCTCAACCGGTTGGACCCCCATCTATCGTCGCCTGTGTAAAGTTATGTTCTTATTTTCAAACGTCTATTTGTGCGCGCCGGTCGCTCTAAGGTTTTAATGACAAATTATGATCGTTGTGCAGCAAAGACCAACTTTCCTTAATTTGTGGGATTGATTTCTAACAGCTATATCTTGATTTTAATTGTATTTTTACGTAGATTTTCAATCCCCAAGAGGAGCCTATACATGATCAATCATCTCCTATAAATAGAGGAAGTTTTGGAGCAACCAATACAACAATTGAGATACAACACAAAAAGATACATTCAAGCAAAGTCATTAGCTCTTCATTGTTATCATTCTTGTTGTAATTCGCCTAGCTTATCACTTTTACATCTTGAGGTCTAGGCTTTCATTTCGTGATTACACTTGCACTCAAATTGTATTATTCATTATTGAGTTGTAATCTTGATTTTGGTCATCATTCAACACAAGACATCCTTGTGAGTATTCTTGTGGAAAGAATACACTTGGATGATCTAGGTGATAAGTGGTTCAAGAGTGTGGTGCTCTTGAGGTGTTGAAGAATTTGGTGTTCTTCAAGGTTGAAGATTGTGGTGATCTTCACAAGGTGCCATTGGCAATTGTGGTAATCTTCAAGAGAGATTGTGGTAATCTCAAAGGTGGTGTTGTAGAAGAGTGTGGTGCTCTTCAAGGTGATGTTGTAAGGTGTTGTATTAATTTTGGTAATTAATAAAATATTTTTTTCTTTTTGAAATCCATCCCGGAGATCTTTGGGGTGGTGGAGGATTAGGCCCTAGGTGGGTTTAACCTCTATAAATCGACGCGTGTTGTTTACTTCCCACACCTTTTAAATTGTCTTGGCTTGTTTGTTTGAAAAAGAGGGCATAATCGAAAAGATAGAGATAATCTATTCACCCCCTCTAAATTATCGTAGCGCTTGGACTTACAAGTGGTATCGAGCCAAACTCTTTGGCAAGCTTGTTTCACATCGCGAGTAAAGAGGAACGATCACCGCTACGAATGAAGTCTACCTTCATCGGGCGCTCCACCACCAAGCCGCCACTATTCGATTCCAAAAATTATATATTTTGGAAAGAAAGAATGGAACGCTATCTACAAGGTTGCGAGTTTAATATTTGGAACACGATCGTCAATAGAGAATCCATTCCGATGATGGACACACCACACACCTTCAAAGGCTTCAAAGAGCTCAATGATGAAGAGAAGAAAATCATCTCCTTAAATGGTAAAGCTCTTAATATTTTGTATTATTCACTTACCATTTTGGAATATGATCATATTGTAGGAATTAAATCGGCACATGAAGTATGGAGAAAATTAGAAGAAGCATATGCAAATGAAAGGAGCAACTCAAAAGCATCTACTTCTCAATTGGATACAACATCAAATCCAACAACATGGGATGATCTTCCTACAACTTCCGACGACGATGAAAATGAACGTTGTCTTATGGGCTTTGAAGAAAACGAGGTAAGTTCTAAACCCTCTACTTCTTATGAAAATGAATTGAAAAATGATTATAGTGATTTGCTCAATGATTATGATGAACTTCAAAATGAATTCCAAAGCTTGCTTATTAAATACAAAAATTGAAAAAGGAATTCAATGTTTTGAAAATGATAAGGATAGCTTATTCACTTCTTATGAATCACTATCATGTGCTCACACCACCACACTTGATAAGGTTAGAAACCTTGAAAAAGAAAATAGTACTCTTGTTGAGGATATTGATTGCATGAAAAATAATTTATTAAAATTCAACTTGAGTACCAATAAAATGACCAATATTGTTGATGTTCATAATTGTGATAAAGGACTTGATAATAAGCCTAATGTTGTCAATCATATGAAAAAGAATCAAGTCTCTATGCATGATGGTCATTATGCTCGTAGAATTACTACTTATTCTTATTGTGGTAAAAAGGGTCACACGGTTAATACTTATCGGGCTAGAAATAACTCTAATTATTGTTGGAGACCTAAAAGTCTCAAAGCTAATTCCAAAGGTCCCAAACACTTGTGGGTACCACAAAACAATGTCATACTAGGTACCCGTGGAATAATGATCAAGGAAAATTCATACCGCTAAAAAGACATCAAATGACCGTCTCATTTGATCAAAGAAGAAGAGATCACCACAATGAATTTTATTATCAACAATGGGAAAGACATAATCCTTGGAAATGGAACAATCGGAGAAGCCATCATCAACAAGACGATTTTCAAAAGGGAAGATATCATCAACAATGGGAAAAGACACAACCCATGGAAATGGCGTAATTGGTAAACCGTATCTCCCCATTTAAATATTGTTGGGATATTTATTGTTTAGATTTTGATGAATGCCTTGTAAAACTTAGACTAGAAAGTTGGCACCCCATTTTTCTTGTAATTTGTATTGAAATAGATAGAAATTTGCATCTGGTGAGTCAAGTCACTATGCCTGGATATACAAGAAGTCAAGTGAAGATTGGGATGAAGACTCCACTAAGAAGCGGTGAGTATGGAGAGGAAAAAATGTCAAGGACTTGATGAAGGAGTATCGGTGAGATACAATTGTATGAAGAGTCGGTCAAGTTAACCAAAGAAGTCAAACCAAGTCAAGTTGAAGTGACGGATGAGTCTTTCAATCATTGGAGCGGACTCAAGTCACCTGGGGAAAAGGCAGTACGCAAAGAGGAGTTAAGCGAAAAGAATCCGTTGCACAAAAGTCAATAATATTACCTAAACAAATAATACTTTCATCTTTGCCATGTCTTAAAGTGCTCGATCTCGAAGCGTGCGAAGGAATAAACCAATGGGAAGCATCGCACCTCGTGTCGAACCTAAAAAAGTTGGACATTCATTTAATACGAGGAAAGGTCTACATCTCAAGATTGAAGACCAAGAAAAGACAAGCCAACGAACACAAGTGATTTTTTAAAAAGCTATCTCTTCAATGGGCGATTTTTGAAAGTTCACTATAAAAGGTGAGGAATCACTACGAGAAAAGCTTACGAACCACGAACAATCAAGTAATTATTAGAATCAGAATCGCAAAAACATTCTCAAGTTATTCAAGCAAATCCTCTAGCCTAACTCTCGAAGGAAATCGATCCAACACTATCTTTGTGAAGGAAAGACAACTTCAAGTGTTGAAGAGGAAACTTTTGTAGAAGCAAAAAGGGTCTACTTTCCAAGGAGGATTGTAGAAAGGTTCAAGGTCGAAATAGTTTCAAGTTATTGGAGGGCTTCGTGATCAAATCCAAGAAGCTTGAGCAAGTAAGTCAAGTAACAAAGCAAAGCCGCCCTATGAAGAAGTTCGAGCCTCGAGTCGGACGAGAAGCCGGTGAGTGATCAAGGCATCTCGACCGAGTCCCAAAGGAGCAAGTCATCGTGTGATCAAGACTTGTATCGGACTGATAACCACTTTGTACTACGATCAATACTTAGTGGATTCCTCCAGGAGTTGGAGAAGTGAGGAGTAGAAGAATTACCCCATCTTAGAACCTCTATAAAAATTATTGTGTCATTTACATTTCAACATTTTTATTTCTACATATCATTTTATATCTCTTTGATAATTTGCTATCCAACCGATAATTAACAAAGTGCTAAAACCAAGTGTTAAAACAAACTTAAACCAAATTCAAGGGTTTTAAGTCTTCCGTTGAAAATCTCACCACACCCAAGTTAAGTATTAGACTAAGCGGTGAGTTATTATATCAATAGCTCAATCGAGTCTGCATTGAGTGGTTAACTCTGATTAATTAACTAACTTAGTTGTCTCTCGAGGACATATCTATGAAATTAACTCTGTATTATTTTAAAAGGACTAAAATCGAAAAGTTGTTAAGGTTTATTCAACCCCTTCTAAACCTTACTCACACCCCTTGGGACCTACAAGTGGTATCGAGTGGTTGGTTCATTGAACCTTCCACTTTCAGTTCTTGAACTAGATCTCTAATCTTTCAAAGAAATACTTTTAACACTTGTTCTTTCAAAATCATATCTTTTATTCAACAAAGTTATTATCATGGAAGCAAATTTGACACGCATTCCTATGTTCACTATTGAGGAATTTGATGATTTGGAAAATTCGTATGCATGCTCATCTATCTCGCTTTACATGATGAAATGTGGCTAGTGATAGAGGATGGGCCACCGCAAATATTGAAAGTGAACACAACCGCAAGAAGAAGCGGTGAAGGAGAAGAAAGTCATGTAGGTGAAGCAAGACCAACCTTAGTTGAAAAACCAAGGATTTGAATGGACCAATGATGAGAGAAAGAGATACAACTTGGACAACATGGCCAAGGATATTCTCTACAAGACTCGGACAAAGCAATGTTCAATAAAGTCAAGTCGTGCAAAACAACAAAATAAATCTGGGATAAATTAACTTTAATTTGTGAAGGATCGAGCAAATTAAAAAAAACAAATTATATGTTGTTGTTCAAAAATTTGAAAACTTTAAAATGCTTGCGGTGAGACAATGGATCAATTTGGATGCTAGATTCTTTGAAATTACAAATGAGCTCTCGATCTTGGAAAGGAACACACACGAAGGAGATATGTATGAAGATTCTAAGGAGTCTCCCGGTGAATGGGAAATGAAGATCATGGCTCTAAGGCACTCGATGGACCTATCAAAAACATCCAATCATGAACTATTCTCGGACCTCAAAGCTTATGAATTTGAAATGAGAATAAAGGATCAGAGGAGACAATTTGTACCCAAAACATTTGCACTTATAGTCAAGGATGGAAAGATAGGTGAGGTTAAGGAAGCTATTGACCAGGAGGAAATTGCCTTGATGGTTAAAAGATTTAACAAGTTCTTCAACAAGAACTATAAAAGAAACAAGGGTGAATCCTCCATGAGACATTCACTCCTCCAAGTCAAGGGAAGATAGGCCACTCAAGAGAGTTGAGCATCAAATGATGGAATACTAGAGAGCGATAATCCAAGAATGGAAAAAGCTGATCAAAAAGCCGAGAACCCGTGTTGGGAATGTAGACAACCAGGTCACTATGCCATTGATTTGTCCATATCCTGTAGTCAATAAATACGAGGAATGAAGAAGAAAGAAGAGTCTTCAAAGAAAAAGACGAGGGGAAAAGAAAAAGGCCATGTTGGCTGCGAGAGGCCTTGAGACAACTAAGTCAAAAGAAGCAAAGCGAGACTTAGAGAGTAGTGAAGTGACTACTCAAGTGACTACGAAGAAGAAGCACTAACTGCCTAATGGCTAAAGAACAAGATCAACCCGACCAAGATGAGGTACACTCTAACTCATCTCACTCGATTCTAGTGATAGTGATTATGACACACACATCATCACCCACTAATCTTTATGATTCATTAGGCAAAATGATGAAAGATTTTGAGCACATTAAATCCTCACACACTATTAAATGTGGAAAACGGCCCATTTAAAAGTTAAAACTCACGGTGACTAAGGAGCCGAGTACTCTAAGTCACATAGCCGATGAAAACAAAGAATCAAGGTGAGAATGCTAATCTAATAGCTGAGATAGATGCTATAGAAAAAGGGAAAATGATCTCAAAAATGTGATTGCTTCATTCACAAAGGCGTCTAAATCATTGGATGACCTTATTATGAGCCAAAACGAGTGTGGAGATAAAGCGCTATAGGATTCAATTCCTTTGTACACAAGTCAAACTCCCCGAGTGATTTTGGAAAAATGATCTTCAAGTAATGAAGCATCTCAAAAATCCAAGACACCAAATGTTGCACCACATTCACTCCAAAGCACAATCACAAACAAACTGGCCTTGGATATAGAGGAAAAGGAAAACAACTTGATTGAGTATCTTTGAGAGGACAAGCGAGAAGAAATCCAGCAGAGTTCCTCAAAGAAACTCCAAATAGAAAGTACTCTGTGAAGAATAAGCGAGCTACGGAAAGCCCCGTAAGTTCTATCAAAGGAACACATATGATGGGAATGGTAGAAATTACCAAGCCAAGTGATTGGAATAATGTGAAATATCAAAGAAAGACCTATGGAATACAAGCACTAAATGGCAAAGACCTAGACCTCAAAGCAAATGTCATTCCAAAGGCAAAAGAGCTATCATTAGCACACATATGCACCCAAGCACTACACTCAGAAATATCACAATTACCCAAAGAAGGCAATTGCTAAAAACACACACACGATCATCAGGCTGAGACAAAAAGAGACAATTTGTATGAACCTAAAGCCCCCAAGCAATTTGCCAAAGTGAATTATGATTATGGAAAAGGATAGATGGCAACCTCTTAAAGTCGATCATTTGGCTATAGGTTGGTTGGATCATCTTACAACACTAACCCCTCGGGACCCAGGCAAGTATGGGTACCTAAAAACCGATTTCCTTGATTGCGGGTTCAAGGCAGTGAGTGCCAAGGAACCTGGTACATGGATAGTGGGTCATTCCCGGACACATGACAGAAACAAGAGAAATCTGTCAAAATTCAAGGAGATTAGAGGCGCAAAGGTCATATTTGGAGAAATGAAGCTCAGGGGAAATAAGAGGCATTGGATCCATCAAGAAAAATGGATTAGAAATCACAGATGTTGCATATGTTGAAGGTCTCAACTTCAACTTGTTAAGCAAAAGAGCGATAGCCAACTCGTGACAAGGGTTATAATGTTGGATTCAATATAGGAGTGTGCCAAATCAAAGACATGAATCAAATGAAGTAGTGTTGCAAGGATCCGGACAAAAGAACATGTATGTGGTAGATTGGTCGATTGCCACACCAAGCACTTGTCTGCTAGCAAAAAAAAGATACAATCAAAATCAAGCCTGGTTGTGGCACAAGAAGTCGAGTCATCCGAATTTCAAGACAATTAACAAGCTTGCAAGGAGTCATCTTGTGGAAGGATCGCTGACTCGGTGTACAAGAAAGAAAGTGTTTGTGATGCATGCCAAATGGGAAGCGAGATCAAATCATCATTCAAAGAGAAGCCCATCCATCCTCAACAAGAATATTACATTTGTTACATATGGACTTATTTGGTCCGATTGATCCGGCTAGCATAAGTGGAAAGAAATACACCTTAGTAGTGGTGGATGATTATTCAAGATATACATGGACAATATTCATGTGCGAAAGAAGAAAACCTGGAGAAGTTACCTCAATCGATGAGAATAGTTCAAAATGAGAAGAGTCAAACCATTATAAAAATAAGGTCGATAGAGGAACCGAGTTTGTCAATGGGATAATTACTCGGTATTGTGTTGAAAATGGTATTTCTCATGAGTTATCTGACAAGGACTCAATGAGAATGGAGTAAGCGAAACAAGAAACAAAACTCTCAAGGAAGTCTGCAAGGACCATGTTATTTGAAGTTGGGCTTAAAAAATTTTGGTGAAGCCATCAACATTGCATGCTATACTCAAAATAGATGCATGATTAACAGACGGTGACAAAGACTCCCAATGAAATTTGTACAGGAGAAAGCCAAATGTTGCATATTTTAGAATATTTGGATGTAAATGCTTCATCCACAACAATGGCAAGGATAATCTAAAGGCTTTTGATGCTAAAGTGATGAAGGTATGTTTTTGGGATACTCGGATGAAAGTAAAGCCTATAGAGTCTTGAACAAGAGGACAATGGTCACGAGAAGAATCTATCCATGTGGTTCTTGATGAACCTAATGTAAATGGAGAAGACATTAAGAAGCTAGCTGATAAGTTGAATCAACCAACTATGCGAAGAGTCCCTATGTTGAAGCCGAGCGAGCAATCAATCAAGATGAAGATGAGATCATTGAGTCTCGAGAGGCAGTGGAAAATCTGCAACTAAATGATGATGAAAGAGTGCTCAAGACAACTCGATTTGCAAGACGATCGAACCCGGTGATTTACTCCAACGATGTGAGATGGTGAGAGACCATCCACCGAGCTAGTTATTGGAGATGTAAGAGATGGTGTAAGAACCAGATCGAGCTCAACAAGAAGTAATGTTCACTTGTTTTATCTCCCAAATAGAGCCGAATGACACACATTGGATTCAAGCTATGCAAGAAGAGTCTGAATCAATTTGAAAGGAACAAAGTATGGGAATTGGTGCGAGAGACCAACCCATCAAAATGTAATTGCCACAAAATGGGTTTTCCTAAACAAGATGAATGAAGAAGGCTTTGTGGTGAGAAACAAAGCAAGATTGGTAGCCAAAGGGTATTGTCAAGAAGAGGGAATAGATTTTGATGAAACATTTGCTCTGTTGCAAGATTAGAAGCAATAAGGATGTTTTTGCCTATGTTGCATACAAGAACTTCATTGTATATCAAATGGATGTGAAAAGTGCATTTTTAAATGGATTGTTGGAAGAATAAATCTATGTTGAACAACCTCCAGGCTTTGAGCGGAAGACTCTTGGAGACAAGGTGTACAAGCTTAAGAAAGCTCTATATGGATTGAAACAAGCACCTAGAGCATGGTATGATACATTATCTCAATTTCGACGAGATAATGGATTCACCAAGGCAAAGTGGGATGAGAACACTCTTTAATTCAAGATGGAGAGAGTATATTACTTGTTCAAATATATGTGGATGACATTATTTTTGGATACACAAACAAAGAGCTGTGTGATAAGTTCTCAAACCTCATGCAAGGCAAATTTGAAATGAGCATAATGGGAGAGCCGACATTCTTTCTAGGACTTCAAGTTAAGCAGTGAAGGATGGAACCTTCATAAGTCAAACAAAGTATACCGGAGACTTAATGAAGAAATTTGGTATGGAAGAGAAGTCTTACGTAAAAATACCAATGAATACATCATCAAGATGGACATGGATGCGGATGGCAAGCTTGTGGATCAAAACAAGATCTGAGCACTTATTAGATCGATTGCTTCATCTAACAAAAAGCGAGGCGGACATTACCTTTGCAAAGTAGGAGTATATGAAAGATTCCAATCTGCTCCAAAGGAAAGTCACATGATCGGCAATGCTAAGAGAATCCTAAGATATTTGAAGGGATGCCAAGAAGTTGGCTTATGGTATCCAAAGAAGGTGGATTCGAGCTTATTGGTTACTCAGACTCGACTATCTTTGGATGTAGAGTTGTGGAAAGAGTACTTGTGTACATGTCAAATGCTTGGAAACAGACTAGTTTCTGGTTTAGCAAGAAGCAAAACTCAATAGCCACATCCACGGTGAACGAGAATACATAGTTGTGGCGCGGTTGTTGTGCCCAAGTCTTATGGATGAGACAAAGAAATGAGAGATTATGAAATTGAAGAAAAAGAAATTCCAATTATGTGTGATAACACAAGTCTGCTATTGCAATCACTCGAGAATCTCGTATTGCATTCAAGAACAAAGCACATTTATGTCGATATCATTTTATAAGAGATCATGTTGAAAAGAAATACATCACCTTGGAATACATCTCAATCGATAAGTAGTTAGCCGACATGTTCACCAAACCCTTATGTGAATCAAGATTTGAAGAGCTTAAGCATGAGCTAGGGTTAATTGAGCTTAAGCACATATGATTGGATATAAATCTTTGCCGCATTAAATACGAGCAATTAAATGCAAATGAGACGTGCTAAACTGAGCCGTTGATCTTGATCAAAATTCAAAAACAAAAACACGCCCTTTCATAACCCTTATATACTCTTTTGTTCATTTTTCTTTCTCTCACTTAAACATTTCATCTTTACAAGGCAAAGAAAACAAGTATCTTTTGTTTCAAAACCCTACCAGTCTTCAAAGCAATTTTGTCAAGTTTCGTTCAAGTAAAAATCACCGAAATGGCACCAAGACATGATTTCGCTAAGCTCGTAAAGAAAATCCACATCGGATCAACCGTGTATTTTTAAGGGATGATTAAACAGGTTCGATGAAACCCTTGTGAAGAAGATAGCGATAAGATTGAGAAATCAGGCACAAACCTTTCTCACATTGGAATATCACATGACGTACATAGAGGAGGTCGCCCGTTCTCACGTAAACGCTGAAGTGCGAGGATGAAGGCATTAAATCCTCTGTCCACCGCAAGGACATTCTAATCATCTGCGAGAGGACCTTGCGAGCATCGCTTATTTATTGTTGTCGGAGGGCATGCGAGGAGATATATGAAGCGCGTCAACTTGGCTGCTTTGCTTGGAAGGAAGTAGCCAAACCTGAATGTGTTGCAAAAGTCGTCTACACAAATGGAGAAGAAGCTCGAATGAGGATTACAATAAACTTATGGATATCGTTGCAAAATGTGTAGACATGAAGTTTGGAAGCTTCAATCGATGTCCAAAACCAAGTCGATCGTCATGGTTTGTGATCATGGAGGAGAAGAAGATCAAGCTGGGCCAGGTCGTCTACAGCAGACTATCGCGAGAATGTTGCAAATAAGTCCTTCAAGGATGATGAGTCATTTGGAGGATCTTTGGGCTATGGCCTTGTAATCGGCCATTTGATGGAGGTGAAGGGTGTTCCACTCCGACATGGAAAGTCATTCCATGTCAACAAGAAGATGTTCCTGGCTAATCTCTCGGGAGCCCGAGAAGAGAGCCTATGCCAAGAGGGCGGATACCGGCGAGGGGGAATCAAGCGATCTTGAGAAACAAATTACATTTCCCCTCCCAAGAAGAAAGTCGCCCATGCAATTTGCAAAGAAGATAGTTGCCCTGCGGCAAAGAAAGAAGAAAGACGCACCTGCCCCGCAGTAGTGTCTCCCGCCCACGCAGCCGAGGCGAGAGAAGGAGCCTCAAATACCTTCTCCAACCATCAAAAAGAAGAGGATCGCAAGCCAAGAAAGGCATCTCCTCGACAAAGAAAGATGCACTGCCCCGCCGCCAAGGAAGTCGAGGAAGAGGTATCCAAACCGAACTCCATCGGTAAGGACAAAAAGAAGAAGAAGAATTTTCAAGCTCTCGAGCTTGAGAAGATAAATGCCAGTCCGCCACTCGGCTAGAAAAAGTCTCGAGGCTGGCTGAAGAAGTGCGATCTCCGAAATTATTGATGAAATGACCAAGTCTGCTAAGGCCAATCGCAGAGCAAATTAAAGACCAAAGCTGTGGACAAAGATGCAAGTGAGAACAAGCGGCGAAGACAACAAAATCATCTGTTGACAAGATTGTGTCTCTACCCGTGACAGAATCTTTGTTGAGGGCGAAAGAGCGCAGAATTTGCTACCCTCCATTCACGAAAAGGAAGGGCAACAATAGGATAATGATGATGATGAGATATTTATGTACTCTCCTTGTACCCGGACATCCGAACTGCCTCGTGCGAGAGTGGAGGAAGTGGAAGTTGAGTCACTCTAGGGTGCGGTTTGAACACCGAGAGTTTATTGATGAGGAAGAGGAACTTTTTAGGTTTCATGAAGTTGATCTGATGTTGCAAGCCCTGGATAAGGATAATTGTATTAATATCTTGCAAATTCGGAAGGAAAACGAGAAGGCTAGAGCGGTGAGGAAGCGAGAGGCTCGTGAGAAAGCCAAAGATCTGTCCTCCTCTTCATCGAACAGCGAACACACTTATCCACATTGACATGCTCTCGGATAGTGATGAGGAAATGGAACATTGCTATGACGGAGGAGTTGGAAAGCGACAAGCCATGCGGGAATCCAGGTTGATGCATGAGCAAACGGTGATGGAAGGACAGGAGAGTCTTCCAAATCACAGTGGAGATCGATCCGTTGGGAGTGGTACAATGCATTAGATTACCATAGTTATTGCCGCAACCACTTCCCCGATTCACTCGAAGAGGACGGATCTAAGGGAACGGCAATGACATGTGTCTTACCACCCGCCCCACTACTGAACACTCATTTGACAAAGCCGGAGTCCGGGAGCAGAGTGACCCAACATAAGTCACTCACCGGTGGTGAGCCGGTGAGGGGGAAACTCACTCCAGCTGCAGCTAGGTCGGAGAAATCTGCAGATGACTCCACCATGCAGAAAGGAGGTGAAGTAGAGAAGGGAAAAGAAAAAGAACAACAACAAGTTGTCACTAACGGCTCGGAAAGTTGAATCTGTCTCCGTTGAAGTGCCAACAGCGGCTTTGCGGCCGAGGACGCCGCCGATGCAATTGAGTCACAGGATGGATCTTCCCCGGGAGTTAACACTGCAGGCAATGAAAGTGCAATCCACGGAGTTGAGACTCTGTGGATGCCATCTGCGAGAAGACCCTAAAAGACAGTGTGCTGTCGAAGGGATTGTACAAAGCCCCACTGCGATTCTGCATGCGCAGGAGGTAATGAAGGCCTAAGGGAGGTTGAGACTTCCCTATGTAAAAATCAAGGAGATAAGAGCATTCCCGAGAACATTATTGTTGATTCGAGAGGAGGAGATCGCTCTTCATGACTCCCAGGATGATCCCGATACAACATTCTTGGGATCGCAGATGAAGCCGAATCAACCCCTACGAAAGAGGATTGGTGAGGATGTTCCACCAAGTACGAGCAAGTCGAATTCAAGGATGCTTGACAAACTTTCAATTTTGATGATGAGCAAATCCTCAAGTCTCATCATCTTCCGATGACGCTACCGATATGGCCGAGAACGATCAACTCAAAAGGACAAACCGGTGAGACCGAAGAATCATTAAGACAGTGAGGCTCGGCCCAAACCGGGTCAATACCATCAATGGCCCCGATTGAATCACAGCCAATCAAGCGCGAGCTTCCAAAGTGCAGCAGAGACCACCTCGTGCACAATATCTCAAGTGCGAGACGACGCTTATGAAGAAGTGTTTCCTTTCTCTCGAAGCGCCGTGCTTGAAGAAAATGTGAAGAGATTGAGAAGATTGAACGGCACCAAGCCTCTCTTGACATGCGCTGGACAACAGAGATGCCACTCTCACAAACAGACTAGAGGAGTGGTGGTCGGGATAAGGGAATGGTCTCAGCAGAGTGTCATGCGTCTCGGCGGGTTCGCTATTTCAAGGCACTATACAATAGAATCTTTGGTATGGAGGCCGACAATGTTGACATAAAGGCAAGGATTCAAACCTATATGGAGAGATTGCATGCCTCCCATACAAGCGAGATGGAATTCTTTGCGTGAATTTCATCGCAAAGAACTTCTGCGCATAGAAGAGAACATGAATGCCAAGTTGACCTTCTTGTGGCTGAAATGAAAGCTGAGTGGCGGCCGAGTCCAAAGCCACCGATCGAGTTTCGAAACAAAGATATACTCGCGGCCGATTCCAAACAAACTTGACTATATCGCCAGATAGACTTCATGCTTTTTGGTATGTTCCAGGGGTTCCTCTCTCCTTTGATGATGCCAAAAAGGGGGAAGAGGAATACGAGGAAAGATGCTTAAGGGACGGTTGGTGAGAAGGAAAAGGAAACAATCTGTCAAAGAGAAGAAAGATCTGATTGTTGAGAAGAGGAAGGAAAAGGAAAAGCGGTTGAGGGGGAAATGTCAAAGGATTTGACATTGATGGTTCTTTGAAACCCCTTAGCAAGGTCATGTCACAACCAATATCATCAAAGAAACTTCCTCGTAACTCTCGCCGCTCTATCACTCGATGTGCCCATGTCTCATAAGAAAAAGATTGTAGAAGCGAGAGATGGAGGATTTCGACAAAAGAACGGATGCCCGTGTTGAAGAGATGTTAAAACAATTTGGAGGCATTCTAGCGAGGAAAAGACACAGATGCCATTCCGGATGATGAAAACGAGCAAGATCCATTGAAGAGTTTAAAACGCTCGAGTCCAAGGGATACTTCAAGGATATGTCCATAGCCCAAGCCGGGACTTTATCTTGGGAAAAAGGTCCGAAGGTGTGCGAAGAAGGCGACAAACAACAGGACTACTAGCAATCACTCTGCTGGTCACTCTTTGGTAAGAAGAAGACTCAAAGTCGCAATACACGCCGAAGAGGAGGAAGAAGTGGTGGAGGTAGAGGCTTTAAACCTAGACCTCTACCCAAAAATATTGAATACGTAGATCCAGGCAAGAAGGGAATGATTTGTCTGGGTGGATATGATGAAGTAGCCAATCGAGAAGTGGCTAGGAAGAATCTTGAATATGTGAAAAGGATCGAAGAAGAAAATAAAAGACAAGATCATTTGTGGGAAGAAAGGCAAGAAAGAAAGCGAAAGATGATGATCCGCAAAGAGTGCATACGAGAAAAAAAAGCATTTGAAGATGAAAAGAAGAGAAAGAGAGAGGAGGGAGAGTGAAGAAGTAGAAAAAAGAAGGAAGCGTGAAGGCGATGAAGTGTTGTTGTCCACTCCTTCATGTATTTTACCATTGTAAATGCATATGTATGTAAGTCTTACATGACGTTGTTGAATAAGAAATTTGTAATTTCTATATTCTTGCATAGATATAGAATACTATGTTTGCTCGATACACATTGTGCTTGATTGTGTAAAGGACAAGCATGTTATGATCAATAAAAAGATTGATTCTACACATACATTCTTTGTTTTCGCATTGTCCGTATGTATCTTTGCTATTTACATTTTGTATGTATACTTTAAGTTTTGGCATCATCAAAAAGGGGAAATTGTTGGGAAATATATTGTTTAGATTTTGATGAATGCCTTGTAAAACTTAGACTAGAAAGTTGGCACCCCATTTTCCTTGTAATTTGTATTGAAATAGATAGGATTTATGAGTGAGTCAAGTCGGCTATGCTTGGATATACAAGAAGTCAATCGAAGATTGGGATGAAGACTCGGTTGAAGAAGCGGTGAGTATGGCAAGGAAAAAATGTCAAGGACTCGATGAAGGAGTATCGGTGAGATACAATTTGTATGAAGAGTCGATCAAGTTAACAAAGAAGCCAAGCCAAGTCAAGTTGAAGTGACGAGATAAGTCTTTCAATCATTGGAAGAGACTCAAGTCACCTGGGGAAAAACGTTGCAAAAGAGGAGTTAATCAAAAGAATCCATTTGCACAAAAGTCAATAATATTACCTAAACAAGTAATACTTCCATCTTTGCCATGTCTTAAAGTACTCGATCTGAAACATGCAAAAGGAATAAACCAATGGGAAGCATCGCACCTCGTGTCGAACACGAAAAAGTCTGGACATTCATTTAATACAATGAAAGGTCTACATCTCAAGATTGAAGACCAAGAAAAGACAAGCCAACGAACACAAGTGATTTTTTAAAAAACGGCTATCTCTTGAGCGATTTTTGAAAGTTCACTATGAAAGGTGCGGAATCACGACGAGAGAAGGTTACCTAAACCACGAACAATCAAGTAATTATTAGAATCAGTAACTCGCAAAAACTTTCTCAAGTTATTCAAGCAAATCCTCAAGCTAACTCTCGAAGGAAATCGATCCAACACTACGATGTGAAGGAAAGACAACTTCAAACTGTTGAAGAGGAAACTTTTGTAAAGCAAAAGGGTCTACTTTCCAAAGAGGATTATAGAAAGGTTCAAGGTCGAACCAGTCTCAAGTTATTGGAGGGCTTCGTGATCAAATCCAAAAAGCTTGAGCAAGTAAGTCAAGTAACAAAGCGCGCCCGCCCTGTGAAGAAACCGAGTCGGACGAGAAGCCGGTGAGTGATCAAGGCATCTCGAGACCGAGTCCCAAAGGAGCAAGTCGGTTGTGTGATCAAGACTTGTATCCGGATTGATAACCACTTTGTACTCTAATCAATACTTAGTGGATTCCTCCGGAAGTTGGAGAAGAGAGGAGTAGAAGAATTACCCCATCTTCGAACCTCTATAAAAACTATTGTGTTATTTACATTTCAAGCATTTTTATTTCTCGCATATCATTTTATATCTGTGATAATTTTCTATCCAAGCGATAATTAACAAAGTGCTAAAACCAAGTGTTAAAACAAACTTAAACCAAATTCAAGGGTGTTGAGTCTTCCAATTGAAAATCTCACCACAACCAAGTTAAGTATTAGACTAAGCGGTGAGTTATTCTATCAACGGCTCAATTGAGTGTTGAGTGGCTAACTCTTGATTAACTAACTTAGTTGTCCCTCAAGGACATATTTGTGAAATTAACTCTATATTATTTTAAAAGGAATAAAATCAAAAAGTTGGTAAGGTTCATTCAGCCCCCCTTCTAAACCTTACTCACACCCTTGGGACCTACAAATATGCATTTTGTTTTATTATTATTTGTGTCATAATTGCAAAATAATTTTTCGAATTTTTTTAATTAAGGTCCTCAATTTATATGTATGTCTTTAAAATTCTTTGAAAAGGAGACCTTGCATGATGTTTCTAAAACTCTTGTGCATTTACTATGTCTATTGTGATTTATTACTTCTTATGGATTTTCATGAGCATACTTGAGACATATATATTGCCTACACTTGTATCATTATGGTTGTACAAAATTTGTTTAAGAATTATGTAGGATATATACATCTTCACCAATGGGTATTTGTCATAATATGTCAAGAGAACCTTAAACTATCAAAACGTTCGCTCGTATTATTTTTAGAACTCGATGTTTTCATGCGTAATCATGAGCTTGTCTTTCAAACCATTTATTGCATTCCCCTAAGTGCCATTGAAGGATTTTGTTAATTTTTATTAAAAAAGGGCACTACTCGTAAAATCTCGTTTTTTATTCGAGTTTATTTTTTTAACTCGTATTTGTTGGATATAGTCCATGATTATCCTTTTTCAAGTTTTTAAAACTTTTGGGGTGAAAAATCGAATTTTGGAAAAGTGGGAATTGAAAAATACACGGGGGGACGGTCTAAAGGGCCAACCAGTCGCCCTACACCTCGCCGGCCGCACCCACCGCCGATCGGTTTGCTCCTCTGTTTTATCTCTTAAAATCGTTACGCCCTCATTTCGCAGAGTTCTGATTTCTTTCTTCCCAAAACCCTCAACAACAAAGTTTTGCCCCTTTTTATATATCCTTCAATTCTTCACCAAATCTTGTAATTCTTTTTGCTAATCCACTCTATTTTGCAAGAATCTTACTTCTATGGCACCTCCAAAGAATTCTACCAATCGTAATCCCAATCCCAAGCGAAGAAGAGCCGGAGAGGGCAACTCGAGAAATCGGCAAGAGGAAGCCGAACAACGTGATATTCGGGCTACCCAACGGAATGTAGCTCAAGAGCACGAGAATATTCAAAATCCTCTACTTTCTCGGCCTCAAATCGCTCGACAATTGTCATTGGACAAGAAGTAAGAAATCCCTCATCTCTCAAGCTCCTCGCTCCGTGAATATCTTAAATTTTATCAATAAATATGCGGAGTGGTATTATGAGAATTTGAACTTGGGTGCTAAGTCTATTGCTCGTACAAAAATTTGTCGGTTTGTTTCTTTTTCGAATGAGTATCCGACTATAAGGGGATTTTTTGAAGAACAAGGTTGGATGCATTTGTGGGAGCATCCTTATGTGTTGTATGATGATGATGTGATTTTGCATTTTTATGCTAATTTGTGGGTTGAGTATGATGCTCAAAGGAAGCCTATTGCATTGAACTCATTTGTGAAAGGTCGTCATTTTTGATGGACTCAGGATAATATTTGTCGATTATTGCATGTGCGAAAGGGTGGTTGGGATTATTTTGGGTGTACAAATTGGAATGTTGAAATGATGGGCATTACTATGGAAGAGGTTAAGACCTTTTTGGGCGTTTGGCCACAAAATTCGTTATTGGCCATGACTCTTGAGCATAGAGTTATCTCTATAATTGTCGCCTATTTTTGCGGTAAAGCGGGAAAAATGCCTAGCAATATGGACTTCTTTTTGACATATAAACTTGCTAGAAGGGAACCGCTAAATTTTGGTGCAATCCTAATTTAATGCATCATTGAGTCAATCACTCAAGGGACGAAGAAGTTTGTCATGGCGAATTGGATTTGCAAGCTTCTAATGCACTCGGGCATACCTTCATCGGAGTGCAATTTGAAGATGATTAAAAATGACTTTGATATTGATAACATTTCACAAGTAGTCAACATGCGCAAGAATATGCCTATTCGCCCAACTAAAATGGCAAAAGGGATAAGCGAGGATCTACATCACAAAACCCCAACGACCTTTTTGATGATGCCAAGCCGAAGCGTGATTAGCGGCGGGCGATGGACCAAGCAATCCGGAGGGTAATAGGTGCTCAACCGTCTCGGGGTTCCTTTCAAACTCAATTTGATGAATATAGAATCTTTCAAGATGCTCGGTATGAGGCGTTGAGTCAAGAGAACTCCAAATTGAAAAAATCGGTTGGGAAATTAAAGAAATTCATCAAATACCTTCTCACGATTGCATGCTTTTTATCCGACGAAGATGACGATCTTATCACTTTTCTTGCTTTACTTTTCATGTCATTTCTTTTCTTATGTAATGAACTATTGTGTACAACTCTATTGTTCTAATGATATTTGCTTGTTGTTTTTCTTAAAGGGGATGAACTAGCAAGAATGCTAGTAGCTTTTGATTGCTTATGGTCTTGATAGTGTATTTGATGGTAAAAATACTCTAATTTATGCGATGGTTGATATTTTTGGATGAAAGGCATGAAGTACTTATTGGTAAAACCGCTTCTTTTAATTATTGCTTGTTGGTATTTGTAATGCCTTGATCATTTGCTTAGTTGGTTAAATTTATCTCAATTGGGTTGAACCCTTGAGAATATGTCTCTTTATTGATATTGTTGGTTGAATGATGTGTTGTGAAAATTTGTGATGATATATTGGCTTGGCAAACTTTTCAAAGGGCTATACATCTTCTTTTATACTTGATGCCCGCCAAGTGTTCGATAAAATGTTTCTAAGAAAAATTCATCACTTACATGACTCTCTCTTATATATTTATAGAGATCATGTTTTGCAACTTAAATGAGCTTTCACAAGTTTTTACAAGTCTTTTGATCAACTCTTCCCTTTGCTTATGGAATTCTACGCTTGATGTCAATTTTCGATATATTGCGCACTTTGATATGGATTTATGATGTTTCTATCGTGCTAACATTCTTTTTGATGATTCCAAAGGGGAGAAACAGGTTATAAGCTCATTAGCTCATAAAAGCTAATATAAGCTCGTGAAAGAAGCTATAAGCTATGGCTCCTTAAAGCCAAAAGCTATGAAGTTTACTTAGTCCATTTGTTGTATTATGGACTTATTTACTTGATTAATTTGTGAAGCTAATATAAGCTCGTGAAAGAAGCTATAAGTTATGGCTCCTTAAAGCCAAAAGCTGTGAAGTTTACTTAGTCCATTTGTTGTATTGTGGACTTATTTACTTGATTAATGATGTTTTGTTGACAGGGGGAGCTTATAAGCTCTTAATTCTTAAGCTCTATTTGTAAAAGCGGAGCTTTTACCTTTTGGTTGATTGCATCTATCGTATTCTTGATGTGCTTGTTGATAGGGTGAGCTTGTGCTAATATTTGGAAAATACTTACTCCCTTATTTGGTTGCTATTTTATTTTGGAAATTTGGTCCCTTCTAAACGGTTAGATGTTTTTACCGGAGAAACGTTTTTTATTTTAAAACTCGATCTCTCAATATTTCTTAAAAATTGTTTTGGTTTGTAATCATCAAAAAGGGGAGATTGTTTGATATATGTTTTTATCATGATTTTGATGATTTTGTTTTTACACCAAAATAATATTTTTAAATGTTGTCCAAATACTCCTAAAAGATTTAAAATGTTTTCACTATTTATTCAAGTATTTCTTCAAAGTTATTTAAAATGTAAGTCAAGCGAGAAATTGAGCTCCTCCATCATGTTCATCTCAAGCTCACCTAGTATCAACTTAGAAAAACATATCTTGCACAAATATTCATTAGTAGCACCAAAAATATTCTCATAAAAATGCACAAGTAAACAATCTTGCCCTTTTTCAAAAACAAAGAGAGTAGTATTAACTTTCCCTCTTGTAAAATCATTTAGCAAAAAAAAAGCTAAATCTATCATACCATACATAGGGTACTTGTTTTAAACCATACAAGGCCTTTTAAAAAAAAATCATTTGGCCTAGGAAAAAAATTTTAAACCCCGGAGGTTGTTTTACATAGATTTCTTCTTGAATAAAACCATTGAGAAAATTGGATTTAACATCCATTTGGTAAAGCTTGAAATTTTCTTAAAACAAGAATTGGCAAGTAAAATGCAAATAGCTACTAAATGTGCTATGAGTGCAAATGTTACATCAAAATCAATTACTTTCTTCTTGAAAATACCTTCGAGCTACTAACCTCGCCTTAGTTCGACCAATGTTGCCTTGGTCATCAAGTTTGTTCCAGAATACCCTTTTTGTCTTCTTCTTCACTATCATCATAGGGCATCCAATTGATCTAAGGTGTTCATAATAGAACATTTACATCCAAATATTTTGAGGTAACTAATATTTGGAGTACTTCATTCTCATCTACACAACTTAACAAACTCATTATCGGCATCGCTTATATAAGCAAGAAAAAATAGCTCAAGTGTAAAAACATGCCTCAATCATCAATCACAAAATATCTTGCATAAGAGCATAGTAGAAATAGACACTATATATATAGACCATGAAGCAAGAAACACATACTATGCATTTAGAAGATCATCAAGAGTCTAATAAATCATGCAAGTTCAAATAAGCTTAAGAAAGCTACAAAAGGTCTCTTTTGAAATTTGAAAATCCGATAGCATATAGTTGAGACCTCATTTAAAAGAAGTATTTGAACAAGAGTTGACAAAGCAAATATGTGCAATCAAATATCGAATAGTGCCTTTCAAAGAATCTAAAAATCCTCTTAATGGCACTTGTATGAAATACTATGAAAAACAAGCACATAGGCACATGGCAATACATATATCGAGTCTATAAGAGTAAGAATAACACAAGTAAACGTACCTCGATAATTAATGCCTTTCTTGACAAATAATGACGTAAATGGCCATTTGTGAAAATATGTAAATCCTACACAATTCTTAAAACAAATCTAGCACAAATCATAATGATAAAAGTGTAGGCTAAGAGATATCACAAGTAAGCTCATGCCATAGAAGTCCATAAGAGATGATAACACACTTTAGTCTACAAACATGCACAAGAGTTTTAAAAACATCATATAAGGTCTTCTTTTTAAAAAAATTTAGAAGCACAAATATATATTGAAGACCTTAATTAAAAAATAAATACTTGAAAACTCATTTTGCAATTAAGACACAAATAAAAGCATGCATAATAACAAAATAAAATGCATGTTTAAATGGGGAGATACGGTTTACCAATTACGCCATTTCCATGGGTTGTGTCGTTCCCGTTGTTGATGATATCTTCCCTTTTGAAAATCATCTTGTTGATGATGGCTTCTCTAATTTCTCCATCTCCAAGCATTGTGGCCTTCCCATTTTCGAAAGTGTCTTTCTCTTGGAAAATCATCTTGTTGATGATGTCTTTGTCATTTCAAGGGATTGTGTTTTTCCCATTTTTGATTATATCCTTTTTCTTGAAATTGACTTTGTTTTCTCCTTTTTTGATCAAATGAGATGTTCATTTGATGTTTCCTTGGCGGCATGAATTTTCTTCGATTATTAATCCACCGGGTACCTAAAATGACATTGTTTTGTGGTACCCTCAAGTGATTGGGTCCTTTGGGATTAGTCTTGAGACTTTTAGGTCTCCAACAATAATTAGAGCTATTTCTAGCCCGACAAGTATTTCTTGTATGACCCTTCTTACCGCAATAAAAGCAAGTAACATCGAATAATATGCATAGGAACTCGATTCTTTTTCATATGCTTGACAATACTAGTCTCATGATCAAGTTCACTATTCAAATTATCACAACTATTAACATTCACAATATTGGGCAATTTATTGGTACTCAAGTTGGATTTTGATAAATCATTTTTCATGCAATTAATATCCTCAACAAAAGTACTATTTTGTTTTTCAAGGTTTCTAACCTTATCAAGTGTGGTGGTGTGAGCACATGATAGTGATTCATAGGAAGTAAATAAACTATCCTTTTCATTTTTCAAAACATTGAATTCCTTTTTCAAATTTTTGTACTTAACTAGTAAGTTTTGGAATTCATTTTGAAGATCATCAAAATTATTTTGTAAATCACTATAATCATTTTGAATGATAATATGACAAGAAGTAGAGGGTTTAAGACATACCTCGTTTTCTTCTTCGATGCCCATAAGACAATGTTCAACTTCTTCATAGTTTGAAGTTGTAAGAGGCTTGTTCCTTAGATTTGACATTGTATCCTTTTGAGAAGTAGATGCTTTTGTTTGACTCCTTTCATTTGCAAATACTCCATAGATGGCTTCTAATTTTTGCCATACTCCATGTGCCGATCGAATTCCTACAATATGTTCATATTCCAAATTAGTAAGTGAACAATACAAAATATTGAGAGCTTTACCGTTTAAGGAGATGATTTTCTTCTATTCATCATTTAGCTCTTTGAGGCCTTTGGAGGTGTGTGGTGTGTCTTTCATCGGAATGAATTCTCCATTTATGACGATGTTCCAAATATCAAACCCGCAACCTTGTAGATAACATTACATTCTTTCTTTACAAAATATAAAATTTTTGGAATCAAATAGTGGTGGCTTGGTGGTGGAAGTCTTAGGAAAGTTGAGCTTCGTTCGTCAGAGCCGACGATCGTTCCTCTTCACTCGCGATGTGAAACGAGCTTGCCAAAGAGTTTGGCTCGATACCACTTGTAAGTCAGCGGCTACGATAATCTAGAGGGGGTGAATATATTTTCTCCATCTTTTCGATTTTACCCTCCTTTTCGAACAAAACAAGCCAAGACAATAATAAAGGTGCGGAATGTAAACAACACACGCCGATTTATAGAGGTTAAACCCACCTAGGGCCTAATCCTCTACCACCCAAAGTATATCGGGATGGATTTCAAACATAAAAAGAATTTTATTAATTACCAAAATTAATACAAACTCAACTTACAACGCTTGAAGAGCACACACACTCTTCTTCAACACCACCTTTGGAGATTACCACAATCTCCTTTGAAGATTACCACAATCTTCCTTCAACGGCACCTTTGAAGATCACCACAATCTTCAATCTTGAAGAATACCAAATTCTTCAACACCTCAAAGCACCACACTCTTGAAACACCTATCATCTAGATCACCCAGTGTATTCTTACCACAAGAATACTCACAAGGATGTCTTGTGTTGAATGATGACCAAAAATCAAGATTACAACTCAATAATGAATATTACAATATTAGTGCAAAGTGTAATCAAAAATATCCTAGACCTCAAGGATGTGAAAGTGATAAGCTAGGCAAAATTACAACAAGAATAATAACTATAAAGAACAAATATTTTTTGAAATGTATCTTGTTGTGTTGTGTTAATTTTTCTTCTTGTTGTGCTTCAAATCTTCCTCTATTTATAGGAGATGATTGATACTTGATAGGCTCCTCTTGGAATCTGATATCTACAAAAATATTGCATATAAAATCAAGATTATAGCTGTTAGAAATCAATCCCACAAACTAAGGAAAAGTTGTCTCTTTGCGCACAACAAGACAACTTTTCCTTAATTTGTGGGATTGATTTCTAACAGCTATAATCTTGATTTTAATTGCAATTTTTTTGTAGATATCAGATTCCAAGAGGAGCCAATCAAGTATCAATCATCTCCTATAAATAGAGGAAGATTTGAAGCACAACAAGAAGAAAAACAACACAACACAACAAGATACATTTCAAGAAATATTTGTTCTTCATAGTTATTATTCTTGTTGTAATTTTGCCTAGCTTATCACTTTCACATCCTTGAGGTCTAGGCTATTCTTGATTACACTTTGCACTAATATTGTAATATTCATTATTGAGTTGTAATCTTGATTTTTGGTCATCATTCAACACAAGACATCCTTGTGAGTATTCTTGTGGTAAGAATACACTTGGGTGATCTAGGTGATAGGTGTTTCAAGAGTGTGGTGCTCTTGAGGTGTTGAAGAATTTGGTATTCTTCAAGATTGAAGATTGTGGTGATCTTCAAAGGTGCCGTTGAAGGAAGATTGTGGTAATCTTCAAAGGAGATTGTGGTAATCTCCAAAGGTGGTGTTGAAAGAAGAGTGTGGTGCTCTTCAAGGTGTTGTAAGTTGAGTTTGTATTAATTTTGGTAATTAATAAAATTCTTTTTCTTTTTTGAAATCCATCCCGATATCTTGGGGTGGTAGAGGATTAGGCCCTAGGTGGGTTGAACCCGTATAAATCGGCGTGTGTTGTTTATATTCCGCACCTTATTATTGTCTTGGCTTGTTTTGTTCGAAAAAAGAGGGTAAAATCGAAAAGATGGAGATAATCTATTCAACCCCCTAGATTATCGTAGCGCTGACTTACAAAAATTGGACAACACTTTTGATGATTTTGAGTTAATGTGTTTTTACATCAAAACTATATTTCAAATGTTTTCCAAATACTCATGATTGTTTTAAAATATTTTTACTAATTTTTCGGAGTATTTCGTGAAGTTTATTTTCGATTAAAATTGGCAACACTTCCGTTTCGCATTGGACCGTCGCCCTATAGGGCAACCCGTGCCTGAAGTTGTTTTTAAAAAAGAAAAACGCAATGGGAGCAAAATAAGCGGTCGATCGGTCGTCACTGTGTCGTCGGCCGGTGGCATCGCCGTCGCCCCTGCGTCGGCCGTACTTGGGCTTGCTTGTTTAAAAGCGAACGCTCTATCTTGTTTTCTTGAGGTTTGTCGGCCGGCTAGGCACGTGGTCGACCGGTCGGACCCCGTTGACCGCCGCCTGTGTAAAGTTATGTTCTTATTTTCAAACGTCTATTTATGCGCGACCGATCCCCCTAAGGTTTTGACCGCAAATTATGACTGTTGTGTAGCGGACCAACTTTTCTTAATTTGTGGGATTGATTTCTAACAGGTATATTCTTGATTTTAATTGTATTTTTTCAGTAGATTTTCAATCCCCAAGAGGAGCCTATACATGATCAATCATCTCCTATAAATAGAAGACGTTTTGGAGCAACCAATACAATAATCGAGATACAACATAACAAAATACATTCAATCAAACACATTAGCTCTTCATTGTTATCATTCTTGTTGTAATATGCCTAGCTTATCACTTTCACATCTTGAGGTCTAGCCTTTTATTTCTTGATTACACTTGCACTCAAATTGTATTATTCATTATTCGATTTGTAATCTTGATTTTGGTCATCATTCAACACAAGACATCCTTGTGAGTATTCTTGTGGAAAGAATACACTTGGGTGATCTAGGTGATAGGTGTTTAAACAAAGTGTGGTGCTCTTGAGGTGTTGAAGAATTTGGTGTTCTTCAAGGTTGAAGATTGTGGTGATCTTCACAAGGTGTCGTTGGAGATTGTGGTAATCTTCAAGAGAGATTGTGGTAATCTCAAAGGTGGTGTTGTAGAAGAGTGTGGGGCTCTTCAAGGTGATGTTGTAAGGTGTTCTATTAATTTTGGTAATTAATAAAATCTTTTTCTTTTTGAAATCCATCCCGAGATAATGGGGTGGTAGAGGATTAGGCCTTAGGTGGGTTGAACCTCTATATATCGACGCGTGTTGTTTACTTTCCCGTACTTTTTCTATTGTCTTGGCTTGTTTGATTCGAAAAAGAGGGCATAATCGAAAAAGATGGAGATAATCTATTCACCCCCTCTAGATTATCGTAGCCGCTTGGACTTACGAGTTGGCTGCCGAGAGACAGTCAAGTCAAAAAGCGTGCAGACTCGAGAGAGTAATGAATGACTACTCAAGTGACTACGAGGAAGAGGCTATGATTTGCCTTATGGCTAAAGAACAAGATCAACCGGATCAAGAAGATGAGGTACACTCTAACTCATCTCATTGATTCAAGTGATAGTGATTGTGATACACACACTTCATCACCCACGATCTTTATAATTCATTAGGTAAAATGATGAAAGATTTTGAACACATAAAATCCTCACACACAATTCTAAATGAGGAAAAAATGCCCGACTTAAAAGCCAAAACTCACGGTGACTAAAGAGTGAGTACTACGAGTTATAGAGTGATGAGAACAATAAGTTGAAGGCTAAAAATGCAAAGAATACATCGAGTTATTTGCTATAGAAAAGAGGGAAAAAGATCTCAAAAATGTGATTGCCTCATTTACAAAGGCATCCAAATCATTGGATGATCTTATCATGAGTCGAAAAGAATGTGGAGATAAGACATGCATAGGATTTAATTCCTTTATGCACATGACCAAACTCAAGAGTGATTTTGGAAAAAGGATCTTCAAGCAATGAAGCATCTCAAAAATCCAAAACACCAAATGCTACACCCACATTCATTCCAAAGCACAAACACAAACAAACTGACCTTGGATACAAAGGGAAAGGAAAACGACCGATTGAGTATCTTTGAGAGGGACAGAAGAAGAAATCCGGCCGAGTTCCTCAAAGCAAACTCCAAACAAATAATACTCTGTAAAAAGCAAAAGAGCTACGAAACCCCAAAACTTTCATCGAGAGAAACACACAAGATGGGAATGGTAGAAACTATCCTAACTATCTTTGATTGGAATAATGTGAAACATCAAAGCAAAGACCTATGGAATACAAGCCAAAATGGCAAAGACCTAAACCTCGAAAGGTCATTCCAAAGGCAAAAGAGCTATTATCGGCACACATATGCACCCAAGCACTACACTCAGAATTACCACAACTATCCCAAGAAAGTAAATGCTAAAACACAAACACAAGCATACGACAGACAAAAGAGACAGTTGTATGAACCTAAAACCCCAAGAAATTTGCTAATGTGCACTATGATTATGGCATCGATAGATGGCAACCTCTTATAGTCAAGTCTCTTGGCTATAGGTTGGTTGGATCATCTTATAGCATTAACCCCTCGGGACCCAGGCAAGTATGGGTACCTAAAAAGCGATTTCCTTGATTGCGGGTTCAAGGAAGCAGTGAGTGCCAAGGAACCTGGTACATGGATAGTGGTTGTTCCGGACATATGATAGGAAACAAAAAAACCTATCAAGATTCAAGGAGATTAGAGGTGCAAAAGTCATATTTTGAGGAAATGAAGCTCAGGGGAAATCAAAGGCACGGGATCTATCAAGAAGAATGGATTGGAAATCACAGATGTTGCTTATGTTGAAGGCCTCAACTTCAACTTGTTAAGCATCAGCCAACTCTGTGATAAAGGCTATAATGTTGGATTCAACATGGGAGTGTGCCAGATCAAAGATGCTGAATCAAATGAAATAGTGTTGCAAGGATCAAGACAGAAGAATATGTATGTGGTAGATTGGTCTACTGCTACACCAAGCACTTGTCTACTAGCAAAGAGTACAGCCGAATCAAGTTGGTTGTGGCACAAGAAGCTGAGTCATCTGAATTTCAAGACAATCAACAAGCTTGCAAGGAGTCATCTTGTAGAAGGATTGTCGGGCTCGATATCAATAAAGAAAGTGTATGTGATGCATGCGGATGGGAAAGCAAATAAAATCTTCATTCAAGGATAAGCAAGTCCTTCTTCAACAAGGATATTACATCATGTTGCATATGGTTTTATTAGGTCGATTGAGCCACCAAAGATAAGTGAAAAGAAATACACCTTAGTGGTGGTACATGACTACTCAAGATATACATGGACAATCTTCATGTGTAAAAAAGAAGGAAACCTTGCATAAGTTACCTCAATCGATGACAAGAGTTCAAAATGAAAAGAGCAAACCATTATAAAAATAAGATCGGAGAGGAACCGAGTTTCTCAATAGGATAATAACTCGAGATTGTGTTGAAAATGGAATTGCTCATGAGTTATCAGTGCAAGAACTCCACAACAGAGTGGAGTGGCTAAAAGAATGAATAGAACCCTCAAGGAAGCTGCAAGGACCATGTTATTTGAAGTGGATTGCCTAAAGATTTTGGGTCAAGCCATTAACACATCATGATATACTCAAATAGATGCATGATCACGAGGCAATGACCAAGACTCCCTATAAAATTTGGACGAGGGGAGAAAGCCAAATGTTGGATATTTCAGGATATTTGGATGTAAATGTTTCATCCATAACAATGGCAAAGATAATTTAAAGGCTTTTGATGCTAAAGCGATGAAGGTATCTTTTTGGGATACTCGGTGAGAGCAAAGCCTGTAGAGTGTTGAACAAGAGGATTATGGTTACTGAGAAGAGTCTATTCATGTGGTCTTTGATGAACCTAATATAAATGGAGAAGACATTGAAGAGTTAGGCGATAATTTGAATCAATCAACTATGAGAAGAGTCCTTATGTTGAAGTCAAGTAAGAGCAATCAACCCGAGATGAAGATGAGATAGCTGAATTTCAAAGACAGATTGGAAAGTCTGATTGAATGAAAATGAAAGAGTTGTTCAAGACAACTCGATTTGCGAGACGTGAATCACAGACTTACTCAACCTAATGTGAGATGGCCGAGAGACCATCTACCGAGAGTTAGTTATTGGAGATGTTAGAGATGGCATAAGAACCAGATCCGAGCACAAAGCATGAAGTTATGTTTCACTTGTTTTATTTCCCGGATAGAGCCTAAAGATGTGTCTCAAGCATTGGATGACACACAATGGATTCAAGCCATGCAAGAAGAGTTTGAATCAATTTGAAAGAAACAAAGTATGGGAATTAGTGCGAGAGGCCAACCCATCAAAATGTTATTGGCACAAAATGGGTCTTGAAACAAGATGAATAAGGAAGGATCGGTTGTAAGAAAAAAAAAGCAATATTGGTAGCCAAAGGGTATTGCCAAGAAGAGGGTATAGATTTTGATGAAACCTTTGCTCTGTTGCAAGATTGGAAGCAATAAGGATGTTTCTTGTCTATCTTTGCACATAACACCTTCACGAGTGTACCAAATGGATGTGAAGAGTGCATTTCTAAATGGATTGTTAGAGGAGGAAGAAGTCTATGTTGAACAATCTCCAGGCTTTGAGCGAGAAAACTATTGGAGATAAAGTCTACAAGCTCAAGAAAGCATTATATAGATTTAAACAAGCACCAAGAGCATGGTATGATACATTGTCTCAATTTTTAGCGACAATGGATTCACCAAAGGCAAGGTTGATAGAACACTCTTGAGAATTGAAGATGGAGAAAGTATATTGCTTGTTCAAATATATGTGGATGACATCATTTTTGGTTCCTCAAATAAAAAGCTATGTGACAAGTTCTCAAACCTCATGCAATGTAAATTTGAGATGAGCATGATGGGAGAGTGACTTTCTTCCTAGGACTTCAAGTCAAGCAAATGAAGGATGGAACCTTCATAAGTCAAACAAAATATACCAGAGATTTGATGAAGAAATTTGGTATGGAAAGAAGTCCTATGAAAATTCCAATGAATACTTGATCAAGATGGACATGGATGCAGATGGCAAAGTTGTTGATCAAACCGGATATAGAGCTCTCATTGGATCATTGCTCTATTTAACGGCTAGCAGCCGGACATCACCTTTGCGGTAAGTGTATGTGCAAGATTTCAATCTGCACCAAAGCGGAAGAGCCACATGACTGCAGCTAAGAAAATCCTAAGATATTTGAAGGGATTCCAAGAAGTTGGCTTATGGTATCTAAAGGAAGGTGGATTCAAGGTGATTGGTTACTCGGACTCGGACTATCTTTGGATGTAGAGTTGTGAGAAAAAGTACCTCGGTACATGTCAAATGCTTGAAATAGATTGGTTTCTTGGTTTAGCAAGAAACAAAACTCAATTGCCACATAAACAGTGACAAGCAGTAGTACATAGTTGCGGGCGGTTGTTGTGCCCAAGTCTTATGGATGAGACAACAATGACTAAGAGATTATGATATTGAAGAACGTGAAATTCCAATTATGTGTGATAACACTAGTGCTATTGCAATCACTCAAAATCATGTGTTGCATTCAAGAACAAAGCACATTGATGTCGGATATCATTTCATAAGAGATCATGTTGAAAAGAAATACATCACCTTGGAATACATCTCAACCGATAAATAGTTAGGTGATATATTCACAAAGCCTCTATGTGAATCAAGATTTGAAGAACTAAAAATTGAGTTACGGTTAATTGGGCTGAGTTAAAACTCGGGACACTCAATCGTGAGAGAAAGAAGATGAGAAAATGAAAGAAGAGCAAGTTTCACATTTCCCAAAAAATCTAGTCGGGAAGTCATGATCGAGTTAGTGACGGTGAGTTACTTCATGAGAAGAGAGAAGTAGAGTTAAGTCACTTTGGATATAAGTTGAATCACTTATGAGCTAAGTGACAAGAACGCAATCGTTTTAATTGAGTGGGAATGTTTTTAAGGATGACGTCGGCGTAATAATGACGGTCACAAAGAAAATTGCGCACAAAGAAGCCATATGATTGGATATAAATGTTCTTTGCATTTAATGCGGGGAATTAAATGTAGTTTTAACATTTTAATCTTAGCCATTGATTTTGATCAAAAATTTCAAAATCTGAAATATGTCCTTCACGACCTTTATATACGGAAACTTGCATTTATCCCTCCTCACGCAAACCTGTTCATCTTCAAGCAAAGGAAGTATTTTCTCTCGAAACCTTGTGCGAACCCTAGTTCTTCTCAAGCAAGTTTCTCTTATTTCGATCGGTAGAAGCATCGAAAATGGCCCCAAAGTATGATTTTGTGAAGTTTTCAAAGCAAATCCACATTGGTGCCTCGGTGGATTTTGAAGGGATGATCAAACATGGTGTCGATGAAACCTTGGTTGGAAGATAGCCGAGATGTTGGAAAAGTCCATCGAAGGGCTTTTCGGACGATGGAATACTCTCACACATACCTTGAAGAGGTAGCAATGTTCTACGTAAATGCGTAGTGCGGGATGATGAAATCAAATCTTTCGTCCATAGCAAGGTCATAAAACTCGGTGCAAAAGACATTGTTGAGCACTAATCGCGTTTGTTGCCCTCGGAGGGCTTGAAAGACATCTATGAGGTGATGTCGACTTTAGCTTTGCTTGGAAGGAAGTTGCCAAGCCCGAGTATGTTGAGAAAGTGGTCTACACGGCCAAGAAGGGCTGTTGAAGGAAGACTATCATAGGTCGATGGATGTCGTCTCGAAATGCATTGACATAAAATTTGGAAGCTTCAATGTTTGTCCAAAACTAAGTCGGGTCGTGATGGTTGCGATCATGCGGGGAAGAAAGTTAAGCTGGCTGGGTTTGTTTACATCGGACTCGCGAGAATGTGCTTAATGAACCTTTAAGAAGGATGAGTCCTTTGGATGCTCATTGGGCTATGGCCTTGTGATTGGCCATCTTATGGAGGTAAAGGGCATTGCTCTTCGCCATGGCAAGCCCTTCCACGTGAACAAGAAGATGTTCAGGGCAAATCTCCGGTGCCCAAAGTGCCCGAAGAGAGCCATGCTAAGAAAGCCGACACAAGTGAGGGGAATCGCCTTACCACGAAGACACATCCGAGACCCCTCCCCAAAGAAGAGAGTTGTGGCATCCAAGCCTGCGCCCCCCCGCAGACCAAGCCAAAGAAAGCTCGACCCTACGGTCGAGTCACCCGCCCGAAAAATGAGACTCCCGCCCGCAGCAGGGCGAGAAGGATCCTCAAATCCATTCTCGGTCAAATATAAAGAAGAAGAGGACGCCAAGCCCGAAAGGCAGCTACCTCTAAAGAGAGTGCCCAAGTTCCTACTGATGAATCTGCCGAGATTGAACTAGAAGTTCCTTTGGTTCATCCCAAGAAGAGAAGGTTGTTCAAGCAATGAGCCGAAGTGCGAGAGAAGATAGTTGAATCCGGTAGTTTTCGTAGGAGAAAGAAAAGCGAATAGCGATGCTCGGGAAGAAGCGATGTCTCGAGGTTATTGATGTATCTGCGAAGTCGGTGATGATGATGATCGCAGAGATCCGTCAAGACCCATCTATGAGAAAGACAATGATGAAAGCAAAAAAGAGGCCGAGACAATCGAGCCAAATGTTGAGAGAGTTGTCTCCTCCTATAATCGATGTTGTTGCATCCGAGGAAGAGCAAGGTCTCTTACCTCCCATTCTCGAAAGCGGAGGTAAAGATGATGATGATGATGATGTGATCATGTATTCTCAGTTTATCCGGATATTCAACGACGCTTAAGAGAATGGAGAGCATGGAAGTTGGATCACTCAAGGGCACGATTCACTCTCGCCCGAGTTCATTGAAGAAGAAGAAGAGCTTCTCCGATTCCTCGCATAAATGATGTTCAATCGCCCTAAATGAAGAAAATTGTTTAGACATCCTTCGCATTCTCAAAGAGAAAGAAAATGAGAGATTTCCGAGCAAGCCCGAGCCTTGGAGAATTCCAAGGTGTGCCAATTTACTGTGCTCACTAGAGCATACTCACGCCGCATCTTGATATGCTCTCGACAACGATAAAGATATGAATACGATTCTTTGCGGCCGAGAAGTCGACATACGCAAAGCAGGCTTTGAGGAATCCAAAGCTATGCACGAGCAATGTTTTTAGAAGGTCCAAGAGAGTCATCCCAAACTCTTCGGATCGATCCTCCGGGAGTGGCACAACAGATTGTGTCGGACATTGTTGCGGCCCAGTCCCCGTGCAATCAAAGAATGGCTCCAAGGGAATTGGCGATGAAGTGGGAAGTTGGGCACCCAAGCCGAGCCAACCCCTCGAAGAAGGTGTTCTCACACCGTCTGGCGGTGAGCACTCAACGGACAAAGCCGCATCTCCGGGAGCGAGTGACCCCACAATCGATTACTCGGTGGTGTGCCGGTGAGGGGGAAACTCTCTCCACCACAATCTGGTTAGAGGTTGTTGTGGGAGGCACATCAATGGAGTTTGGAGGCGATGGTGAGAAAGAATCGAAAAACAATAGAGTGACATTGACGCTCGGACGATTAAGTCTCTCTCAAAAATGTCTTCGCTACGAAGGCCGATGACATCGCCGACGCAGACGGTGAGGCACGAGGATGGTGAAGCCTTGGGAGTTAACACTCACGGGCCATGAAAGTGTAATCCAAGGGGTTGAGACTCTTCGGATGCCAACGTCCAAGACCCTAAGACAGTGAGTCAGTCGAAGGGAATGCAGAAAGCCTGCTGCCGATTGAGACCGCTAAAAAGTACTGGAGGCCTTGGGGAGATTGAGATTTCCTAGGTAAGGATCAAGATGTAGTTGTTGAGAACATTCCTCCGGGTCGAAGGTGCTTCCACAGATGAAGTCATTGGTGCCCTTCAAGACTCCCAAGAAAAGCCAATGTTTCGCTTCTTCAATACTCACTATCCCCCGCCAAAGACACGTCTCGTTGTAATCTACATTGTAATATGCATTGATTATCAATGAAATCAAAATTTCTCCCACGAGTTGCGTTTCTTTTCTAGCTTAGTCACCTCGAAAGCACCTCCTGTGGTGTGATTGTGATGTAACGGCCGGTTGTCGGGTTACATATTAAGTTTAGGCGGAAGTAGTCGTGAGCGGCGACTATTACCGACTGATGCCCCTTTTCTCGTACATTCAAAAAGGTGCCCCGTGACGGTGGTCAATTGACACATCATTTTTGGGATCGGAAGATGAAGCGAGTCCAATCAAATCGAGAGGATGTTCACAAATCTCGAGCCAAGTCGGTGAAAAGACGACTCTATGAGATTTAATTTTGATGATGAGCCAACTCCACATGTCTCATCATCCTCCGATTAAGCCGATGATACTGACTAAGGACAAGATAACTCAATTGGAAAACCCACCGAGACCGAGGAAAGCGTTGAGATAGCCGAGGCTCAATCACCGGGCAAAACATCTCAAATGGTCCATTTGGAACCGAGTCATCTGTGCGGGCTCTCACAGTGCAGCGAATAACAACTCCTTGGCTCGATCCACGAGCTCCTACTGTTTGTGACCCACTGCCGATGAAGTTGCCCGGCCCACCGAGGCATCGAGAGTTGAATCCACTCATCGAGAACAAGGAAAGCGACACAAGCAAGAGACTCGGAGATCCCTTTGTTCACGATGATGTTTTTGAGGAAGAATTTCCTTTCACCATTGAATTGCCGACTTAGAAGTTCTGAATCGCCAGAAATTAAGGAAATATATAGTGCGTGAAGAGTCAGTCATCCCCACGGATACGATTGTTCCAATGAACTTTGACTTTGATGTCGAATAGCCAACAGTACCGAGTCCGTCTCCACCGTGAGTTCGGGATGACTTTCAAGACTATCTGCGAAGAGATTGAGAATGGAACGCCATCAAGCATCTTTAGATCTCCGCCTGGACAATCGTGATGCCACCCTCACTGGTGATTTAAGAGGGATTATTGTGCGGATCGGGGAATGGGTGCAAAACAGACCTATGAGATCCGAGCAAGTCCGCTACTTTAAAGCATTGTTTTGCGAAAATGCTATTGTGGAGTGCGGATAATCAAAGATATCGAAGATAATGAAGGAGTACATCGAAAGGATCAATCGTCCCATAAGCGAAAAGGAGTTGCTGCAACATTTCCACAAGAATGAAATTACGGACTCGAAAATTCCATGAATGAGAAATTCGGTCTTCTCATGCATTTGAAATGAAGGTAGTCTTAGCCGAGTCTAAGGCAACACGCTTAGAATTTCGCACAACGTGATGATGCGGCCGACTCAAGCATAACCTCTATCGGCCGACTCGACTTTATCCTTAGTGGGATGTTCCTGGGATACATCTCTCCTTTGATGATGCCAAAAAGGGGGAAGAGGAGTACTCAAGGGTTTAAAAGAAGAAATGTTGAAGAAAGGCAAAGCGGTGAGGGGGAAAGAAGTTTGAAGGATATGAAGTGATGTTCACCTGAAACCCCTCGCCTAGGTCAAGTCACGAGATGATATTCTCAAGAAGCTACCCGTGAGATTACCTATCGAGAAATCTGCGGTTGCCATGAAAGATAGGAGAAAGGTCATTGAAGCCGCATTTGAAGAGGTAGCCGAGAATACGTCGGCAAGAGTAGAAGAACCATCAAGCAAAGCATGGTGGTCTACCATTTGGATTAGAAAACGTAATGATAGAGCCCCCAAAGAAGTAATGCGGATGCGAGGATCCGAGCCCGGATCTATGGAAGAATTTCAAACCTTGGAAGTGAAGGCTACTTTGAAGGAATTACCTTGACTCAAGCTTGTGAGTTGTACTAGGAAAAAGGCACGGAAGTGTGCAACAAAGTCGAGAAATAGCAGAGTGCAAGTAGTCACTCGGTGGTAAGTCCAAAGCTCTGTACAATATACTCCTAGAGGAAGAGAAGCAGAGTCAAGAAAGGGAAGACAAAGTGGCACTTTGGAAGAAATTTTCAATCTCGGCCAAAGCCAAAAGATGTCACTTTTGTGGACCCCGACAAAAGGGGAATCACATCTTGGTGGCCATGACCATCTTGCAAATTTAGAAGTCACTCGAAAAATTGAAGAAGTGAAGAAGAGGATGGCGAGAAAAAAGTGCGAGCAACCCGTGAGTGGGAAAAAAGGCAACGAAAGGATGACCTGTTGCAAAGCGATCTTATGAGAAGAAGAAAAGAAGAAGAAGAAGAAAGAAAAAGGAAAATTTGAAAAGGAAGAGGAAATAAAAAGGAAAAGAGCCGATTTCGACAAGAGAAGAGTTGATGAAGAGAGAGAAAGGAAGCGACAAAGGAGTTGAAGTATTGTTGCAAACCCCTTCATGTATTTTTGTGTAAATACATTTACGTAAGTTTTTTCGTAATAAACTTAGTGAATTTCCCTGTAATTTTCACTCGAATGTATCTTTGTATCTTTGTATCTTAGCTAAGATATACTATGTTTTGACATGAATACATTTATATTGCTTTGATACCAAATGTAAACAAATTGTGTAAAGGACAAGAATGCTATGATCAATAAAGTGATCTATTTAAACATACATTCTTTGTTACTACATTGTCTCAGTATGTATCTTTGTTGTTTACCTTCTTTAATATTTTTAAGTTTTGGCATCATCAAAAAGGGGAAAATTGTTAGGAAATTTATTTAGATGATTTTGATGATACCATGTAAAACTTAAACTAGGAAATTGACACCCCATTTTCCTTGTAATTTGTATTAAAATAGATAATTTGGAAAAGCTGAGTCAAGTCGCTTTGCCAAGAAATACAAGAAGTCAATCATGGATTGGATTGAAGACTCTGTTGTGTGTCGGTGAGTATGGCCAAGAAGGAAGTCAAGGACTCGACCAAGGAGTGTCGGTGAGGAACAAGCGTGAGAAGTGTCGGTCAAGTCAACTCAAGAAGCCAAGTCTCAAGTTGAAGTGATAGATGAGTTATCCAATGACTGGAGCTGACTCAAGTCACCTGGGGTAAAGACAGCAGTCTAGTCAAGACCACTGACTTAGATCCATTGATTAAAGTTAAGAATATTACTCAATATAGTAATATGTCAAAGTTGTCAGTCTAAAGTGTTTGTCCAAGAAATATGCAAAAGGAATGAACCGATGGGAAACATCGCACCTTGTGTCGAGGCACTGCAATGTTGCGAAGACATTTAATACGAGGAAATATCAACATCAAGGATCGCAAACAAGACAAACCAACGAACAAAAGTGACATTTGAAATTAGCCTATCTCTTAAACGGGCAAAATTTCAAATGTGCACTATAAAAGGCTAAGGAAGTTATTGAGAAGAGGTTACCCGAACCACGAACAAGCAAGCAATATTCTCATAAACATTCAAGCAATTCCTCAAGCCCGAAACTGGAAGGAAATCGATCCAACACAAGTAGTGAATGAAAGACAACTTCAAATCATGTTGAAGAGGAAACTTTTAAAGAAATCAAAGGGATCTACTTTCCAAGCTAGTATTGTAGAAAGGTTCAGTCGAACCATTATCAAGTTTGTTGGAGGGCTTCATGATCAAATCCAAGAACTTGAGAAGTGAGTGAAATAGCAAAGCGGATGCCCCTGTGAAGAAGCCGAGTCGCAAGAGAAGCCAACTATGTGATCAAGGCGTCTCGCATCGTTCACCGCTTTGTAAATTGATCTTACATAGTGGATTCCTCGGGAGTTGGAGAAGAGAGATTAGAAGAATTACCCCATCTTCGAACCTCTATAAAATATTTGTGTCATTTATTTTCAAAGAAATTTACTTTCCCGCATATCCATCTTATATCTCTTGATCATATTTGATATCCCACGATAAATAACTAAGTGTTTAAACCAAGCTTAAAACAAATCTAAGGGTGTTAAGTCTTCCATTGTTAAAAACCAATCGGCCCAAGTTAAGTATTTGGCTTAAGCGACCAAGTTATATTATCAACAAACTCTATCGAGTCTGTTGAGTGGGTAACTTAGTGAAGAGCCAACTTAGTCAGTCCATCAAGGACATAGTTGTTTGAGTCAACTCTGTTGAATTATTTTAAAAGGACTAAATCGAAAAACTGTAATGTTTATTCAACCCCTATTCTAAACCTTACTTCACACCCCTTGGGACCTACAAAATTTATAGTTATTTTTTACCGGAAAAACTTGTTTCGTTTTCAAAATCGACCTCTTAAAATTATTTTGGTTTGTAATCATCAAAAAGGGAAAAATCGCCATAGTCTATTCACCCCTTCTAGATTATCGTAGTCACTTGGACTAACAGAGTGTCGCTCGGTATCAATTTCAAAGTCCCGAGTTCATTGAGGAGGAGGAATACCTCCTAAGCTTTTTGGGGAACATCACTATTGGTTATGCTCTCGATGCACGATTTTTGCATGACTATCCTTTATGAGAAGAAGGATGAGGAGAAGACTAAGACAAAGGAGAAGGCCAATGCAATTGAGGAATCCCTAAAACCTCAATCTTGTCCTTTCACAGATGCTTCCGAGAGTGCCTTAAAAAGAGCTAGCAATATTGATGTAGAAGTTTTGGATGCGGTGACCCGGTCGAGAAGGCCGAGCAATAGCAAGCATTGAAAGAGTCCTTGGTGATGCATGAGCAATCTATGCTTAGGGGCCCTGGAGAGTCATCTTCCATTCGGATCTCTTCAACCCCTACTATTCTTGACACGATGAGGCAAACCGCTAAAACCACCTCACCCAGACAAACCGGGAAACTAGCGATGAAGTTAGGGATGTAGATGTAGTGGAAACTTAGTGAGCAAGCCTGTGAAAGTTGTTGAGACAACTACTCAAACGGTTGACAACTCAATAGGAACAACCGAGTCTCATGTGTCATTGACCCAGATTGCTCGTGATTCATTTGGTGGGCAGTGAGGAGAAAATTGAACACACTGATCTGGTTGTTGGAGGTTGTGGGAGACTTAAACAGGTTGAAGTTAGGGAGGCGATGGCGAGACACAAAAAGAACAACAGAGTGGGAGTGACGAAGCTTTGACGGTTAAGATGTCTTAGTGAAGTTCCAACCGCACCGCAGCCGAGGATCTTCTTTGAAACAGCGAGATAAAGGATGGATAGTAGACTAAGTTAGTTGAGATCGATGGCGGTGAAAGTGCAATCAAGAGGTTGAGACCTCGAAAGATGCCAACGCCCAAGACCAATGCAGCGGCTCTCTGCAGACGAGAATATTGTTGAAGGCCTTGCGGCGATTGAGACTTTCGCTAAGGTTTTTGAAGGCCCCAGGAGGTTGAGACTTCCATGGGTGTTGTTCTTGAAAAGGGTAAACCGCCGATTCCGCAATGGAGTCTCTTGAAATTGAGGAAATTTGGGTATTTGCATGAATCCAATGACAATGTGTCGTAGAATTCCTTGACACCGGCAATGAAGTTGAGTCCACCCCTAAAGAAAAGTCAGTAGAGGACCAAACTATCAAGGAACAAGTGTGAATGAATTGAAAAAGGCACGTGAGGAAGATGCATTGTCTCAATTTATCTTGGTTGATGGCCCATCCCCAATGATGCCACACAAACTAAAAAGAAACATCAATTGGAGCCAACGAAGTTGTTGAGACAGATGAGGCCGATCGCCTTCACAAGGCTAACATAGTCGACCGCCAATGAAGCTCCCACTCGCTAAGGCACAAAGAGCTAAAAGGAAGCTAGGGGAATAACGGAAAGGCTCCCGAAGGAGAAGTGGGAGATGTTCCTTCAATCCTTAATGGCCTATTTGAAGATTATTTTCCATTCGTCAAAGAAGTCCAATCGAAACAGAGATTTTTCAAGAAAGTGTGAATTATAGAGTAAATATAGATCCGAGAAGAATTTGTGGCTGGATGACTTAAGGGTTGTATATTTGGTTTTGATTTTGACTCTGTGTTTCTAGAGGATTAATCGGAGGCAAATGACTTCGGAAAAACCTTCAAGGTTGTGTTCTAAATTGGAAGATATGGAAATAAGCTTTGTTGTGCTCAACCTACGACTAGACAACCACGATGCAATAATTTGGGCGACATCCAAGGAGAGTTCCAATTCGAGAATGGACTATGCAAATAAAGACACTAAGAAGAGAGCAAGTGAACTACTTCAAATCACTTTTTGCCAAACTTGTGATTTGGTGTGGTGAGCAAGCTCAATTCCAAAGAGATGCGATAAGACAACATAAACAAGATAGAAGCTACACACAAGATTGACATGGAGTTGCTAAGACTTCAACATAAACAAGACCTTCAAAACACGAAAGTACTCTGAAAGAGAGATGATGCTAATGAGTGCGAGAAATGAAGGCCCTTCGATTAATGAGAGCAACTCACTTAGCCACCCATGGCAAGCTTGATCGTATTTTTATTCACATTCCTCACACTTCTCTAGTCGGCAATAATGATGCCAAAAAGGGGGAAATAAAGATGTAAGTAAGGGGAAGAACCTAAGAAGGCCCCCATCCCGTGGAATATTATGTTGGATCAATCTCAACTCGGCTCATCAACTTGACTCTCTCCATTCCTCTGGTAGCGCAGGATATGCCGGTGATGTGAAAGCTAACTTATCCTTTCGTAAGACTAGAGCCGCAATTGAAGCTGAATTTGTAGAAGTCAATCGCAGCAACATGGTCGCATTGAAGGAATAAAATCCAAGTTTCATGGTCCCCTAGCGGGGTTGCTAATGTGATTCTCCGGTGTGAAGCTCCCGAGAAGAACCCGCTCCCGATGCGTGGTCCGAGCCAAGATCGCTTGAGGAGTTCCAAACTCTCAAGTCGGAAGGATTTTTCAAAGGAATGACTTTAAACATGCATGAGATTTGCATTGGAAAAAGGACTAGAAATTTGTCAATCACCAAGAAGCGGGGAGACTCGGTCGAGTAGTCAAAGATACACTCCCGGATGAGGAGCCGACTGGAAGAGGAAAGAAAGATCCGTGGAAGAGAGAGATGTACTCCACCAAGCAAACCTAAGAATGTTCAATATATAAATCCCCAAAAGAATGATCTCCTTCTTGGGTTGGACTCAACGAACATAAGAATAAAGAAGTTGCAGACGAAATGAAGAGGTAGCTAAGTGCCAAGAAAAAGAAAATATAAGGCAAGTACAAGAATGGGAAGAGAGAAGAAGAAAAGACCAAACTCGAGAAGAGAGCTTATGCTAAGAAGCGAAGAGAAGAAGATGATAAGAAGACGAAGAAAGAAAGAAGAAGGGAGCAAACAGAGGCGCTAAAAGACTGCTGCAGACACCTTCTAGTTGTATTTTTACTTAATTTTAAATGCAGAGAAAAACTTGTAAGCACTTTGTAATTTTTCATTGTACATTGTAATACATTGTAAAATGCAAGTTCAATAAAATGACATATCCATACAATCATTCTTTTTCAAGCACTATTTACTTTATTTTTTAATTTAAGTTTTGGCATCATCAAAAATAGAAAAATTGTTGGAAATTTTATGTAATAGATTTTGATGATGCTATGTAAAACTTAGATTAGGAAGTTGGCACCCCAATTCTTCTATAAAACCAACTATGTAATAGATAGGGTTCTATTATTTGAGTCGAAGCGACTGACCAAGTTGAAGATTGGAGAAGTTGATCAAGATTGAAGTAAAGACTCGCTATGTGTCTATTGAGTATTGCATTGAAGAATCGATCAAGTACGGAAAAAGTCTCTCGGCCACCAACCGGCAGCTGACTAAGTCACTCTCGATTAAGTGTAGAAGACTATCAAAGGGGTTAAGTAGCAAAAATGACTCAAGAAAATCAAGAGGTCCGTTGATAAGCAAGGTCAAATGTTTTTCGAAAGAGGAAAGCGATAGATCGCAAACCGGAAAGTTTGTTTCTTTGAAAAGAGTGCAAATAGTGGAAACCAATGGGATGCTCCCGCAAACCTGCAGAGATTCGGGCATGTTGCGAGCAATAATTCGAGGTTGATCTACATCAAATCTTTGCAAGATAAGACAAGCCAGTGACCTTGAAGTGTAGTTTGAAAAATGCATCTATCTATTCAATGGATACATTTTCAAACAGACACTATAAAAGGCCGAGAAATTCATTTGAAAAAAAAAGGATGAATTAAAAGCAATAGACACATACCTACAAATCAAGAGTAAATTACTCTCAAGCGATCAATTCAATCCTCAAGCCTAAAACTCGCGGAAATCAATCCAACACACTCAATGAATGAAAGACAACTTCAAAATATTGAAGAGTAAACATTGTTGAAAGACAAGGGGTCTACACATCCAAGGTTGAAGGAATTGTAGTAAGGTTCGATTCGAACCAAAGCTTTGGACTTGTTGGAGGTCTACGTGATCAAATCCAAAATTTGAAGGAGTCAAGTAGCATGACAATCATCTTGTGAAGTGTTGAGTCCCGGAAGCAAAGCCGAGTTGAGTGATCAACGCCCGGCTTGGATCGTCATCCTTCGTAACGAAGTCACGATTACTTAGTGGATTACCTCCGGGGTTGGATAAGAGTGGATTAGAGGAATTATCCCATCATCGAACCACTATAAAAATTGCTCTGTGTCTTTTACATTCAAGACTTTTATTTCTTGCATATCTTATATATGATGTCTGTTAAATTTCTTAAGTCTCATCGATAATAACTTAACCATAAAACAAGTGTTGAAAATCAAATGGTGTAAGACTTCATTTGAAAAACCAAGTCCATTTGTATTTCTAAAAATGTCACCTCACTCATTTGAGTTATCTTATCAATGACTCTCTTGAGTCTCTTGAGTGGCTAACTCTTTGTGAAGGTTGAACAAAGTCTGTCCATCAAGGACAAAATTGACTTGTGACTAAACTCGATTTAAAGTTAAAATCAAAAATTTGGTAACATCTATTCAACCTCCCCTCCATCTTCTAGACTTTACTTTAACACCCATTAGGACCTACAGGAGGTTTTTCCGACATAACTCAAGATCCTTCTAACTATGTTTTGCAGGCTAGTTCCCACCTCAAGACAACATTGAGTTTGGAGTTACACGAGCTTAAGGACGTGACTATTAGACTAATAGGACAATAATCTGGTTTGGCTTTTGTTGGGTATCTATCCGCCTCAAATAGATAGTACACAAAGTACTTTTAAAAATTACGGACTCAATAATACCTATTGAGTCAAACCAAATACTCTAAGACTCAAGATTAAAGAAAATATCTGTAAATAATAAAGCACAAATGTAACAAGGGCAAAAACCCCGATTTCGATATTGTTTATCGGCTCAGGACCGTTTTTCCGAAAACCAAGAAGTAAGTCACGGAGAATCAGCCTGAGAGAACCAAAAAACTCGAGCCACATGATGTGTGTAAAATATAAATGCATTTTTCGGTTCAAAATGATACATAATTAATACATTTGCACGCATACTTACTATATTTTTACTTGGTTTCCTTTAAAGGGCATGATATCTGCGTATTCTTGTAATTTTTGCAGAAATGGAGCTTAAAATGAAGAAATATCAGAGGGATGCTCGGACAAGATTGTCGAATGCAAAAAGAAGATCAAAACGACAGAAAAAGGAACAAAAATAGGTCCACACGGTCGGACCGTTTAACCTCACACGGCCGTGTGGACTTGGATTCGGAAAATGGCACGAGTGTGGGAAGAAAATAAGAAAACAGAGGCGGAGCGAGTCCACACGGTCGGACCATGTGCTATCACACGCCCGTGTGGACTTGATTCCAACCGCACCACCAAACCGTGCGATATGAATGTCCGTGCGACAAAGGGCCACGCCCAATGCCACACGCCCATGTGGAACCACATGGCCAGGCACTCGTGTGGGACTCTATTTCAAAGACATTTTGGAGTTCTTCTCCGATACATCTCTACAAATGGTCTCTCGAAGCATCTATAAAAGGAGACCAAGTCTTGCACGGAAAATCACAACTTGATACATAGAAAACACATCAAATAACACAGAACGAATGCATCAAGGAGCTTCGAGAGCAAAAGGCTAGGTTGCGAAGAACACCACAAGGCTTTCGCATCTAGGGAGCACAAGAGCTTCGAGGGCTTGGAAGGGGAATCCATCCCGACAAGAAGGGGTTTTTTTCTATGTCTAAGAACTCTTGTCTCGTGCTTATATGATGTTATAATATTGATTGATTTGTCTATGAGTTTGTAATCAATGTTTAACATACTTTTGAATCTTAGGGGCATAATCGAAAATGTGGATTTATATTAAATAAGATTATTTGTTTTCTTAATTGCTTCATGCGTTCTATTTTATGAATTTGAGTGCTTATTTATAATTGCCTATTATTTGGCCAATAAATTGCATGTCATACTTCTAATCCATAATTCGACCAAGTGAGTTCTAGAAGACGAAAATCGAATTGTCGGACATGAAACATGTGTGATGAGGCGTGTTTGTGGGGAGTCATTCAATTCACAAATCCTTTTGGAGTTAATAAGAATTGTAACGTTCGACCGGACTACAATTGTTATTAATCAACTGTTTACGCACCACCTGGCCGGGGAGTAAATGATATGGGAATTTGAACCCATAGAATTGCATGAATTGATTTTAAAACTTTATTCGCATTTAATATTGAAGAAGCATGTTGAGATTATGTGCCTAAGATTGCTCCTAACGATGTTGAAAATACTTGTGGGGTTCACAAATTTATTTTATTTTATTTCTTAATTTTTGATTTTTTTAGTTAGATAAATTATTCGAGTTTTGGTCGCTTCAATAAAATTGGAATACGATGTTATTATAGCCTAAGTGTTTTGAGCTTCAATCCCCGAGGAATACGACCTTGCTTGCCATTATCCTATAAACTACATTGTACACTTGCGGTTGTATGAACCAAAAAAAATTTTGGCGAACAAGTTTTGGCGCCGTTCGGATATTGATTAGATTCTACTTAGATATAGTAATAAGTAGTTCAATCTTAATTGAAGCATTTTTTTTTGTAAATATGTTTTTTACATTTTATTCTTTTTTTTTTTTTTTCTTTTCTTCGTTTCTAACATCATTTTTGTTGAGTGCGAGACTGGAATCTTTGGAGATACAAGAAGCCCAAATCGATCTTTGCGGTGGGAGGCCAACATCAAAAGTGCAAATTCCCAAGCAATACTTAATCCGAGAAAACAGAGCAACGCCATTCACCTAATGGATGGTGAGAATATGAGGGCTCAATGATTTCAATCGACACGGTTCAACGAAAGCGATGCTAGAAATCGAGTTTGGTCAAGACGAAAAACTTAGCGCTTTTTGGGAGGCAACCCAAGAGACTAAAAAAAAAAAACCGGGGTAAAAAAAAAAAAGAAAAAAACGAAAAAAAAATTCCGAAAAAAAAAAAAAAACCAGGCTCACACGGGCATGTGGACGCACGCGACCCAACCGTGACGATCTGCTCCTTTAGTTTTCGAATTGATGGACAAGCTCCCCGACTTCATCGGAACTATCCATGTAAGTATTTATTACGCATTCCTCTTGTTTCTTTTGATAATTTCTTCATATGTCGGGACGAAGCATATTTTAAGTTTGGGGGTTGTCAAGAATGCGTAATTTAGTATTGTTGTATTTTGCATTACATTTAGATCGCATGTAGAAGCACTTGCATTATAATTTTTGGAAAAAAATTGATTTTCGTTGATTTTTTTATTTTTAGTTAATTCTATGTTAGCACGTTTATCGCTTTAGTATGTTTAATTGCTTTTGTGTGTGGTTTTTTTAATCCAGTTCATATGCCCAGCTCCCTATGATTTTACTATGAATATTTTATGGCATGGGATAACATACTTGTGGGAATAATGTAATAAATTCTTAGGAGGAAAGTTTATTTGCTTGGCATTTATTAAGAAAATTGGGTATTTGAGCATGTTGCGAAAAATAAACCTGTGAGCTTTTGTGCCTTAAACCCGCTTTACATTATGCGGACTTATTTTTTATTGAGTGTGTCATACATGATTAATAGAACTCTAGAACTTGCTCTGGTATCTTCATCAAAGCCATGTGTGTGTGCAATTTTTGAAAATGATCTAAGGCCATCTTTGTTTAGCCTACTTAGCCTAAAAAGCCTACCTATGAACTCATGATTCCCTAGTTAGCCAAGTTTGAGTCAAAACTATTATTTTGAGCCACATTGATCTTTAAAATTTATATTTTTATCCCTAAAATTTCTTGAGCTTATAGAAAATGAATAAGTTTGAAGGCGGATGTGGTGAAAATTTATGAAGAAGAGAAGTTGGCAAAAGAAAGAGGAATGAGCGATTTAGGTAAATGAGAAAATACATGAAGCTCGAAAAAGAAAGTATCTCGAAAAATTACATAGAGAAAATCTAGCAAAGCAAAAGAAAAGTCCGGAAAAAAATGATGAGAGCTTGAGGCTAAAAAGAAAAAAAAAAAAAGGGCAAAAAGGTCTAAGAATGAAAAAGGAGAAATAAGGGTGGAATTGAGTTGAAAAAGAAAAGCGATATTACGTTGAAATTGGGTTGGTGAATTGCAAAACTATGTACTTAAATTCTATTTGCTCAAGTCAAGTCACTTAATCCAAATTTCTCTACCCTTACCAAAGAGCCTACATTACAACCAAATAAAAAGTCCTTTGTGATTCTTAGATTGTGCACACAAAAGTGGTCAAGATGTTAGACGATTTTTGCAAGCCTATGGTAGTTCTACTTTCATTGAATTGAATTTGAGCGTAAACACTATCCATACACTTTTGAGAGTCGAGTAATACACTACCTACTTGTGAGTCGCGATGTCGAGTACCCAAGAGAGTATTAATTATGCCGAGCTTATGAATAATTTATCTCTTGATAATAAATTGCAGGTTTTCCTTGAGTATGGAGTCGAGTGTTGTTTAATGTTTATAGTGTTCGTGGGTGTTCTTTCGTTTTTCCTTATATTATTTATCTAAATTTGCTCGAGGACCAAAGCAATGATTTAAGTTTGGGGATTTTGATGTGTGTAAAATATACGTGCATTTGGGGGTTTAAAATGATACATAATTAATACATTTGCACGCATATTTACTATATTTTCACTGGCTTCCTTTAAAGGTCATGATATTGCGTATTATTGTAATTTTACAGAAACGGAGCTTAAAATGAAGAAATATCAGTAGGTATGTCGGGACAAGATTGCCGAATGCAATGAGAAGATCAAAACGACGGAAAAAAGGAACAAAAGCAGTCCACATGGCCGTGTGGACTTGGATTGGGAAAATGGCACGAGTGTCGGAAGAAAGGAAGAAAACAGAGGCCGGAGTAGGTCCACATGGTCGGACCGTGTGCTATCACACGCCCGTGTGGACTTGGATTCCAACCGCACCACCAAATCGTGCGATATGACCGCCCATGCGACAAAGGGCCACGCCCAATGCCACATGCCCGTGTGGAACCACATGGCAGACCGTGTGGGACTCGGTTTCAGCCGCGTTTTTAGAGTTCTTTTCTCGATACAACTCTACAAGTGGTCTCTCCAAACATCTATAAAGGGGACCAAGTCTTGCACGAAAAATCACAACTTGATACATAGAAAACACATCAAATAACACAGAACAAAGGCATTGAGGAGCTTCGAGAGCAAAAGGCTAGGTCGCGAAGAACACCACAAGGCTTTCGCATCTAGTGGAGCACAAGAGCTTCGAGGGCTTGGAAGGGAATCCATCCCGACAAGAAGGGTTTTTTTCTATGTATAAGAACTCTTGTTTGTGCTTATATGATGTTATAATATTGATTGATTTGTCTATGAGTTTGTAATCAATGTTTAACATATTTTTCGGATCTTAGGGGCATAATAGAAAGCGTGGATTTATATTAAATATGATTATTTGTTTTCTTAATTGCTTCATGCGTTCTATTTTATGAATTTGAGTGCTTATTTATAATTGCCTTTTATTTGGCCAATAAATTGCATGTCATACATCTAGTCCATAATCCGACCAAGTGAGTTCTAGAAGACAAAAATTGAATTCGGACATGAAACATGTGTGAGATATGTTTGTGGGGAGTCATTCAATTCACAAATCCTTTTGGAGTTAATAAGAATTGTAACGTTCGACTGCGGACTACAATTGTTATTAATCAACTGTTCTTACGCACCACCCGACTGCAGAGGAGTATATGATATTAGGAATTTGAACCCATAGAATTGCATGAATTGATTTTTAAAACTTTATTCGCATTTAATATTGAAGAAGCATGTTGATATTATGTGACTAAGGTTGCTCCTAACGATGTTGAAAATACTTGTGGGGTTCACAAGTTTATTTTATTTTCTTTCTTAATTTTCGATTTTTTTGTTAGATAAAGTATTCCGTTTTTGGTCGTTTCAATAAAATTGGAATACGATGTTATTATAGCCTAAGTGTTTCGAGCTTCAATCCCCGAGGAATACGACCTTGCTTGCCATTATCCTATAAACTACATTGTACACTTGCAGTTGTATGAACCAAAAAATATTTTGGCGAACACCACACTAAGCCCCGCCACACAAACCTCCAGGAAGCCCTCACAATATTTCACAAAGAAAACCCTAGTAAACCCACGGAACCCACCAAACTCTAGTTTCACGAAGAAAAAGGAGAATACACTTTGAGATATAGTGGATTAACACTCTAAACACACACAGATCTGTATAGAAAGACTCGATTCACACAAGAACCCAACCAAATATTGGATTTCTAGAGAGGATCGAACTTTTAGAGTGGGAGAGAACCAGAGAATTCGAGAGAGATGAGAGAGAAAAACCAGAGTGCAGAATGAACTAGGGTTTCGATGGGAGGGTTTATGAAGGGTTAATCAAGGGCTCGGATAAATCCTAGAGAATAAACGATCGGATTAAAACCAAGAGGATCCGCGGTTCAACAATTCGGATCCCACAGTCCGAATATTATGACCCGCAGGCAAGACCCAATAGAAACAAGGTCCTTTGGCTGTTTGTGGGCTGCATTAGCGGACTCGAGATATTAATGTAAAATGGGCCTAGCCAATCAATGGGCCAATAACACAACTTCTTAATTTAAAATAGCATCACAAACAAAAATCACTTATGGCAATTAAAAGCATCCGAACATATAGGAAACTCATTCAGAAAGCAAGCATTGCTTGTTCTTATCACTTCTAAGAATAATTGTTCAGTAACTTCACTGTGCCAATTTCAGATATCCCAAACGAAAATGGTTTCCTAATCGATCGCCTAAGAGCAGTTCTTGATCTATTCACCAACTTTGATTATTCCTTAACAAATGTAGAAATCTAAGTCTGAAATCCAACTATAGATTTGCCAAAGTTAGGAATGGCCAGCTGGGAAAAATGACCTCAACTTGAGCAAATTGTTCAGTCTAACTACGTGTGCAATGACGAAAAGAAGGAAAAAATGTAAAAATGGTTCTGTAATTTTAGTTGCTGAGCAAATTTAGTCATTTCCATTTTGCATTTGCAAATTTAGTCATTTCCATTTTGCAATTTGCAAATTTAGTCATATAACTTAAATTTTATCGCGATTTTGGTCCTTTTATGGCCGGAATTGGAAAATCCGGCAATATACTTGCACATGAAGGGCGCATGGCCCGTGTTAATCCGAGTGGGACCTCGTTTTCCTTTGCAAGTCAATAATTATTGGTCAATTCAACGAAATTGGTCTTCAGAACTTCATTTGGGAAGAAATAAAAAAAAAAGAAGAAGAAGAAGAAGAAATAATCTTTTGACAAATAAGATATAAATTTAAATAAAACTTATAACTAATTAGTAATTTATATCAATATATATCAATATTAAAATATTTTATTAATAATATTTTATTTGTTGAAAATGGTTATGCAAAAAAATCATATAAAATTATAAAAACATATTGAAATTTATTTAGAAAATAAAAATATATATTATAAGATAATGATAAAATAGAAAATAGTTCATTTATAATTTTTAAGTATATTAATGTTAAAAAAGAAACATATGTATATGAAAAATCATATTATAAAACTATTTTTGCAGCTAAATTTTATATTTAAGTTTAAATTCAAAGTTTAAATTAAATAAAAATAATTTATACAAATATTTAAATTCTATGTAAAAATGCATCGATCAATCGGGCCACCTCGAGTTTTCGAGCCAAATGTGCTCGGTCCCTTTTGGGTTTGTGAAGTTGCAGTTAATCGACTTTTTATCGGGTCGATCTGGAAACTTATCGTTATCATTAATCATCTTTGTATTTACATGTTGGAAAATATATTATCAATCTTCTATTTTCAAATAATTAATTTGGTCATGAAATCGCTACAAATAATACATTCATTAAATACTGATGAAATCTTAGTCCTCATAAATAATCGTGGTACATCAGGCCCCACATATTTTTAATTGAAAACCAAATAAAAAAATTGATAACACAAATCATGTGTGAGTACTGTTGTTATATTCACAAATTTTATATTTAAGTTATGCATGACCATTTTTGATAAAAATTTGAATATTTGTATAAATTGCTTTTATTTAATTGAAACTTTGACTTTGAACCTAAATATACATTTTAGGTATATTATTTTTATTATTTGCCATATTTATATGATTTTTAACATTATTAACTAAAAATTTATAAATGTAAACTATTTTCGATTTTATCATTATATTATGATATATTTTTAATCTTTAAAATAATTTTCAACATGTTTTTATAACTTTTAAATTTTTATATGATCTTTTTACATAAAAATTTTATTTATAAACATTAGAAAATTAGTAAAATATTTTAATATTGACATATTTGTTTAATTTATTATTAATATGTATATCTTTTATTTACATTTATATCTTAATTGGCAAAGAATTTTCTTTTTGTTATTTTTTATTTTACATCTAAATGAATTTACAGGACCAATTTTGTTGAATTGACCAACACTTGTTGACTTGGGAAAAAGGAAAATGGGTCCAATTCAAAGATTAATATGAGTCATGTGCCCTTCACGCAAGCAAATTGTCGCATTATCGAATTCTCGCCACGAAAGGACCAAAATCGCGGGAAAAAAATTAACTTACATGACTAAATTTGCAGATTGCAAAATGGATCGGACTAAAATTGCATATTGCAAAATGAACATGACTAAAATTGCTTAATACCTAAAGTTATATGACTATTTTGACATTTTCCCAAAAAATAAATAAATTAATACACAATCCAAAGTCCAGCAACAAATTGATCCTTCTCCTTATGCAGTCAAGAAATCAATAGTGCATTCAGCATAACCCTAGTATATGACTATTTTGACATTTTCCCAAAAAAGAAATAAATTAATACACAATCCAAAGTCCAGCAACAAATTGATCCTTCTCCTTATGCAGTCAAGAAACCAATAGTGCATTCAGCATAACCCATAGTATAATATATATGTAGAGAATATGATGTGGTATAACTCTAAGTATTTGAACTTTCGCAAAGCGAATTGCTCACTAAGTTGTTGGCTACGTCACAAACAAGTGTTAGGAGTGCTGGTAGTTTTTCCGGTGAACACCTTCGACGATCAAATCAATTATAAAATAGGAGAAAATCTAGAAAATTTTTGAGAGCTAGTAATTGTTGAAAATTGCGTAAGCTTAAGGATCATCAATATTTATAGTCAAACATATGAGTTTTTTTGGCCTTAGGGCATTAATGGGCTTAGTTAAGGTATTTTTACTGATTAATTTAATAACAAGTATTACTCATAGAATTAATTCTATTTGTTCTTTACTTATTTTCTGATCCATAATGCACATTATCTTGGACTTGACTTGGTGCACCTATATGACTTATAGCCCATCAAAGTAGAAATTCAGAACTGTCAAGTGTTAGATAATCAAGTAAATTAAGGCAGGCCATGTGATTTTTTTTTTTACATATGACAAGACTCGTAAAATATGCACAATAACTCCACTTGGAGATGGGATAGTTTTGTTTTCTCCAAATAATGGCTATATATAGTTGGTCCATGAATATAAATCAAAGGGACCCTCTCTATCGACCCAAGACCTACACCTATATAAGAAACAAATCTTTTGAGAGTATTTCTCGGCCGACATCAAAATGTTTTTCCACGCCACTAAGAATGCAATAAAACTGTTGCTGCGATTGGGATGTCTTGCAATGCTATTCTTTGCGTTTTTTGTTTGATCACTAATAACAAAGTTCGGTTGTGTGCATATATATATATATATATATATATATATATATATATATATATATATGTGTGTGTGTGTGTGTGTGTGTGTGTGTGAGAGAGAGAGAGAGAGAGAGAGATCATGGTCCAGTAATTCAATTCTCCAATAGATTGAATGAAATAGATACATGAATGATGGAAGGCCTTTCAATATTTTCTTCTTTCTTCTGGTGGACCAACATTGAGTGAGTTTCTCTCTCTCATAGGGTTTTCACGATTACACTCCCATATAGAAGCAGGATACAGGTGTCAAGTCGAGCTTGTATCAACACGATAACGATACAATAAGGATTGTACTTATACGAACACAAATTTTTCCACGTTGACACGACAAGATAAGTCGGAAGGAAAAAAAAACTAAGTTTGAATAATATAATATTACACGTTAATGTTATAATATACAATAGTACATCACATGACATGACATTTACACAAATACACAATACAAACTACAAAGGTCCAACGAAAACATTCAAATATATTTTTAAAATATAATTTGTGTCCTTATCACGACAAGAAAGTTCTGTGTCCCTTGTTGTGTCGATAAAAAAAGGACATGAACTCTAACCCAATATTCTCGTATCGTTTTTGTGTGCCGACGGGATATTTTGTACCATTTATGTATTGCGCATTGTTCATGTATCGTGCACTTTTGCTACCGTGTCATGTCAAATATTGTCACCTACTCTACACCACTTGGTTGAACTTTGAGGCCAAACAACCTCAAGTTCAAGTCTTTCTCACCGCTTGGTTGAGCCGTCCGCACATTGCTTCTTTTGTATGTTTCACTTAGCAGGCATGGTAAACAAACTATTGCACCAAGCTCAATGATTTATCCAGAGTCTTGTACAAGCACTCCAAAGAAAGTAGTGACTACTAGTTCTCGTTATTAAAAAAGTAAATTGAAGACAACCTATTTAAGACTCCATAATGCCAATTATATAGGTTCAAAGTGAACTGAACCATAGCCTTCTCATTTAAAAGAAGATTGACCATCTGCCTACTTCCAAGCCAAGTGATTGCTATAGAACCACCATCATATTGGAGAATACCCATGCATCTACCACTTGGGAATTTGGGAGGAAAAAAACATTAGATAAAGAAGCATGAATAAACAGATTACTGATAAATAGTTGGACAATCAGCACAAACGCTGACACGAAAAATAGTCCGAATTTTTCCTTGAAACTTTAAGATGAACCTTACTGGAACAGGGGAATGTTTGGAGTATCTTCTTTATGCATATAGCTTAAATTAAAATACAAGCATGAATTTAACTTTAGTCATATATAATCCCAGCATTACGATAAAAGAAAGATATATTGGTGCGGCTGTCTTAGAGTTTCTGAATGACCACTGAATTCAACAACCCCGCTTGTTCAACCGTCTGGGTGAGATCAGTAAGGATCTTGGGAGGAAATCCAACGGTCTGCAATTGATATGACCTCGATCCCCCAGGCCTAGACGCATCAATGAATGAACGGATGTCACTGATCGTATGGTGGTGGTTGAAGTGTGCAACCATGCGGGTTCCATCAGCCAACCTAAGTTGAATCGAAGTGGACGGCAGTGATTTATCCACCACAAGGCCCACGGACGGAGATGGAGCACCGTGGAGCGGAGAAGCAGAAACAGTTGACTCCACGCTAGAATCGGTTGCAGAGCTACTCCCTAGAGTTCTGCCCATTCCCTGAAACGGAGCAAGACGTATTTCTGGCTCCTGCAAGTCGGCCGAAAGAAAACAATTGTTAACGTTTCCCTTGATTTATTTTCCACGTGAGCGCACACATTTATACACTGGTTGTTGCAGTCTTATGGATTAGGAAAAGGTTGTATGGAAGAGTTAAGTAGATCTTCGCTGCAAATAAACCAAAATCTATTTGTGGCTACACTTTCCTTTCTATTTCCATATAGGACCTAAACTTTCCAAGCGATAAGCAGGGGGAAGATCCACTGTTCAAAGAAAATATTCCTAGAAAAACAAGGGATGAGTGCTTACCAGACAGCCTAAACTAGTTGCTTCACAATAGAAATCCAAGTTGAATTAAGAAAAAGGAGAAAATTATAAACTTGATTTCCCCTATAGGAAGACGTCAATAAAAACTACATGCAAGTACATATTAGAAGTTCACCTAATAGGTTAAATAGGGATCTCATTCCAATTACGCTATCAACTATGACTGCTATGAGCCAAACTGATGCTCACAATTCTTAAAAGATAGAGATTGCCTTCAGAGCTTGTTGAAAACATGGATTGACTATATAAAGGAGGGCATCCGTATTTCAGTATTGGGGGAGCACGACCAATGCAATGAGATTGAACAGACAACTCACAAAGAAAAACCATCTCCCAGAGGTCCAGCTAAAGCTTAACCATTGAAATTTAACTAAAAGAAAAATGCCAACACTGTGCATAAGTAAGAAGTTTCCTAACATTCAGTAAATAAGACGGGTACCCTCAACTAAATAACGTTTTGAAAAGGTTAGCAATGGCTGTGCATATTAAAGTTTGGTTCAACTCAAGGTTCGGATCTAACTAAGCTTTGTTTTGTTTTCTTCCTACACCGATGAAGGTAGGGAGTTCAATCGCAATGCTTTTTACGACTCCCGAGGTTGTAATTACACACACACACACATAGTAGTCTCTCTCTCTCTCTCTCTCTCTCTCTCTCTCTCTCTCTCTCTCTTCAAAACACACACCGAGAGAGAGAGAGAGAGAGAGAGAGAGAGAGAGAGAGAGAGAAGTCCCAAGGTTTTGACTTAATCTGCAATCACAGCATCCGCAATCTTTCTATTTTCCAACTTTTTGCGAAGTAGGACAGAGGCAGACTGACTTCACCATTTTTATCTGAGTTTTATATTTTTCTTGTGTGCAAAGTCGACTCTAATAAGGTAAGTAATTATGTCAAAGCAACCTGAAGGTAAGCAATCTCGTACAAAAAATGGAACAAATACGAATTGAATGTGTTTGTACCAACAAAAGAGAGGGAGAGCAATAGAAATAAAAAGCTTAATTTGCAATGCACTTACAGGGCAGTTTTCATCCCTCCTTATGAGATTGACATGAACGGAGGACCTCCTGTCCGCAGGTTCCAGCTCTTTAGGGCACTCAGATTTCCTGATGCTCTGCAATAAGATAATACCATCATGCATAGTCAAATCCTAGCGCTGCACTCCTAAATTTTCTAAGATGCAAATCTCGAGATTAGTTCCTTAATGGTGCATATTGTATATTCATAAATAGAAGGCAAAAGCACAACATTTAATTAAAATGACATCTCAAGAACAGCTTCCACGAGCAGCTTCAGCATAATGATAGTCCAATTCTATTAAATCCCACAAATTTTTTTATTGCATTGCTTGGTACCTCAAGAAATGGAGCATTTTCTGGATCATCCAAGCTCCTCAAAGGGCCATCATTAACAGTGAAACCATTTCTCCAGAAAACAATGTTGTGCACAATTGACTCAGGCTGCTGGGGAGAAGTTGGTACAGTTTCACCCGCGAGCGTTCTTCCTGTCCCAGTGAAACTTCTTGAGCTCGCAGATGGCTGAAGATTTTCCAAGGGTCCTCGTACAGCACCCAGCTGCCGAGCTTGATCAAAAATTGCATCAACGTCATTACCCTTGGATGGATCTTGGACAAGCATACCACTGAAAGTATCGTATTAAATGAACAGTCAGATAATGATTAATGAATCACCCATTATACCTATACTTAGTAGATAAGTAATGAGCAAAAAGCCATTGTAGTAGTGGGAACAAGTAAAAGGTATGGACTGGATCAGCAACTTCAATTTCAAACTAAATAATGGTACCTGGACACAAAAACAATCATTTGCACACTGAGATCTGATAAAGTCAATAACATCAATGGGCTTGCCAAAAATTCAATAAATTATACACTTATTCTCCTTTCAATATAAATATCCAGACACTTTTCCAGATTTTAAAGAAGGAAACTACATAGCCCATAGTGCGAAATCCAGCACAAAAAGAATAAAATCCAAAGCACATGGCCAATGTAAATATAAGCATATAACAAAAATTATATCCTACAGATTTTTAGCAGCTTCAGAAACAGGAACAGATTGTTAGTGTTGTTTTCTTTCAACAGAATGATAAGCTGTGATATATTTAATCAATTATATTATCCCCCACCCCAACCGCAAAATAAATAATCGGCCATAATTTATTTTCCAAAAAGGACCACAAAAGCACTTAAAAGCAATCAATTTGGATCGAGAAACTCAATTCAACATACTAAACCCTAATAGACATACTCACCAATGTTCCCTGTACACAAAAGTAGGAAACAAAATCTCCTGCAGTACTTTCGTGAAACTCATATAGACATCTCCACTCCCATTAAAATAACAGTGATGTCAAATCAAGACTTTTATACCGCACCATCAACTACAGAACCACATAACGGATAACAAAACAGTACAAAGCAATAAGAAGCCACCGAAAATAACAACACAACTTGGTTGAATTTCACACAGAGAAGAAAACATCAAGCAAGAACATCCTAGGGTTTTGTTTATAGATAGGAAATTGGGGGAATTAACAAAGGGGACCTTTTTCGCCACCGGTGTAGTACTCCTGGGGGCCATCGGAATCACTGTCGGAGTCGTGAGCGGATGGGCGGTTCAGGTCGGAAAGGGTTCGGATACGGCCGGTTTTGCTGCTGGAGGGTTTCGAGGTCTTCTTGTCACGCGACGACATTTTCGGATGATCTTTGTATGTGGCGTATGATTAGGGATTTCAGAGAGTAAAATTGTTGCAGAAGAAACGAGAATATAAGTCGATTGATTGCTATTTAAGCTTTAGGTGTCGGGTTTATATATTCACAAATTTTTGGTATTCTACCGTATTTTTACTCTCCGTAGTCCGTAATATACTAAGAGATGGATTTGGGCACTTTATTGTAATTTTGATCCCAAAAGATCCAATAGCGTATGTTTAGCCTTTAATTGGTGAGGCAACTTTGAAAAAGTCATAATTACCCTTGTAAAAAAATTATAACTTATAAACCACTCAACGTGTGCAAAAAAGCTCACCATATTTTATCCTTTATCGTGAATTTATCAACTCAAAAAAACTATCCAATCATCCAACACTCTACTCGCGCGTTATTAAGCTTTTTGATTATATTTATTATATTTACAATGACAATTGGTGAGGAAACAGGATTGAGATTTAAATTACGTGCAATCACACATGATTTCCAATTTACTCTTAAAACACAAAATCAAATTTAAATTTAAATTACGTGTTTCAATGTATTTCTCTATCATAACATCAAATCTCTTCGTAGATATCTTCTCCCGAAAAAAAAAAATTGAACGATTATTGAAATTACAACATGATAATATCACATGAAATTGATACGAAATAATAGGTTGGTGTTTAGTTTTATCGTGTTTGTGTCCTTATCTTGTCGACACGATAAAAACATGAAATATTTGTGTTCGTGTAAACACGATAAAATAACATATATAATGTTAATCTCACTAATGACAAGTTAATCTGTTATTGAGCGATATGCTTTCAAACACGTTACACGTTTACTGTTAGTGACATAATAATGACCGATACTTTGTAAGTTTTTATAGAACGTTTTGTAGTTTGTATCGTGTATTGTAGTGTAATATGATAATTTGCTATTGTATAGTATCGTTTAAACTTAATCAATTTGTTTTTACTTATCGTGAAGACATATAATAATTATGGTCAATCAATAATTGCCAAGTGTCAAATTTCCATTGAGGGATTTGGAGATCAAGACATATCTTGATAGTTATCTCAAATCTTTAGAGAGATTATGACTTATCTTGATAAGATATTGAAATTATCATTATCTCTTTTTATAATTATCACATCTTGTGATTAAAGATATAAACAAATATCAAGTATGATTGACCAATTAAATCAAGTATTTGCATCCCATTGTATATCCAAGAACCCTCTTCTACAAATATAAATAAAGGTCATTCTCAAGAAATTAAATCACAATTCGAATAGAATAAATCCAATCAAGAAATGTGGTGGAGGAAAATTCTCTCAATTTTAGAAGATCAAATTCAAGGAGATCTACATTATTCAAAGAAAACACTAAATTCAAGGCGTTCATCACAGAGTCGAGATGCGCTTTCAAATCATAATATTTGATTCGGGAATAAGTCATTCAAACCTCGAGCTAACGTTATCAAATATCAAGTTTATCTTGGAGGAAAATCAAAAGGTCAATTTTCAAGAAGTTATCATATCCAAGTCAAATATCGTCAAATATATCAAGTTTATTTTGAGATTAAGTTTTCAAGTCCTCGAATAAACGTTATTCAATTCAAATTCAAGTTTGAAGAAGATCAATCAAGAGTTCATCTCCAAAGACTCGAATTCGAATATTTTGTTCTTGAAAGAAGAATCGAATTTTTTTCTAAAGATTGTAACCCACTTGATATTATAATTCATATAAATTTATTTTGTATGATTTTTCTTGTTTGTTATTTCTTCAAACATCACTTCAACGCGAAGAAGTTTGTATTTGCGTTCATGTTCGTGTTGTAATGACGGTCTATAATCATGTTGTGTTGAATTTGAGGTTATCATGTCATTGTCATTGTCGTTTTATCAAAATCGAATTTATTTATTAAATACGACGTGATTTACCACCCCTACCCAAAAACCCTCCGTCACCAACCAAATGTGAAAATTGGAAAGGGTATGAATGATATTGAAAGATTGAATGCTTGTTATATATATATATATATATATATATATATATATATAGACGGCAAAATCCCCGCTACTAACCATCTCTATTGGTATCCCGAATAAAATCGGTCAAGGAGTTCCCTGATTAATTTGGGAATGGGTGAGGATATGGATTCAATGTATTTCTTCTAACATCAAATCTCTTTGTAGAGATACGGGTAGATATTAGAAATGGCCTAATTTTAAAGCACATGTTCAACTTTAGCCTCTCTTATTCAAAAGTTTCAAAAATAGCCTTTTTATTTGATAAAACCCCAAAATACCCCTTATACAAGGTTGAAGGAAAACTAATGGTTTTAAAGGTTTTAAGGGCCGTAAAAATGGTATCGAGCTAGGTTTATTAAGAACTTTTAGTTAAATTTATTATATTTGTGTAATTAACAATTGGTGAGGAGAAATTACTCCGAGATTATGGATCCGGACCGATGTCCGAGATTGATCGACCAATTAAATCAAGTATTTTACAGGGACATATCGTCAAAAATCTACAAATATAACGATGTATTAAATCACAAGAACACCTTGATCAAGGTTTCATATTGGGAATACCAACATGAAGAAAAGGAAGGCGTTCATCACAGAGCGTCTGCTCAAATCATAATATTTGATTCGAAGTCAAAATCGAGAGCCGAAAATCAAAAGGGAAACCTTAAGCAATGCAAAAATGCGAGTCCGAGAATATTATCAAGTTTCTGGATGCTTAACAAGGTTCATCTCCACTTATATGTTCAATGAATTTTTTTTGATGAACTTTCAAAACGGTTCATGAAAATTCCCATAAGAACAATGATTCCGATGGAGTACTATAAGTGGAACAAGATACTTCCAGACAAATCTAAGTTCTCCGAAGATCTTAGAGAAGTCGAAGAACGGTGCTTGTTAATTATGGCAACTGCCATATTCATCTACCAAAAAGACAAGTTCATCGGATCGAGAAGGATGGAGACGATGGTGAAATATCGAAGAAACTATTGAAATCCTTCATGATATTCTTTAGCCTCTCTTATTCAAAAACGAAGTCAAGAATTTGGAGGACGTAAAAAGGCAAGTTCTTAGGAGGTTAAATTTAAATTATAGATGAGGAGAAACGATAAGACTATTTACACCAAAAAGGAAACCAACTGAAGTTATACGAAAGATGACAGATGAGGAGAAGCTCATTGCTCTAATCAAAGGAAAATCCATCAAAAATTAAAAAGATGGATATGGAAAAGATGAATCTTAAAGATCTACACGACTGCCAGTAATCCTTCGCGGGATTGGGTATTGTAGATTTAAAGATGAATGCGCAGTGATGGATCGGCTTTGATTACCTATGACCCATAAGGGAAACCAAGCAATTCCACCACCGCCACCGATTAATCCTAACGTCGAAGAAAGTACGGGTTCGAATCATGGAGCTCGGGGCGAGAGAGGATGCCACACGCCGAATCATGGAGGGATTTCACGACCGGGAGTGATCCACTTTCGAGAGAGGAGGGGGAGGTCGAAACCTCTTGCGGGAACTAGACAACCCTCTTTGGAAGGCCGAATGTTTATCGACGCCTTATGGAAGATCGCACCTCGACCCAATACATCCATATGGGTTGATGTTAAATCTGGACATCCCGATTTTAAAAAAGAGAAGTTCTCATTGATGAATGGGCTTGACTATGAGGATTTGTGAGAACCCTCGATCTTACAAAGGATTCATTCATTATACTCTTTGAAATGAGTCTTGAAGGATCGGTGAAGATTATGGGATATGACCGATGCTAGTACAAAAAGTTCGGTCACATCGGAGAATCACTTAAAGGAATTGTCGATGGTATGGCAAAACTATTCAAAATCCAGTTCATCGGCACATGTTATTTTGAGGATTAGAAGATGAAAAAGAAAGAGATATAAACAAGCCCTCTATAGCCTTGAGTTATATGATATTTGTCATATTGACGAATATATCAAGTTGTTCACCGAATATCGGTGGAAATCAAGATTGAAGATGATATTTGTCATATTGACGAATATATCAAGTTGTTCACCGAATATCGGTGGAAATCCAAGATTGAAGAAAAGGAAGCCGCACAACTATTTTTTGCCAAGATTCCAAGTCCTCAAGAGAAATGCTTATCGGGAATACAAGGATGGGAGCGTAAGAGAAAGCGCGGGCTTAAAAATGTCTTTCCTAAAGGCAAGTTATCTCGAATGGTGTTACCAAGCGACTCTGACAGAATTACAAGAGATTAAGAGGAATTAACAAAGCGGTTCTTCTATGTTGCGTGGATAATGGCATCCCAACAATTGTGGGAGGTCAACCAAGGCGCATAAGAAGAAAGAAGAGAGAAGCCATCTATACCGCCGAGGAAGCAACAACAAAAGAAGCAGGTCTTCATGGAGACCTAGAAGGTTTTGGTCAAAACAAAAAGCCCGAAGTTATAAATCGGGGCAAAGACCAAAGACAAGCAGGAGTAGAGCCTCATCATCGAGTTCTAATCAAGCAAGTATGCAGTGAGAACACCAGGAGAAGAACTTTGGCGTGCTCACACCAGAGCTAATGAAAGTTTCAAAGAATGTAATTCTTTGGACATGCGAGCAAAAAGGCATATCTCAATGGATTGCCCGGACAATCAAAAACGAGGAGTCAGCGAGTTCGAAGCTACACGTAAATCGAAGAAGTTTGTCTATTATCGAGATTTAATACAGTGTATCAATTTGAGGATATTCCTCGGATGAAAGCATCTATGAAGAAGAGATTTATTCGATGATGGAAGTGAATCGATTGAGAATCGAGTGAAGAAGAAATTCTTCAATGAGGCGGTTAGGGAGGATATGTCGGGATTCCTCTCTCACACTACGGTGTCTCATAAGACTCTTATGAGAATTATGAAGGAAGATCCAAAGCTTCAAATCTATGATTGATTTACAATTGGAGCGATGGAAAAAGCTTTGGATAAGATTGGTTTTCGTAATAGAAAATACCAAATTATCCACAGGGTAACAACCGGAGAATTTGCCATTTCGATGGAGTTTAAGGGAACCTGATCGAGATGCAGTTGGTCCCTATTAGAGAAATCCAGGAGATCAAAAGCGAGTTAAAAGAGAAGTTGCAAATACACTCTCATGGATTCATATCGGAGCCATAAGAGTCATTATTAAAGCAACATTCAAACAAAGAATAGATTCGCCACTCAATCGGCTATCTTTGACAAGCGAATCTCAAACCTCAAGGATTCATGCCTTGCCTTGGAGCGATTCTGAGAAATTTGTATGCAGGAAAATTGGCATTTAATGTCTATCCTAGAATTGCATACAATTTGGGAGATCGAGATTTCAACAGAGTCCTAACTCTTCATCAAGATTTCAAAAGAGTCGAATTGATGAAAGAAGGGAACAGACCTACTCGATCACATGCAAGATATCCTATGCTCTCTCGAATACACATCATTCAGAAGTATTCTTGAGAAAGGAATTTATTAAAGTCCCAAGGATTTTCGTGGACTTTGCCAGGGTGGTTTTACCAGAGATTATTGAGTCTCCAACTATCAAGGAGATCGATATGAAAATACAAGATCAACCAGTCTTCAACAAAAGTCGAAGTCTTAGAGTTGAGCGAAGGATGTCTTTCCAACGGTATAGAATGACGAGTAGCACCGGCCGTTGGGAAGAAAAGAGACCAAGAAATGCGATTCGGCGTATCCCGAGATGTTTTCAAAACAGCAGAGAGTTGAAATGTCCGATGATGGCGAGAAGTGGAAGTAATATTCGACATCACTCAAAAGGATAATATTTTTCCTTGTGATGTTCTATATTATCTCCAACAACCAATAGTTGGACGGTATCAAGGAAGCCTCGAAGATAGGTGAAATGGAGCTTACTATCACGGGAGTTGCGGGGAAGATCCCGAGAACAATTAATACCGGGATTGATTTTCTCGAGGATCATAAACCTTGGAAAAGATTACAAGACGGAATGGAGTTCACGGTGGCGAGATAAAAGATATAGAATCGGATGACCACTAGTCCATTCTCCATATACATTTCTATCGGAATGTTATATGTCGAATACAAGGCCGAGTATTTCGCCGCCTATATTGATCAGTCTTTGGAATATGTACGCAAAGCCGGATGTTTTTACTAAAGAAATTGGAGAAGATTTACCGGCTATTGTAGGAAGAGATTTCTCTAAAAGGATTCTTATCCTTAACGGGGAATTAAACAAGCGAGTAAATCATGATCGGAGGCGCGGGCGGTACCCGTGGTACAAAGTGAAGACGCCACCAATCTATTTCCATGATACAGTGCGAGATGTTTTGCTAGGAAACAACTTCCTACAAACATTCAAGCGATTTACGAGAGAGAACGAGACAAGAAGACTTATTTTCACAACATTATGTGATCATAAGATTATTGTCCAAAGATCATGGGAAGCATTTTACGAAAAATGTCCATTACTTTTCGCAGCAAAAGCGTGGTGATGAAGCCAAACTTCGCAATCCAAAAATGGCGGATCGAAGGAAATTTGGTGAAGCTTTATTATCCTATAGACAATTTGGTTCGTCGGAAGGATCGGAAGATATGGGATAATAACTTGTATTCATTCGAGTACAAGGAGAAGAACAAGTTACTCCATAAGCCATTGCGAGAATTATGGATGAGTATAATAGAGAGTCCATAGAGTGACGTGACCCTAGAGGAACAAATATCACTCGAGGATATCAAGAAGAAGATCCAAAGGAATTACAATGAAGATCCTTTGGCTTGGTGGGATAAGAACGAGCTTAAAGCTTCCTTAAAGGTTAAACCTGGAAAGGAGTACGAGTTCGTAAGATTCAAACCAATCCTTATGAACCAGGATGATCGTGAGGATATACGAGAAGATACTTAAGGAACATCTTGACCTTAAGTTGATTTCACCAGGAGTTTCTCCATACAAAGAGTCCAGGATTCTTAGTCGTAAAACCATGGGAATTAATAACATTTTGGAGTTCGACGGATACTATATCCCAAGCGAGAGAACATCCGGTTAATCGTATCAAAGGTGCCAAGATATTCTCAAAGTTCGATTGCAAGTCTAGATTTTTGCATTAAGATGGATGAATAAAGCAAGAAGTTCACTGACTTTCTCTACACCACAAGGACACTATATTTGGAATGTGATGCCTATGGGATTGGCTAACGCACCCCGGATATATCAAAGGAAGATGGATAATCTCTTCAAAGATTATTTCGATTTCATGTTCGTGTGTATCGATGACATTCTAATTGCATCAAAGAACATGAAGGAGCATCTCAAACATTTGGAAATATTTTCGATGTTTGTCACAAAGAAGGATTAGTGCTTCGGAGAAGAAGGCGTGATTGCAACAAGACAGATTGAATTCCTAGGAATTGAGATCGACGAACTGGAATCATCCTACAAAGTCATATTGTAGAAAAGATACGGGGATTTCGGATACATTGAAAGACAAAGAAGCTTGACTTGAGTTTTCTTGGAGTTGTCAATTTTTTGGAATGTTCATAAACAATCTAGCACATTACGAGGAAGGTGTTTAGCCCATTGCTTAAAAAAGATGAGATTCAAATGGGAGAATGAACATCAAGAAGGAATCAAGCAACTTAAAGAAGTTTGCAAAAAGCTTCCGAAACTTGCAATTCCAGGATGAAGATGAACTCGGTTCTTTACACGCGGATGCCGGTGATTATTGGTGGGCGGCAGATTCTTACAAAAGCCACACCAAACGGAGAAGTGCCATGTAGATATTGCGGCGGTCTATTTACGACGGTGAAGCAACTCGGTGGCATATCAACAAGAAAGAATTCTTTGCAAAATCGAAAGGCTTTCAAAAAATGACCTTTATTTTCTCTTTGGCTAAAAAGTTTCTCTTAAAAATTGATAATTCAAGTGTCAAAGCTTTTCAAAAACAAAATTGAATCAAAACGAGAAAAAGCTAGGATACTTAGATGGCAAGTGAATGTCAATATTATGATTATGAAATTGTCATTATAAAATCTCATGAAAATGTTCTTGCATTTTTTCTAACAAGAGATGGAGGGAATTGAAGATGATTCCATCCTCACAAACCTCAAGACATCTTGGAGACCATTTGGAAATGCTACTCCGAGAATTTGATACCCTGGTCATCAATGCCGATTTGTCGGGAAATTACAAAGGAATGATCGGGACAAAGTAATCGATCGTATACGAGCATGTGTCCGGTCTCACTCTCGATTGAGAACGACATTTCAAGGGCCACTCCTCCAGGCCGCTAATAAGCAAAAGGAGCGTTTAGAGCGCAGGGCTCCCCAACCCGTAGTAGAGGATTCCAGACCTCTAACACAAGTCCTAAGTCGGCGAAATGTTGGCCCAAGGAAAAGCGATACTCCGGAGTTAAATCCCGAGTTATCACATCAACCCAAAGACGTCCGGGGTAAAGGGCGAAGAGATCAATCTTAGGCCTATGATGGGCACTTCTAAGGTTGATATTAACGAGATTAAAGTTTTTCTTCTTGGCGCAGAATACCGGCGGGTGGGAGGCGACACAGGCAAGTGATATCTCGGAAAAATAAAGATCGATATTTCGAAAATATCCAAGGGTTTGGATGTTACTAAATTCAGACCCTGAAGAAGTGAAGAGGTGGTACGAGTTTGGGGCTTTGGCCTCGATCTATACTACTTCACCGGCCTTCCCAGAGATCACAAAATTGCCAAAGTGGATCTAGGAAGCGTTTACGAGTCTTTGGTCCAACAATGACAACCTTTAAACGAGGGGATACATTGAGCCGTATTTCATAAGTGCAAGAAGAACAGAGTCGGAAAAGGTGGACATGAAGTCTTCCATTACATTAAAGCTTGGCGACGGATGAAAGAGCCTTCAAAAATATTAAGGAGGCTAGTTCGGAAGAAGTACAATTGGCCATGACCTTCACCGAAGATCGATTACTACAAGAAGGGCATGGGGATTGTGGGTCTGTCTTACATGAGATGGACAAAGTCAAGTTTCCTTTCAAGTTTTATCAAAATTCAAGTGAACGGATCATTCTGTTGAATACTATGACAGGAAAAACTACAAGATTCGCAGAAGACCTATTCGAAAAAGAAAAGAAATCTTACGTGGGAAAACAAAGCGCCAGGGAGTAAAGAAACTCACGGAAATATTGCAATATGGCTCACATAGGCCATTGGGAACTTTGCCTGTCCCGAATGTCAAAACCATGAACCGGAGTTCGCAAAGGATTCCGGCCAAAAGTTGATCGGAGAAGACCGGTGACGGAGAAGAAAAGTCACGTAAGTATCAAAGTTTTGGGACCACCAAAAAAGTAGATTCCCGACAAAGTTAAAAGAAGCATGTGACTCAAGGGTAACCCACTCAAAGAAAGAGACAAAAGGTGGGTCGATCTAGTAATTGACATCCAACTCATCAAGATCTTCGATAATTCAAGTCAATGACGTAAGCAATGACATCATAAGATTTCATCTAGCTAAAAAGACGGAAAAAAAGAGTCGGTGGCTTTGGAGCCTTATCAACTTGCCTTGGATACCGCACGAGGAGGGACCCAAGCCATGTGAAGATAGCAAAGTATTCCACTACTTTCAGCAAGTGGATGGGAGAATCCAAGGAATAGAGGCAGCCCTTACCTCTATATAAACAAGAGTTTTTGTATGCTAAAGGCATCGAACATTTCCTTAGTCTTCTACAATAAAATTTCTTCGTAATATTATTGAGTGTTTTAAATTTCGAGAGTGTTTTCGAGTTTTAGAGTTTAGTTTTTAATTTTATGTATAAGAGTGTGATAGCCTTTATGAGAGGCTAAACAAGTTTTCTCCTCCCAAAAGGAGATTATCGATGTAATAAATTTTTCTTTAAGTTCTTAATAAAATAAAGGTTGTTTGTTCAACATGTGTTCATAATGTACTATTGATTCATCCCTTTGAAGAATTACTTTTACGCCTTGGAGTAGGAAACGAACCAAGGTTGTCCGAAGCAGTTTACGGAAGGAGTCGGATAACTTGCGAGATCATCTTCCCGAGGTGAGGTTGAACAGGTGAGGAGTTGTTTGTCAAACGATCCGGGGCGTAATTTTCCGATCGTGGTGGCGTTGCGAACCACTTAACCGTGATGATTTGGTCAAAAGAGGTATGAATTTTAAGGGATTTATTAATTTACGGAAGCATGTTGGGCCTGATATGGTCGTAATGGACTATTTCCACTTTCACTGTAAACCTTAGTTTGGAATCGATAACACGAGAATCGAACATCTTTTAATTCTATAACCTGTTAAGTTTATCTTTGAAACCCGACATGATCTTTTTAAAACCTCCGAATGGAGCGGATCTAAGTAGGTGTAACAATGCCACGAATGAAACAGAAATAGAAATCGAGAGTGTTCATATTCTATGAAATGCGTACGAATTTAATCATGTTTCCTTATTTGTTATAAAGGGTATAATGGGAACTTGGTGAATATTTGGACTCTTTTAATATGGAAGGCTATAGTGTATCGAAACATCAAAAGAGGTCATTCTTGAACTTACCCTCTCTGACCGATGGTGATAATTATATCTCGTCTCATTCCATTCCCCAATTAGATAAAAAGAGGATTATTGGTTGTATTTTGTCTCATTACATTCCCCAATTAGATAAAACGGAGATTATTGATTGTTTTTGAGTAATTTATGTTAGTTTCATAGATTCTTTCTATTTACTAACTACGAAATTAGGACCCTGAATCCCTACGGGAACCCCGTTCTCCAAACAAGGATTCCTTATCCCGGCCCCAGGTATCAAATAAGGAATGATACATGGAAGGTATATGGAATGGAATTCGGATAATTCCTCTTCACATTTCTATCTACCAAAGTAAAAGTCGCCATCGCAAGTGCATAGAAACTTAACACGAAACTTTTTTAACTTGTAATAACTTTGCTCCCAAGACACTATTAAGACCCCATTTGAATTTATGAATTTAAAATCAAGAATTTAAAATCCACAATAACAAATTCAATTAAACTTATTTGCGTAAATTATTTGTAATTATCATGGCGAGTTGAATTTAAAAAATTATACCCCCAAATCTAAGAACCTCAAACTATACGAGGGGTAAATAGATGCTACCCACTTGGGTAGTTCTATACCGTTAGATCAACACATATACACACATCCACATGGGTGTGTGTTAATCCAATGGTATAGAACCCACTTGGGTAGCTACTCAAGTGGGTAGCATCGACTAACACCTATACAAGTCCAAACACACTCCAGTTGTAGTTAATAATTGAAGGAAAAAAAGTACATGCCAACATAGACAGTCCATGATATGGAATTACACCAATTCTCTAACAATACAAATGAAAGAAACAAAGAACTCGAGTTTCTCATGCTCCTTCACTCTCAAAAACATGCACATTCATATATTCTCAAATTAACGCATACATATATGATGATTTAGTCCTATTCTTCCTGTGGTCCTATTCTTCACCAGCAGATTCTGATATCGGTAAGGCATCACCGGCGGTTGCGTTCTCTTGTGCTCCATCCTCATCCATCCCACGTTCTTCTGATTTCAATTGAGCAGCAATATCCAATTGTTCACTTCTCGTTTCATCAGTATTGACTACTTCCATATCTGTGACACCTACAGGCTCAGTAGTTCCAAGATCAGGTGCAACAGATTGATCATCTACAGCAGCCTCGGCCTCAGCCTCGACTGGTACAGGGGCATTCTCGTCCTTTTCTGCAACTTCCTCCTTTAGAGTTTCCTGAGATTGTTCTACAGCAGCCTCATCCACTGCAAGGCCATGATTATCATTCTTTGCAGCTATAATTTCCTCTTCTCTTTGTGCTTGCAATCTGTATGCATTTATCAAATGCTGAAGCCTTTCTAGTTCTGATAATAAGTCACCATATTTCTTCTGTAAAATGTGCTCAACCTCCTTCTGTTTCTGAACCTCTTCCCAGAGGTTGCTGATCCTATATGTTGCTGATACTCGTTCTTGCTTCTGCAAAGCTCGAAACACTCGAGTTCTGTTCCAGCAGTGTCCATCTGCTTGAAGATTGCCTCGATTTGTGTCCAAAGTTTTCCAGCTCGCATCTGATAATTCAGAAAGAAATCGGCAATTTATTAGCAATCTATGCATGAAGAATGTCGAGCAAATTAATTAAACACATAATAAATCACTAGGGATAATTACAAAAACTACCCCTGACGTTTGGGTAATTACAAAAAAATCCAGATAAGATTCAAAATTACAAAAACTACCCTGAGGTTTGATTTTGCATTAATTTAAGGGTTAAATGTAATGTTTCTATAAATGTAAAGGGGGCTTTTGAAAAAAAAAAAAAAAAATTATGAAGGGGAAAAATGTAAGACGGAATCAAACCTCAAGGGGTTCTTTGTAATTCTGAAACTTCTGTGTTCTTTTTTTTTTTCTTTTGTATTACACCAAACCTCAAGGCTAGTTTTTGTAATTATCCCTAAATCACTAATCAAAGGCAAAAAGCATACTTGGTAGCCATTTGTAAGAAGTTTAATCTTCTGCTCGTGTCGTTGGGCTTTTTTAGTCTCATCGTCCATTTTTTTCTTCACATTTTCGAATTCATTTTGCAGGGCAGCAAGCTTCTCCATATTGTTGGCAACACTCGATAGACCATAGCCATCACGAGTGGGGAAGTACATAATATCATTTAAGCATGTTTTATGTGCTTCCAAATAACCATCAAGAGCTTCATTCTCATGGCCCATTGCGACGCGAAGAAACTGGGCCTCATTCTTTATTAATTCGTCAGCCTGCATGATAATAGTTTATTAGTAGATGCACTATAAATAGTTCTCTGATATGCAATGAGGTGAAAATTGACAAACACGTGAAAGTGATAGACTGATAGTTCTAGGAAATCACCTCCAAGCAAATCCAATTATGTATTGCTTACTGGAAACTATAAAGGAAAATTACTTATAAATTGAGTTTTTATGTACAATAAAAGCCATGAAAATATTTTTCAATCCAGAAAACCTATTCCACAAGCTTATCATTCCAAAGAACCCAACAATACTTTATCTTTTACACTAACACCTTTAGTATTCGGTAACTTTTGGACTAAATTACCCTTGAACTTCTTACATAAAGAAATTAATAAATTGAGTGCTACTGATTTTCAGAAAATCTCATATTGATTATTTGTCCCGAGTATTTTAAGTTTTTTGAATATTAAATTAATTTAGGAGAAAAAAGAAAAATCTTGAATTCTCGTGAACTTAATAACATATTAATTAACTTTAAAAAATCTTTGTTATTTTCAAAACGACAACAAAAAGTTTGAAAGTGAGATTCAAGATAATAATTGATACAAGAATCAAAAGGCAATATTGCCAATAAATCCGAATTAATTTGATCTAAAAAGCCAACAGTAATTCAAACCAAAAGCCGTTGAGCCTTAACAGTGTAAGTGTAAAAGCTATCAGCTCGATTTCTCGAATAAAAAGTTGGGGGTGGGTTTTTTGGATATAAAAGTTTATTTTGAGGAGTTTTTAAGAATTTCCCGGAGTAATTAATCTCTGGATGTATGTGTTATATGTGTAATGATTGACCATTGAATAATTCATTGCAATTTTAGAGACCACAATTACAGACTGCTCATAGCTGAAGCAAATAAAGACCCATTCAGTCTTGAACAAAATTATACAACCAATAATTGCAGCATAAATTCCCTTTACAATCAATATGAAAACAGAATTATGATTGTCAGTTTAACATGTTACACCAGTAATGGTATGCTATGGGGTACAAAGAGAAGAAGGCTGATAGGACGATGTGACAACCACGCCATAAGAATCATTGAAGTTGAAAATCCAAAAGAAATACACGAGATAAGACAAGAATTTATGCAGTGAGTGCGAGCAGGAGTGAGACCATATACAATTTGCAATAACTAAAGTAACCTTCCAAATCATGCTTACACTTAACACTGCTGTAAAATTGATGATGCGACACTACAGTAACTTAAATAAATGTTAACATAAGATTAGCTATATGCAAACAAAAGCTCCAAACTCAACTTTAAGAAAAAAAAGAATTCACTGGATAAATTGACATGACATTTAGTGATATCTGTCAAAAATGGAATTAAATTGCATACCTCTTTCAGTGTATCTTCTTCAAAATCGTCAATTGACGGCACAGATAGAGATTTCCCATTTGCAGCACGTTTGCCACCTTTCTTCTTCTCCTTGGTAGCTTTTTCATCAAGGGGATATTTTACATTATCATGCTCTAGCAAAGATAGAAGCTCCTTTCTAATTAATTCATCTGCCTGCTCAACTAATGTCGGAGGCACAAAGGAGCTCTTGTCTTCATCAGCTCTCATCAAAGAGTTTCTGATAAGGTCCAACGAAGCAGGAGGAGGCCTTGGTAACTCCCTCTGCAGTACTTTGATCGTTTCTTAAGCAATGCTTGTTGCCTAGCTTCTTCCTCAGCCTTCTCTCTAGCAATTTTGTCTGACATATCTTCCTCAACTTTCTCCTCTGGTTCTTCATCGTCTTCAGGGAAGGGCTGGATAACTATCTGATACTCATTCTTGGGTTGTGGAAGATTTTTCAATCCAGAACGAAGTTCTTTTCTTAAATTGGATTTACCACCGCCATGCATATCAATGTCTTCATTAATGCGCAGCTCATCCCTCATTGGAGTTGCTTTTGGAGTCATACCAAGAGAATATACATCACGTGAAGGTGTCATGCCAATTCTAGGAGTGAGACCCGCGCCCCCAGGAGTTGCTGAAGGAGTCAAGAGAGGATTTGGTGTTGCAATATCCATTTTCTTTGGAGTAACTCCAGAAAAGTCTGAAGGGTGCAACATTGGGTTGTCTCCACCGAGCAAGGGAGTCTGGGATTGAGTCAACCTCCGTTGGTTCTCTGCTTCCATCATAATGGCATCCTGCTTGCCAGCAGGAGTTCTTTGAGGGGTTCTCATTGGAGTCATGCCCTGTCGAGGTGTCTGGGCATAGCTTGCAAGTAGAGCACGTGTTGCAGCATTTCCTTCTGTTAGCTCTTCATTTCCAACAAGATCACTAGCGATACCTATCTTGGCAATTGCCTCCAATTCATGGTCTGGAATCTGTGGTGCAGGGAGATTCAGTCTAGACCTTTTTCGGACTGCTTCAGGATCATTAAGCTTATTAGCCTGCAAGATTGCTGATGGAGCATCCTGCCTCTGTGCTATTTTATTTCTAGCAATGTCCTGCTTTCTTAGGCGTGCTTCTCTATCAACTCTTCGTTCACCTTCGAGTTCTTCAATAGTGGTAGGAAACTTGACAAGTTCAGTAGGCCGATCTTCCTCAGTAACATCATAAAAGCCTGGAGGAGGCTTCTTTTCAAAGGGGATTTCTGCATTATAATCAATCCCTCTTCTCTTTCTCTTCCTTTGACGAATATCAATTCCAGCGGCTTTTAGTTCTCTCCTTTTCTGCAATGAAGCAAGCCTTCGAGCCTCTTCAAGCTGCTTCTCTCTGGCTTTCCTTTGGCCTTTTTGCCTCTAGTGTTGGCTAACCGAGCCCGTGCTTCAGAAAGCATCTCCTTCTCATCCTCATCCATATCCACGGGATCAGGACGCGCTGGTTTGGATTCTGGATTGGGGTCAATCTCTCCTGGACGCAATTTTCGTGGGTCATCTCCAGGTTCATAGTTTTCATCCTTAGCACATGCTGCATCGAGGAGCTTCTCATACCTTTCCAGGCACTGAGATGGAGTACGCCCAACAATTGGGGCTATAGTTCTCCATTGCGTGGGCATAAGTTTAGCAAGATGCAATAGTTTCTCGTCTTCTTCTCGGGTCCACTCCGTCTGCAGTTCAAGAAGTTTCCAGTCATCAAGCATGTAAAAAGAAGGATATATTCATGCGAAAAATTCACACCAATTCCACAACATTCTTGAATTGATAAACTTTAAATATGCTTGAATATGTGAGGCGGCAAAGAACAATGTAGCATACAAAAACTATGTCATCATTACAAAATATTCCACATGTCCATAGACGTGAATTGAATCACTGTAGTATTCAAGTTTGAAAAGTAAATTTATTTCTTAATGAATTCCAAAGTATGGGTATGATTTCAAACTAATTCAACATCACAAGAAAGGGGGAATTTTTTCCAATACATTCACAATCTAGTAGCTAGCAAAAAAATTGAAGTGCCACTTACATCCAATGGAAGCACAAACCTTGGAAATCCTTAAGCAGGACCCTCACTTCAGTGCGAGAAAAAACGTTGCAAATTCTAATTAGTTGGACTCAAGAATTTAAAAAAAAAAAAATTGTCAACTATCTCTAATTTGGCATTCACTGTGTATAGTATCAGAAATTATATCAAAAAAATGCTGCAAGTCTTCCCAAACCATCCTTAGGTCAGTGAATCCCTTTTGTCAAATTCAAAGTTTAACTAAGTGTGAAATTAACATTTAACAGAGTATTTTTCACATGCCAACTTCTCACTACCCTTGTGTGCTTTCCAAGTTTTCCAGTCTCCCTTTTCTGTAGTATTTCCATTTTATTCCCAATTTCTCAATTTCCAACATTCGAGTATTTCTATTCAAATGAGCTGCGTTAAAATCAGGAAGAAAAAGGAAACTAAAAACCCTACAAATATCGGCAAAAACAGAAAACAAAAAACAACAAATCCCAGAAACCTAGAAATGTTGAAAACAGATCGGAGCAATACCTTTTTGATGGAGGGATCGAGCCACTCGTACCAGCGCGCCTTGCATTGCTTCGCCGATTTCCGCACCAATAGGGAAGAGATTCTAGCCCATTGATTCTTCCCATACTTCATGACCGCCGCTTTCAAGATCTCGTCCTCCGTATTCTTCCATACTCCACCCTTAATCATAATCCTCATCGTGCCGGCTTAATTCGTGAAAAGAATTAGATCAAATTGAAGAAAAAATCGCGAACTGGGTTTGATTATTAGGGTTCTTTTAGGGTTTTGTAGTCGATTGCTATTTAAGCCTCAGTTGCCGGGTTAAGATATTCCCAAGTTACTGGTATTCCAGCGTATTTTCACTCTCCCTATGTGATGAGGTTAGGGGTGGCAGGACCCACACACGCAGACTCGACAATACCCAAAACAAAATGAAAGGAAATTTGGAAAAAATGCCACATTTCACCAATTTTTTTGAAAAATATCACTCAAACCTAAATCTTTTAAATTATGTCACCCTTTGTCCAACTTACCCCTTTGTTCAATTTTTTTTAAGTTTTTTGACAAAATACCTTGTTCCTTCCTTAAACCCAACTGATTCACATACTTCATCTTTCAAGCATATTCTTTCACGATTCCCCCCTCTCCTCTGAAATCATAGCGTTTTTCGGCCGGGGGTGGACGATATTGTTCCCGTCTCTGGCGTTTTTTAAGAAGAGTTCGAGCATAGGTGTTTTTCGCGAGCAAGGTGGACGGAAGAGCTCATTTCCAGCTGATTTCTGGGGGTTTTTTTTCGCGAGCTCATTTATGGGTGCTTTTCAAGAGTTCAAACAGAGGTGTCATATTTTTCGGCTAGTTTAGGTTCGGAAATATAGAAAGAAGTTAGTCTTGTTTTCTGATTAAAGTTTGGCATTAGTTTGGTCATTTTTCATTTGTAAACTATTGTCAAATACACAATGTAGTTGGTGTTATGGACTCTGTAATTTGTAATTATTTGTATTTTAGCACATGTAATGGTTTGGAAGCTGAAAATGTGATGAAATTGTAGAATTAAGTCGATTTTGTTAAAATTTGTTCTATACATCGTTGGTTGGTATGTTGTTTGGTATATAGTCGTTTTATGGTCGTTTGTGTGGTCGGTGACTTATAATCGGTGTATGGTTGCAATCAGTTCATTGGTCGGTTGTGTGGTCATTGGTTTTGTAAATTTGTGATTTCGGTTTGTTCTTGATTATTTCAGTCCTGGTCGTGCCCAATACTAATTCTTTGGGGATGGTGCATGGGAGTTCGATTTAAGTCATCGTCATTGGTGTTTTAGTGGGAAGCAAACAAAGCATATGGTTGTCCCTGCGGATGTCACTTTTTCACAATTATTAGAAAAGCGCACTTTTTCACAATTATTAGCATATCTAGTAATCGGGTTGTTCTTGTAATTTTAATGTTAAAGTGCACACGAAGTTTGGGAATCCAATATATGTTTATCATCACACATTTTGCTTGTGTTGCTTGAGTTAGTTGTTTGTACTAGTACTTAATGTATTATGATTAATTAGTTCCTCGACCTCGATATTTTTTTTGTTTTACATTCAATATTCACTATTCACAATCAATATTTTATGTTGGAGAAATAAATTCATTATGAAACAAACTAAAATAATTATTTATATATCTTTGGAGAAAGAATATACAATTGTACGAGATAATCAAACTTAGAAAAATGCAAAATAACTAATATTTAAATAACTAAAATTGCAAGGACAACAAACCGAGTCAACCAATGGTGTAGCCGGGACGTAGAAGTTGGTGGGTAGGAATAAAAATTCAAAAAATCATATAAGCTCCAATTTTTCAAAATAGTAAAAAAAAGTCAACTCAAATACATTACAAATTTACGATTACTCAAAGTCTAGTACATTAGGCGAAAAGGTTAGTTGGACACGACGATTTTTTACTTTAACAAATTCATCAATAACGAGTCTATATCTAACAAGTTCCTTTTCGATAAAAATTGTCAAGCTATCCGCTAGAAATTCATCATCCATTTTGTTGTGAATCGCAGTCTTCACATGTTTCATTGCCGAGAATGCTCTCAGAGTCATGGCTGTAGAAACCGGCAACGTTAACACAAGGCGAATCAATCTTGTTATCATCTTGTAGTCCTCCGTTTTTCTTGTTTCCACCAACTTTTTACACAAATTTGCAAGAGTAGCCACTTGAAATTGAGGATATGAACTATGTGAGCATGATAAAATTGCAGTTAAAACATTCATCTCACGCTCGTAATCATCGGATAAAATTCCACGGCCAACTTATAAATATTATATCGCATTGAATGATTCAAAGGAATTTTTTTGGATCCAATGCGACACTCAACTCAAGTAGTCTAACCGATGTCTCATTAAATCTCGAGTTCAACTCCGCCAATTGAAAATCTATGGATTGATTGAAAAATTCAAAGTGGTAAATGGTAATAATGCTCAACACTCATTTTTTTCGCCACGACCCATGTTGTTGTTCATATCGGGTATAGTGATTTCATGCTTTAAACAAAAATCTTCTACTTCTTGAAGCAATTTTCCCCACCTTTCATCTCTCAACTCTTGAAGAAGAGTTTTTGTAGTCGACACATATCCAAGTGCGAGATAATATGTCAACCGATTCTTTCAAATGCTTGACAAAGAAAATCGGTGATCCGCATAATCGCCCTCATTAAGTGCAAGCCAAACACAAAATTAAAACTTTTGATACTTGTGGAAGCACCTCGGCCTTCATTTCGAGCCTTTGAATTTGGACCACTTGTAGTGATGCACTCAAGTATCTTGCAAGTTGGAGCATACATTTCTATCATACTCATAACAAAGTCATAATGAGAACTCCAAGGAGTAGTACGAGCGGTGTAAAGATGACATCCGATTAGCTCCCTACTAGATTCACGCTATCCACTTGCCAACATATTCTCAATTTCTATTCTCATGGGTAGCCCGCAACTCGGTGTTGCGCTTAGCGAGAAGATTTAAGAATGTTAATGACATTATCCAATATAGAGAAGAACTTCCAAATGGATCACATTGCTTTGTTGAAGCAACTAATGTCAACTGCAACCTGTGTGCAAAACAATGAACATAATATGCATATGGACAATCATTAAGAAACAATGCCTGCAATCCATTCCATTGCCCACGCATGTTACTAGCACCATCATATCACCGCCCCATAATTTATGAACTTGAAGATTGTCTTGAGAAATAACATTTAATATCTCATACTTAAATGTTACTAAAGAAGTGTCGAAATAGCCATAATAAAAAAAAAAACGCTGTCAAGATACCGCAATGTTCACAAACCTCAAGATGATGGCCATTTGTTCTCTATCTAGTTCATCTTTTGCTTCATCAACGAGAAGAGAAAAACAAGCATCTCCAATTTCCTCGCGTATCATACGGCGGACTTTATTAGTTATTATTGTCAAAATTTCTTTTTGGATGTCCTGGAGAAGTATATTTGGCATTTTTGGGAGCATTATCCATTACAACATCTTTGTGAGATGTGCTCCACTTTGCGGTATAACTAATCATTTCAATCACATTTCCACGAATAAAAGATTTTTCGGACTCATCATGACCTCTAAAAGCACAACCTTGAAATGCTAGCCACCGAACAAGTCATGATTGTTGTCCTTAAGCGCAATCGATTTTTGCAACTTCTTCTTTTTAGCTCTCTCAATCACTAAATCAATATGTTGAGATGGCCTCATCAAAGAGTCTGCGCACATGTTACACACTTATTATGAGATGAATATGATAAACCAATATGGCCAAGAAACACACAATCTTTCCTTGGTGAACGCTCTTCCAATTATCAAACCCATAACTTACTAAAGCCAAAGTGGAAGACGTATGCATATTCTCTCCAAAAAAAAAAAAAAAGCATGGAAAGCAATATGCCTTATGTGTACAACAAGAATACTCCAACCAATTAAATTCATCAATCAACTAGCCGAAAGTGACAAGTTTTATCTTTATATTCACGACCTTTATACGAATGAAGTTTTGGTTGGAAAGGCCCACCATCAAGTATGACCGTCTAATTTCATCCATTTTGTCAAGAGGCCAATCATATTCTTCTTCTTTTTCCGGATCCCGCTCAATTTCGGATGATAAATTTGGAGTAGATTGTTGATTTTCAACTAAAGGAGAAGACTCTTGATTTTCAATTGGGAGAGTATCTTGATGGTAATTCACCGCCTCATTTTGTGTATATCTTATGGGTAGGAAGAAAGAGTGCAATGTAGCTTTGCCTTTTCTTGCAAGGAGGTTGTTGTGTAGACATAGTTTCTTTTATGAAAACAATGTATTTAATAAATTCCATTACAAAATTTATTTCAAGAAACTTCAAATATTAAGCATTTATTTTCAATACCTAATTGTCAAAGGCTAATATCAAGTCTAATATCACCATTTTCAATTCATACCTAAAATCTCAAATTCAATTCTAAAGTGCTCAATTCATACATAAAATCTCGAATTCAATTCTAATATACCCAATTCATACCTAAAATCTCAAATTAAAAATTAGTACAAAATCAATATGTAATAAATAAATTATAACACATTTACACTACCACACCATTACAAATTTACAGATCAATATAAATTTAGAAATCAAATTACAGATTGCACACAATAACAAATACACAAACAAACTGAAATTAAAAAAATAAATAAAACAAAATGAAAGAAAGTCGGAAAAAATACCAGTAAGAAAAAAGGGTTCTGTGCGGTTGCTCCCCTCCCGTCTTCTCTCGTTTCTGTCGTTGTTCTGTAAATAAGGGTTCCCATTTTTTGCTTCTTGCTTATTGTCTTTTCTTTTCAATTTTTACTTTTATTTGTTTAACTTATAATTTAAAAAGTCAAGTTACAAACTAGTATTAGTATATCTCATATGTGGGGACCGTCTTTGTCGTGAAACTTTCTTGTGGGGTGGGCCTTCAAATGTCTTTGTGTCGAAACATTATTGTGGGGTGGGCCTCATTTTAATTACCCTGGGCCGCTTGTTGTTTTTATAAGGTATTTACAATTTTTTTAATTAATGGGTGATGTTCAAATTCAAATGGGGTGGGTAGGGCCCATGGTGGGCGGTGGCCCCTACCTCCGCCATCGGAGTCAATCGATGAGGTAATCTAAGAAGTTCTAATCACATAAGTACCAATTCGTAAAACTGTTAGACTAAGAAAGTTCATATACAAGTTATTAATAGATTACAATGTCTTTGTGAGGACAAACCGCATCATTATTGTTTATATGAAATATAATTTTTTTCCTTGGAAAGTCCATAATCTTATCGGAAGAGTAGGCGCAACACAAGTTATCCCTAGAAAGTTCATACCCCTCCGATGCTTAAAGGCGATAGAGTGTAGCGAGTAAATATTCAAAGTCTTTGGAAAGAATCAATAGTAAATTGTGGTTAATGAAAAATAATGAAGGAGATGTTATTTATACATGGGATTATGAGTTGTGTGGGCTGAATATAATTAATTGAGCATGTAAGGCCCGATATTATAAGTTAAATCTCGTGGGCTTTATGCGATGGCCGATGAGTTGGGCCTCGTGTGCATTTTTCTGTTAATTTGGCCCAATTAATAATTTGTATAAGCTAGTCATTAATTAAAGATAATTAAATAAATAAAATGGAGAAAATTTTTTTTTACCCCCAACGAATATATTGTGTTGAGATTCTTTCCAAATCTAAAAGTTATAATTAGAAATTGGCCTCAAGATTTAGTTCCTTGATAATATTTTTTTGTATTCTTTTATGAAAAAATATATTGTATAAAATATTATCGATATCATACTTATAGATATACACACACATATATAAATTGGTTCACATGAGACCAATGTCCTGGGATAAGACCATAGAAATTAATTTTAGCCATTGATTGAAATTTTTGGATGAATGAGATATTTCCACTATTTTAGGTAACTAGTTTGTAATTGCTTCTCATTAAGGATAATATAGCAATTTTTCATCTAAGCATTTTTTTATGGGGTGTGTAATTGTAATCGCCTTATTAATGGCGCGATTTTGGGGCGATTCTTTTTCGAATTTTTTTTTTTTTTGGGGATCCAACATAGTTAATGTTCTTTTTTCGCTTAGATAACTCTTAGATAATGTGTAATTAGTTGTTTTTTGTTGCATTGTTTTATAAAATATATTGATGAAATGTAAAGGCCATCGCGATCGGGGGTGGGTAGGGAGTAAACATAATTAGTTTTTTTTATGTTTGGATATATCTTACACAATGCATAGTTAGGTTTTTTTTTGTTGCATAGTTTATGACATTTATTGTGTAGTTGGGTATTTTAGTTTTTTTACAATGCATAGATAACTTATAGACAATGTATATTTAGTTGATTTTTGTTCCATAGTCTTCAACTATGCAACATTTTATAGGTTTGTTTTTTTTTTTTTTATATAAAAGTTATTTCGTCATTCGCAGACTCGAACTCGGGCCTCTTCTCTCGAACAAAGAATACGGTGGCCTCTTGGCTAACCGGTGGTTATACAACATATTATAGTTATTTATGCAAAGTGTTCCCAGAGTATTTATGCACCATCTCCAACGCGAAAATTAACAATATATAGAGTTTGAGTTGAATATACCGATTTTGAGTTCTCCACCGCATCAACCTTCTACTACGTTGTCAATTGTATTTTCGTGTGGAATGATTAATGTTGCTTCGTTTTTAATAGTATTCATATTCTTCAACGAGTTTGAGCGGATTCGAGCTCAAGTGACGAGTCTTCCGAGGCGGAGTTCGAAAAAAATAGTCGTGAAGAGGTCCGCCCCACCAAGTATCAAAGATAAGCCTCATCTCGGGAGTTGAGCAATTTTCCCAAGAGAATTGGCGGTCGAGTGTCCTCCGTCTGTCTTCGCGCAGCGCAGGAGCGGCTTGAGCTTCCTTCAGCCGTTTGTGATGTTGGTCAATCGATTCCACATGCATATGCATGTATACGAGGTTATCGCATGCTATGCAATAGTGTGGCTTGATCTCATTTGTAGATGGATTTCATTCCTTGTTCTATGCCCTAAGTATCCGGTGACACATTTTTCCACTTCTTCCCACGTCATCATTGCAAGTTTCTTGATAGATTTACTTCTCCTGGTGGGCTTGTTCTTTTTACTGAGAGATGAATCATTACCTTTTGGAAGGAAGCTTTTAATTCTTAGGAGTGGCACGAGACACTTGCGTTTTGCTTTATCCCACAGAGCTCGGAGGAGCACTCTTCCGGAGCGATGATAGTTATTTTTTGGCAAATGGCCCTCGACTCATGCCCACCAATTTAGGGCTTGCTTTAGGCACTTGGATATTTCTTACTTTCTCTTTTCTTATTGAGGTGTTTCTTCACCCCATGAGGTAGGATGATATTTCATTGCACTCACGCTCCTATCTTCTCTCATTTATCATGTTTTACTCGTAGTATTTGCATGTGTCCTCTTATTGGTGAGAGACTTGTTCATTTTCCACGTTAAGGTGGATCTTTCCTTCTTGAGGGAAGTCTTGATGTCTTTAGAATAGACGAAATTACTTATTTTGGAGCTACCTAAGGCCGCCCTTCCCGGAGTTCGGAGAGGGCCTTTTGGAGCCCCAAGGGGCACTCTTCTTGAGCTCTTCTTGATTCTTACTCCACCGCTTTGATCTTTTTCCTCCCGATGTTAGAGCTTTTGCCTTTTCTTTCGTCGGAGAAGAATATTTCGGGATATCCTTCCGAAACCCGGAGTGGGCGTTCTCATGGAGTTCATGGGGTTTTTTTGGAGCCTACGGGAGGTACTCTTCCGGAGATTTCTTCATAATTTTTGCTTTAACACTTTGATCTCTTCTTCACATGTGTTAGTTTTTCATCTTTTTTCCTTGCACATTTTTACCATGGAGAAGAATTTAAGGGGACTCTTGCGAGGAGGCTCCTCCCATCCGATGTCTTAGCTACAAGAGGTCATCCTACCCGGAGTCTTAGCCAAGTGAGGCCTTTCCCTCCGGAGTCTTAGCCGAAGGATATTAATTACTAGAACCCCAGAGGTCTCTCTCGTTTGGGGTTTTAACCGGGAGGGATCATCCCACCTGGGGTCTTAGCCGGGTGAGGCCATACCCTCTAGGGTCTTAGCCGGAGGAAGTTATTTATAAGGACTCCTGTGAGGAGACCCTTCCATCTGGGGCTTTTGCCAGAAAGATGGGGTTTGTTGAGGAGAGCCCCCAAATGATCATTGACCTTGGTCGTATGTGGCCATTAACTGCATTCACAACATCAAAGTGGAAACGTGAAAACACTTTTATTCATTAATAAATGAAAAATACTAAAGCCACTAGAGAGCGGCGAAAAATCGGTGTTTGCGGAAGCTCGCGAGATATACGACTCCCAAGACTGGGTGACACACTCACTATCTGGTCGGGGAAGCTTGCTCGTATTTGGAGTGGCAACATAACATTCCCGGGCGATTCTTTGGACATCTCATCTGCTTCTTAATGCATTCTCGGAGAGTGCTCCTAGCATCTTTTGCTTCTGGTCCTCCAGAGATCATATTGATGACGGCTGCATGCGAGTATCACGCATTTCCTCTCTCGTGGGTGTTTGAGTGGCGTTGGTCTTGTTGAGATTCTTCTTGGTTTGGTTTCGGATCACGACAAAACTTGCTCGATCCATGTAATCCTTGAGGTGGTCCCTTCGGAGAAGTTGCTCTATCTCCTTCTTCAAGACGAAATGGTCTTCAATGGTGTGCCCCTCGCCTTTATGATATCAACAAAGATAAATTGGAGCGTGTCGTGTAGGGTTGCTCCTTAATGGTTGTGGAGGATCAACGATCCCCTTCTTTCCGGGCGGTTATCGCACTCCGCTATTGGAGCGTTGAGAGGTGTGTAGCTTGGCCACGATATTTTCTTGTACCTTTTCGTGATCGATTCTCATTTTTCGCCCGGGACTTGCACTTGGCACCAGGTTGAGCTTGGTGGACTATTCTGCTCGAATATGCTCTTCTGCTTGGCTCGATAACTCCTCCATGTTGGAGGGAGGCTTCTCGGCTAGGAATTCCTTCAGATGCTTATAACGAAGATTTTGTTGCAATATCCTGGCCAAGTCTTTCGACGCGTCGGCAACTTAATGGCGGATTCCACTAACCATTTCATAAACTCCCGCAGATGTTTCTTCTTCCTTTTGCTTCACCTGAAAGAGGTGAGCGATGGTCTTGGGACACTTCCTGTTGATGGAGACTTGCTTGCAGAAGGAAGTGTCCATCATGTCGTAGAGATACGCCTTGGCGTAGGATTTGCCCAAGTGTTCCTATGGATCTCGCCCGCCATACTCGGGAGGCCGGAGGTCTCGATTCCCGAAGGTAAAGGTTCTCGGGTTGATTCCATCATGGTTGCCTTTATTCATCTATGGAGTCCGTTAGATATTTTTCTAACCGCAAGTCTACGCGGTGTCAAGTTTTAATATAGTGATATGAGTAGGGTTGTCGTATCCACAGGGAATGTGTGTATAAGTACCAAGTATAAATTACCTACGCTATATTTGAGATCAATAATAGGTGGATGTCTCAATTTATAATTAAAAACAACTAGATATAACTAATCAAAATATAAACATCTAAATCTATGGGAGAATGAATTCTAGAGGTGTGATGGATCTAGTTTTCCCTTATGTTATCAATATGGTATATCAATCACAAATTACCAATTTATAAGTCAAGATTTCTACAATAATCATTTCTCTCTCGAGTGCCAAATGATTTTAGATCACAATTGGGAAATCAATATCTCTATAAAAATCACCAATTAAAATCTCAATAAAAACTATGAATCCTAATAAATTACTTCAAAGGATTCACAAATCTCTCAATTCTATGAAATCCTAGGTTATGCTATTTCAAGGTCATGTATTCAATTACCTCTCTCAAGTGTCAAATCAAATACACCAAACACTCTAAATTATTGATCAAGTAATTTAGAAGCAATAAATCCAAATAGCACAAATAGATTGGGAATTCTAGATTGACAAACCACAATATCAAAGCATAAGTTCAAACATAGATTACATCATGCCTCTAGAATTATAAAGTTTAGCTCATGATGAAAATACAAATATCCATAATCAAATGAGAATGCATCTCAAATGATATACAAGAAACAACAAAGAAGGAATTAAAGAGATTAAAGAAGAATCTTATCTATTTCTAGATGATAATGTCTTCAATCTTCTTCCCCAACTATTTCCTTGTGTCTTGGTGGTGTTGGTTTTCATCCCCAAGTGTCCTCCATGCCCTAGTTCAAGCCTACCATGTATCTATTTATAGTACCCTCCTTTTAGATCAAAAATCGGACATTTCTTGTTTTGTCCGCCCACCGGGGCGCTGCAGCGCTCGAAAATGGGCGCTGCAGCGCCAAAACCAAACCCAGACTGCCCATTTTCGGTACCGGGCGCTGCAGCTAAGGAGGGCGTTGCGGCGCCGTAGAACACTCCGGCGCTGGGCGCTGTTGCAGCTGCGCTGCGCCTTCTTCGCTGTAGCGCCATCCAAACGTCCGAGTTTGCTTTTTGTGTCTTCATAAGAGTTGTAGCCCTATCTCTTAGCTTTCTGTAGCCACTTGAATCAGCTCAATATCAATTTTGTGGAGAGAGTTATGGCCAAAATACTAAAATCTGCCAGTCTTTGGAAATTCTAGACGTGTTTGGACATTTCTTGATGTCAATCCCCTTCTTGTTTGATCATACTTGCTTCTTTTGACATGAGACTCATTGCTATGACTCTAGACTCAATATACTTGGCCCACAATATGTCTTGGCCACTCAAATGACTCGAAACAATAGAATTAATGCTTAACCTATGAGATATAACAAAAATGACTCAAAATACTCAAAAACAACACAAAACTCAAGTCTAGGAAGCCCAAATCAATGGTATAAAACCAAGTGAACAAATACCCCCAAACTTAGAATATTGCTTGTCCTCAAGCAATTACAACTCTAAAATGAAAAATACAAGACACAACAATACAAACAAACCGCAAAACTTCACAACCAATATCATTTGTCTCATACTCATTTCACTATCAATCAAGCATGTGTTTTAACATTGTGATCAAAAGTATGGAATGTACATGCCAACCCGTTTACATTATTCAAATAGATTCACGCAATCAAGTGTTTTCAAAATGATCCACTTTTTGAATATAGAGATGAGATGCTTACCAGGACTCCATACAGCTTGTCTTTCACACTAATCTCCACTAATGTAGGCTAATGTAACACAAGGATCAATAGGACTTTTAAAGCTTGTATTGTGGGCTTAGGGTAAGGTAGGAAAATATGGGATTAAGTGGCTCAAATCACCCAAACACACAATTAACACTTGAATTATCAATAAGCAACTACCCTTCACTTTTTGACATCCCCAATGTTTATGAACCTTCAATCCCGATGATTTTTCTCAATTTTTTTTTTACACATATTTTTTTTGAACCCCAAACTTATTCTTTTGCGTACATGGGGTTCCATGTTTTTTTTCTCGGGCAACTTCATTCAATTAAATACACACCATTCTCATCATACCCTCCTCAACTTCCAATATTTTTCTATACTTTGTGTGTATGATTGATGGGTAATTAGGATATTAACCTTTGTGCTCTCGGGTATTAGATTGGTTGCCAAAGAAATGGGTTTATAAGGCTCAAAAGGGAACACTAGGGAAAATATAATACCAAGGTAGGCATTCTAGCTCGCTTGTTCAAAGATGGCCTAAATCACTTCCTTAATGTTACTTCACCTAGATTTCACCTCGACTAGTGATTAGACAAGCTCTCAAAGCATCGGTGGGATCATAAAGTAACCACTCAATTGCATAAATCATCCCCAAATAAATCAACAGAGTTAAGCACATAGATGGAATTAATGGAAAGAAGATTAAATCACGCGATTCAACACATGCTCTCTTGACCGTTCAACTCATATTCGACAAATTCACTTAGTCAAGCAATTTCACAGCTGATTTTACAAACGACCCGACTCGACTCAACTCAAAGCAAATATGCAAGACACAAAAAAAAAACACGAAGAAAGTTGGATCACAAACCGAAAAAGGTATTACCACTCCCCAAACTTAATATAACCATTGTCCTCAATGGAAGAGTTGCAACTCCTCGTCGGAATCGTGGGGTGAAAGAGAAGCAACAAAGTGCCAATTGGTAGCATCTGTAGGGCCGATGGCTTTTTCTTTGCCTTTTTATGATTTAGGAGGCACAATACCAACCTGTCAAACAAAACCAAACACGTGGAAACAAGCAATGGGGTAAAGTACCACAATATCATACGAAGACCATGGGAGAGACATTAATGTCATATAATTGTAATCAATATGTGAACTCCCAACAATAAACCAAGAAGGGTATGCAAAAGTGTTAAATTTCTCATTGAGGCATTTTATCAAATACATGGTGGGCATAGATAGAAAATAAGGATGTGGAGGTAATTTATATAACCAATTATACCCGAAATTCAATACCAATCCAAATTCTATCACAATAATCACCTTTTGCTCATAATTTCACAAGAATCGCGTAATGAGCATGCAAGAGGGATAGGGGTGAGATGCCATAACTACTACTAATAAAACACAAACATTCTAACTAATCTAACTATGAAAGCAAGTAAAATGAGCTTGGGTTGCCTCCCAAGAAGCGCTAAATTTAAAGTCTTTAGGACTTTTGTTTTACTCAACCAGGGATCCAAAATAAGTGTCGATCATGCCACGCCTTTGTATTTTCCAACAATATAGGCGATCCTTGGTGTATGAAAGACGCGTGGATGATTAAGGATCACAATATTGATGGTCTTTTGGAAATCAAATGTGTTCCTAATGATGAAAAATAGTTTATCAATCATAATAAAGATATTTCTATCTTTACTCACATTAAATATCATGAAATCTGTAGAACATGTGAATTGATCACCATTTTCAAACATTGTTCCTTCAAGTGTATGCTTCTTAAAATTTGATACATTTGTATTGAAGCTTACATCTAGAGTGCACATATTTTTGTCAATATGAGGATTTTCAATTGAGTGAGAGATAGAGATACTCCCTGAGTTAATTTGATGTGGCTCCTCCTCTTGTATGATCGGATTGCACTCTTCAAAAGTCTCCTCCAAATTTTGAAGGACGTCCACCTTTTTCATAATGGGCAATTCATGTTCATGATTTTCTATTTCACCAGGTCCCAAGAATGATGACGACTCTTCATTATTAAGTTGGTCAATCATTTGTTGGAGTAACTTTGACATAGTTTGACATGTAATCTCAATTTGTTGAATGCTTGCCTCGGTTTGTAGTAATCTATCATCACTTTCTCGATTTCTTATCTTACACTCTTCGATAAACTCAGCAAGATTCTCTTCCAACTCGGACCGACGTTTTATCTCATCTTGTCGTCTTCTTGCCTCACAATCATCTAGAAATTGATAAAGTATTTCTTCCAAGCTAGACAATTGTTCTTGTGGCTGATGAAAGGTTTCATGATTTGCCATATTTTGGGTCCATACATTTTCTTGAGGTGGATAATAAGGAACAAAATGGTTCACACTTTGACTTCCAAAAATCACAGTAGCATCATCGGTTGGCCACGTATATGCATACATTATAATTCCATCCAACGATGTGCCTAAAACAATTACACAAAATTAAAACAAGAAAAGAAAAAAAATAGTCAAATTACAACTAGGCAATCAACCTTGATATCATACAAAACACATTCCCCAAGAACGCGCCAAAAACTTGTTAGATATTTTTCTAACCGCAAGTCTACGGTGTCAAGTTTTAATATAGTGATATGAGTAGGGTTGTCGTATCCACGGGGAATGTGTGTATAAGTACCAAGTATAAATTACCTACGCTATATTTTGAGATCAATAATAGGTGGATGTCTCAATTTATAAATAAAAACAACTAGATATAACTAATCAAAATATAAACATCTAAATCTATGGGAGAATGAATTCTAGAGGTGTGATGGATCTAGTTTTCCTTATGTTATCAATATGGTATATCAATCACAAATTACCAATTTATAAGTCAAGATTTCTACAATAATCATTTTCTCTCGAAAGTGCCAAATGATTTTAGATCACAATTGGGAAATCAATATCTCTATAAAAATCACCAATTGAAATCTCAATAAAAACTATGAATCTTAATAAATAACTTCAAAGGATTCACAAATCTCTCAATTCTATGAAATCCTAGGTTATGCTATTTCAAGGTCATGTATTCGATTACCTCTCTCAAGTGTCAAATCAAATACACCAAACACTCTAAATTATTGATCAAGTAATTTAGAAGAATAAATCCAAATAGCACAAATAGATTGGGAATTCTAGATTGACAAACCACAATATCAAAGCATAAGTTCAAACATAGATTACATCATGCCTCTAGAATTATAAAGTTTAGCTCATGATGAAAATACAAATATCCATAATCAAATGAGAATGCATCTCAAATGATATACAAGAAACAACAAAGAAGGAATTAAAGAGATTAAAGAAGAATCTTATCTATTTCTAGATGATAATGTCTTCAATCTTCTTCCCCAACTATTTCCTTGTGTCTTGGTGGTGTTGGTTTTCATCCCCAAGTGTCCTCCATGCCCTAGTTCAAGCCTACCATGTATCTATTTATAGTACCCTCCTTTTAGATCCAAAAATCGGACATTTCTTGTTTTGTCCGCCCCACGGGCGCGTGATCGCTCGAAAATGGCGCTGCAGCGCCAAAACACAAACCCAGACTGCCCATTTTCGGTACCGGGCGCTGCAGCGCAAGGAGAAGCGTTGCAGCGCCCCGTAGAACACTCCCGGGCGCTGCGGCGGCGCGCTGTTGCGCTGCAGCGCCTCTTCTTCGCGCTGTAGCGCCATCCAAACGTCCGAGTTTGCTTTTTGTGTCTTCATAAGAGTTGTAGCCCTATCTCTTAGCTTTTGTAGCCACTTGAATCAGCTCAATATCAATTTTGTGGAGAGAGTTATGGCCAAAATACTAAAATCTGCCAGTGCTGGAAATTCTAGACGTGTTTGGACATTTCTTGATGTCAATCCCCTTCTTGTTTGATCATACTTGCTTCTTTTGACATGAGACTCATTGCTATGACTCTAGACTCAATATACTTGGCCCACAATATGTCTTGGCCACTCAAATGACTCGAAACAATAGAAATTAATGCTTAACATATGAGATATAACAAAAATGACTCAAAATACTCAAAAACAACACAAAACTCAAGTCTAGGAAGCCCAAATCAATGGTATAAAACCAAGTGAACAGAGTCTTAGTCTTCCTTGATGAATTGAGCATTTCTCACTTCTTTCGTGTTGGGGTGCACCTCTCCCATGAATGGAGTTTTTACGAATCTTCCTCCGGTGAGGATGTTTCATCGACAAGTTGTAGAGGAAGTTCTATTTTCTTTGTAAAGGTTTGTTTGTTCGAAATAGCCTTACTAGTCCGGATGGCTCTTGGATTCTCGGCCGAGCGAGGGGAATTTGTGCCTATCCTTTGTGGACTTCAAGGTTTGTTTGTCCTCCATCAATGTGATGACTTCTTCAAGCCGATGTCACGGTTGTTCTCTAGTTCATTTCTCATTTCTTCCGTTCTAGTTGAGTGAGGTCATTTTTCATGCAATTGTTGCGCTCGCAATGACAAGGTGCCCTTATGAGGGTCTTCATGTAGCTCGCGGAGCTTGGGGACATCTCGTGCGGCTCCGGAGCATTAATGTCTTATGAGTGTTTCGAATAATTTCATTGAGTTGGAGATCTTCCGGGTTTAGCGGACTTGTCTTGTGAGCAGAGCCCTTCAGGATGAGGAGATTGCGGAAGGGCGCCACTTTGGCCGGTAGGGCTAGGGCTCCCTTTACTCGGGCAAGGGCACCTCCTTCAACTCTTTGAGTTGTTGAATGGCGTTCTCCCAGGAAGGAGGGTCTATCCTTATGTCTATCCGCATTTGCATGGAGTTTGTGTAAGTGCTCCTGGTAGACCTTCGGTCTCATCATACTCCGAGAGGCTAGAGATCTTGATGCCCGAGGACAATGGCTTGGCTTGAATTGCAGAGGCTAGTGAACCTTCTCCCTATATTGATGGCCCGCGAGTTGGGGTTCTTCAACATCCGGTGGAGTTTTGAAGAAGGTCTTCCCGTAGCTTTCGACACCACCATATTCTCGTTGTTGCATACTATTCTCCCCTAATTGAACATCACATAAATAAATCTAATGATCCCGCAGTTTGTATATTAAAACCAAAGAACCCAATTTATCTCAACCCAACATCCAAAATCTTCATATTGAAATCCCAAGTTAGTGCCTTGACCTTTATTCTTTTGACAGGAGAAATAATTTTAATATTTAATTCAATCTAGCAATAATCAATGGAAAACATAAACAAATATGTTAAAAACTATATAAGATAAAACTATGAAAAGATTCATAACATCTAGGTCAATAACAAAAAACGGCTTAAAGCCTACAATTTTAAAAAATCTATAATGTTTTAGAATACCTATGAATCCAGATCTGGAACATTTGAAAACCACAATGATTTATCTCTGTCTGAATGAAACTTGCTTGTTTGAATCGCCCGCACAAGAAAAACACCGTAACAAGACGACAACAAACCAAACACCACACTAGACGGCGAAATCATAAACAATAAAAGAACAAACAACGTAGATCTACGTGGAAAAATAACTTATTTAGAAAATAAAAATAAAAAGTCGTAGATAGAGTGATTTTAGGCCAAAAATGGCCAAAAACCACCATCGTAATAATGGATAAGCAAGGAAAAAGAAAGCAAAAAGAGTGAGTTTTAGAGAAAGGGAGGCTAAGGGTGTGATTGATTGTGTTTTCATTTCGTCTACTTTCGTTTTCTGAGAGATTAGTGGTGAAATTTTTTCAAAGTGAAAATTGGATTTGTAGATAAAAAGAAATGATTGTGTTGATGTGATAAAGAATCTTTAGAGATGTTGATTGTTTGTAAAAATATTTGTGGAAATAATAATGAAAATATAATGCAAGAAAATCGAATTAAAATAAAAAAATGAACAAAAAATAAGCTTTATGAATCTCATTTTATATCTTTTGTTATTAAGATTAAGAGAAAAATAATAAAAATACTGATAAATTAAAGAAATTATCAAAATTCTTTATATGAATAGAGGGATGAGAGATAAATAAATAATATAATTGAGTATTGGGAAGTATGAGAAAAAAAGAGAAAAATGAGCTAATTTTGGAGAGAAATGAGATTTTCTTAGAAAAATATCCATCTCCTCACAAACAATCACATATTCTAAATTTTTTCACTCAAAAATGAAATTTTGGGAAAATTTCTACAACCAATCACAACTTAAAATTTTCCAATTTGATTAAGCTAGTGCCTTGACCTAGGTATTATTTTTTAATCCAGATTATCAATGCTCCGAAAAAACCTATGCCTCAAAATATCGACAAACGAGTCGACAAGAAATACACAAAGAGGGCAAAAATCAATTTCCGCAACGTTGTGGTGGGCGGGCCCAAATTTCATACCCCCTCGAGAAAAGTTGAAAAGCACTCCACCCCTTCAAAAGATTTTAAAATACAGAATCCAATCTCACCACCTTCACAGTCACAGATCACCCCCCTTTTCCCTCCCTGCGCATTAATTCTCAAAGCTCCGAGGCTCCGACATGGATTATCCGACCCAACCAAAACAACCTGAAAAAGAAACGAAAACCAGCAATCCTCTAAAGTACACCTTCGACGGCCGATTCTCGCCCACCACCCCTCCCGATGACGAGACTCCCCAAACAACAGAATCCACACATAGTAACTCTGAAACCGGGCAAAGTTCCGGATCCGGATACTATGACCCGACCCGACCCGAGGGTCTGTCTGCGAGCCTCCAGCTCATCGCCAACACCATGCTGAGGATGGAGCTCGCGGAACTGGAAATGATGAAGAAAAGGGAAAGTGCTCGGCTCGAATCGCAGAAGCGGCGAGCAGAATTGGAAGATGAGATGATTATGATGATTTTGCAGACACAGTCACATATTGCTTCGTTTGTTTCACAGAATAGCTCCAGCCGAAAGAGGAAGAATTCCAGCACTTCGAGAGCCAACATGTAGTTTGAAGTTTGAGCATAACTGCCTTCATCAATGAAATGCGGAGATGGTACTCTTGAGTCTTGATGCAATTATTTAACCTTCAGGGGTAATTATAAATATTTGCCCTTGAGGATTTTGTTTAATTAAAACAAAATCAGTTATCTTTTAAAATCACAATAAATCTTTGACATTTTTTTTTCTTTCTACAAATTACAACTGTTAGAATTTGAAAATAGGAGTAGTAATTTGTGTCATCATGTTGTGTTCATTATTTGTCTTATTTGCACATAATATAACGATAAATGCAATTTTAACTAAATTTACAATTTAGTGCCTTGGTGTCGTATTTTTGTGTCGTGGTCGTGCTTCATCGTGCCATTTATGTATGTAATTTGTATGTATAATTGTGTCATGTCGTGCTATATGCCGTGTCACCTATTGCCGCCCTAACTAACTAACTGAATGAGTCGTTTGTAAAATAAACACAAGCTTCAAGAGGTATTTGTAGTTTTAAAAAATATTTTCTTTAGAGAAACTAGCTCAAAACTTGGGGATAGTGCTTGTAAAATGGATTGAGATTTCCTGGTCACATTTCTATTCCACTAACAATTACATTTTAGAAAATAGTATTGGATGAATGTCGCATGCATTAATGTTATAATTATACACGTGTCATTCATCACAATGGAATATGAAGTGTAAAAGAACTCTAATAGTCTAATTGCGAGCCTGCTCCACTGCAATGGATTTAACAGGGACATGCAACGAGTCTCATTTTTCTGCAACCCATGGTGTGAAAGGTTTTGTTACTATGAAAAAATCCACTATGAAAAAAGTTACTCGAATTTATGTTATTGCATACTACCAAGTACCAACCATATGGATACATCACCTAAGAAGAGTGTGCTCAATGTGCTCACGGATGTGCTAATTATATGGATATTTACAGATATATATGATTATATTCATAAATAAACCTTTCGACTACCATAATACCGTATAGACTTTCATAGAAAATCAAACTGGGGCTTCTTTGAAATGTGATTAGGGTTTCGCATCTGATTTCCAACACCAAGCATAGCTGTTCGCCTTTTGAAAGCACTTTCAGTGTATTCCCGAAGAGGAGGGAGCGAGCTCTGTTCTTCGTTTTTCTGTGCTTGTCCTCGAATAATCTATTTTCAGACAAATGAACTATATGTTCAACTGGATGAGCAGATAAATGAGAGAACAAAATGTTTAGGGTTAATTACAAAAACTACCTGAGGTTCAAATTAATTACAAAAAAGCTCAATTATCTTTCAAAAACATTTGTGCATTTGTTTCTATTTTACAAATTGCGTAAAATAGCACCCTCGTGAATACGTATTTGACTATTTGTTATCTATAAATACAAACCTCATTGAGTGTTTGTAACACTGTAGTCTCTATCTGTAATTTTGAAAATTTTGTATCTTTTTGTAAACAGGCTAAATTTTAGAGGTACTTTTTGTAGTTCTTCCAAAAGTTTTGGGATAATTACAAAAACTAGCCCTGATGTTTGGGGTAATTACGAAAAAAAAAACCCAGAGGCTTTGAAAATTACAAAAATCTACTTGAATTTGATTTTATTATACTTTACCCCTTCATAAGCAAAAATATTTCAAATACCCCTTTACATTTGTAAAAATATTATAGTTATCCCTCATTCAAGGCAAAATTAAACCTCAGTGTTTTTTTTTTTTTTGTAATTTTGAAACGTCTCAATGTTTTTTTAATTACCCCAAACCTTGCGTAATTTTTGTAAATAATCCAAAAAATTCCATTTCATAATATACCTTTGATGCCCAATTTTTTTGTAATTTTGAAACGTCTCAATGTTTTTTTAATTACCCCAAACCTTGCGTAATTTTTGTAAATAATCCAAAAAAAATTCCATTTCATAATATACCTTTGATGCCCAATGCCTCTCGGCTTGCTGGCACACATCCCTTATATCACGGCCAGACATTCTGCACGAACCAATGAAATCGATGACAAGACCACATACAACACATAAATTATCCAATCTTTCACGTAAACAAAAATGCAGCGTGAAGGTTGATAGGATATATCTCAAACTTACTCTTCAGTAGCTGCGGCAAGTTCAGCCATTTCAGATTTCGTCAAGTGCTTTGCATACTGACCCACTATTGCTTCACGAGTCTGCTGATCAGGTAGGCCAAAAGTGATCATGGAATCAAATCGGTTGAAATGAGATAAATAGGAGTTTAGTGAAGTTTTGAAAGATTAGAAGTTGGCATCCCCCTACAGAACGAGAAACAATTCTGGTTACCTAAGCAAAGCTGGATCGAGGTCCTGTTTTCTATTGGTTGCAGCAATAACCACTACTTTCTTCTCCTGCTCAAATCCATCGATCTGCAGACGTGCAAATGTAACAATGGTATGACACTGCTTCATTCACTTTACACATTCAATCAATAACATCAAAGACGAGATCCATGTTGACTATACTAAAACTCTAGAGAGAGAGAGAATACCACTGCTTCATTCACTTTACACATTCAATCAATAACATCAAAGACGAGATCCATGTTGACTATACTAAAAGTCTAGAGAGAGAGAGAGAGAGAGAGAGAATACCACTGCTTCATTCACTTTATACATTCAATCAATAACATCAAAGACGAGATCCATGTTGACTATACTAAAAGTCTAGAGAGAGAGAGAGAGAGAGAGAGAGGTGTAGGGGTAGGGGTGCTTAATATCAAAAATTCAATTTTCCTTACAACAACAACAAACTAAGCCTTAATCCCACTACGTGGGGTCGGCTATACGGATCATATCGCGCCATTGTTTACGGTCGTAAGCCATATTTTCATTTATTTCTAGGTATAAGATGTCTTGTTTAATAGCTTCTTTCCAAGTCTTTTTAGGCATACCCGCATCTTTTGATTTGTGTGAGTGATTCTCTACCTTCTAAGCGTCGCACAGGTGCATCTAAAGGTCTCTCCTAAACATGTCCAAACCATCTTAATCATGTTTCTCTAATTTTCTCATCTATTGGTGCTACTCCCACTTTGTGTCTAATGTGTTCATTTCTTATTCTATCTAATCTAGTGTGTCCACACATCCATCTTAGCATTCTCATCTCTGCTACCCTCATTTTTTGTTCGTGTTCATATTTAGTCGCCCAACATTCTGCTCCATAAAGCATTGCGGGCCTTATGGCCGTTTTATAAAATTTTCCTTTCAATTTTAATGGTATTTTACGGTCACAAAGGATAGAAGATGCACTCCTCCATTTATTCCAACTTTGGATCCTATGTGAGACATCTTTATTGATTTCTCCGTTCTCTTCAATTATAGATCCTAAATATTTAAAACTCTTTGAAAAAATTCAATTTTCCTTCCGCTAAAGAATTTTTTTAACCTAAAATTCAAATGCTTATGAAAAATTTCAGAAAATACATTATTCTCTCACTTTCAGTTTTTCTCCCCCAATCACCACTTCTACTCATTTTTCAAAAGAATCCATCAAATCACTAATCATTATTACACATTTTCCCACAAATTCCACTATCCACTCACTCACGTATTTGTAACTACCAATCATTATTTTACTATTTTTATATCAATCAACCTTCATACTAACATCTTAATCTCATATCCAATCACACTCAAAATTCATTCCTCTCTTTCCAAAAATTTTTCCATCACTATTATCTAGCAGAAAAATAATCCAAAATAAAAATATATCCAATCGCAACCGCCACTTACTTTTTTTTTTTTTTTTGGGTGGGGAGGGGGTGTCTTTTTGAGAAATAGAGAAATCTCCACCTCAGGAGTGTCATGCAGACATGACATATCAGTATCCAAGTATCATAAAGCTTTTCTCATGGAAGATAGCTAAGAAAACATAACTAGTCCAAACACAGAAACAGAATTGCAGCAACAACATAGCAATAGCACTACTATTCAAACAATGGAATCACCATAGGCTGGGGAATTCTGTACTTGAGGCCTAACATGTGATTATTGCTTCCTCAGCCTTAATTCAGTTCGCATATTGTTTGGCAAAAACTAGCTAGTAAGAAGTACCGAACATCAAACAAAAAATTTCGATCAATTACAATATAAAATTTTCTTTCCTGAATTAAAGCCATAAAATTATCAGCATTACCTGTCGCAACAACACAGATAAAAGTCTACGCGTGGCTTCATGTGTTTCACTATCACGAGCAGTAGCAACAGAATCAACCTGTGATAAGTCCCATCGAAGAACGAAAGATTACTAGCCAGTACAAGAGATTATATTTCATACAACATGCATAAGCTCCAGCTTTTGTAAATTACCTCATCTAGGAAAATGATGGCGCCATCATGTATTTCATTAGCGAGCGAAAACACTTTCCCCAACAAGCGCTCGCTTTCACCATAGTATTTAGACATGATAATCTCCAATGGCACGTATAACAGTGGGACCCCCTGCCAAGGAAGAAAACATGTTCTTCATTGAAATGACAAATTCAGATCAAGCACACGATTCCATGCAGATACAAGGAAATACTAACTTAGGTTACTTAGCAGCAAAAAAGAAAGTCATATATCACATAGTTCACCATCCGTTAGGACTTGGGACATTAAAGGATAAAAACTGACAGCAAAAGAAAAACATACACCCTGCTAAAAGGATGAACATTAACAATTTGGTAACAGTAAGTTTCAAGATTTAGCAAATGATGTACCGCTTGATTAGCAATTACACGCGCACAAGATGTTTTCCCCGTACCTGAAACCAAATTCAATATGTAAGCACCATTTGGTTGTTTGACAACACTAAACCAAATTTACATCAACATCTGCAGCTTATTTCTCCATGCATTAACAGAAACATGCTTGGGAATCTACAGGGAAGAATGAATAGAATATGATTTCATCACAAACCTACCATTTCCACTTTAAGGAACACTAAATTGTGTTTCATCACAATCATATCAATTTCTCATACCCACAGGGGATGGCTAATTATTCCTGATACTCGACCAACTTCCTCAATTCAGTCATTAAAGGTAATACTTCTCAAACTCGGTTATTTAACAGAAACAATCCTGAATATATAGAAAGTCACAAGAAGTCTTTATATCATTCATGTGAGGCGCATATCCTATTAACATCTGATGCATCTCGGAATGAATCATCTGATCAAACTCAACACAAAATATGAAAGATAAATAATCCTGAATGTATAAAATTCATAAAAAGTCTTTATATAATTCATGCAGGAGCATATCCTGATAACATCTGATGCATCTCGGAATAAATCATCTGATCAAATTCAACACAAAATATGAAAGATAAATAATCCTGAATGTATAAAAATTCATAAAAAGTCTTTACATCATTCATGTGAGGAGCATATCCGTTAACATCTGATACATCTCAGAATATATTATCTTATCAAACTCAAACCAAAATATGAAAGATAATTAACCTACAACCACTGACCTATTTTCAGATAAACACTGTAGAAAAATTGTTTCTATCAAATGATCCAGTCAAGTTTTCAGACCTGGTGGGCCTTCAAAAAGCACCGCACGTGGTCTGTTGGTCTCGAACTTACACCGCGTACCACGAGCTATATCATCATACACTTCAGGACTCTTCAGAGCAAGTAATACCGTATCTTCTATATCCCTACAAAATTAAAAACCAGTGGCAACAAAAGTAATTAATTTAATACTTCTTCATATAATACTGGCAAGGACCTGAAATCAAATAGAAAATGATGAGAACTCCCATGATGGAATACAGATAACTTGAAGATAGTACATAGTTACATTTTCAGCAAAGTGATAAAGACAGAAGATGAAACTAAACACTCAAATAAATAATGAAGCTCCACAAGAGACTTCAATATATTTTCGAACAATCAATAAGAGAGGCAATGAATACAACTGCCTGCCTGCATCTGCCACATGAAAATCCAGTCTTTTCCTTTCAAAAAGGGACTTACCTTTTCACTGTGGTAACAGATGCAAAGACGTGGCGCAGACATCAAAAACAAGTTCAAGCAAAAACATTCGCAGAAAGTACTTATACTTGCCAAACCCCATTAGCCATCTCTAATTTAGAGGAGGAAATCTTATATTGAAGGAATGTTGTTTCCCTATGCAACTAGAAACTGATTTGAAGGCAATAAGTTAAAGTTCTTCAGACAGAGAGCATTAGAGCACTAAACATCATAGCACGCAGAAGTTGGGCCACGTATTTTAAGTACCGCTTTTGGTTATCATAGCCAGCAATATTATCCCAGGTTATATCAACTTTTGGATTTTCTGCATTGGGTTGTTTAAGTCCATAAACTTTGACTCCCATCCCCTCCAGACTAGCAATTGTTTTGTCCTTTGCGGGAATCCTTGCAGCATCTCCCCTTGGCTTTAATTCTAAGTTTTTTGGTTGTCCTGCTGACTGTAAGATAGATGCCAAAGCATCAAGCTCCTGAAAAGTAAAACTCCCTTGCTTCATGAACTCAATTTCCTGCACAAAGAAAGGAACCTGTCAAAAACCTTGGCGAGAATCAACCTATGATTAAAAAATTATAGTTAGCAGAAAAAATGGAGGTTACACAATGACATAAAACTTGTGATGGGTAATGAGTGAATTATTCAGTTAGAAGAACTGACAGCTTTGTCGGAGCTAATGAGTGGACGAAACATGAGAATGCATAACTCCCCATCATTTGCATTTGTATCCTTTGATGGCGCTTGATCTCCACTGGTTTCATTTGGTGTTTTGGGCGACTGAGTGTTAATTGCCAGGCAACCCCACTGATCAGAGAGTTCATAATAATTATTGGCAAGTAATACTGGTTAAAGGCATATAACGAAGAAAATAGAAATAAAGAAATCAAGTAATAATTTTCGAGAAGAAAAAGAAGGTTTCAGCGATCTCAAAGGAAAAACAAAATGACAGCTGCACAACAGAACACTTAATAACCTGTCCCAAGCACGCAATATCATATCTGATCCAATACTGTTATCTTCAGTCTTGACTCCAAGACGCGAGACAAGGTTTGTAATTAATAGTGGAATTTCACAAGATGGAGGAACTTGGAACCTGATTGTCACCTGCCAATAAGCATCCATAAGGCCAAAAAGCACATTCATGCTTTATAATAACAATGACACCAAAATATAGTAATTAAAGGTGCATCCCTAAGATGGACCACAAAAGTAAATCAAACTTGCATTAGTATCTTGACTAAAAATGTGAGGCACGAAGAAAGGACTGGACACAAAGATCCCCAAAAATACATAAAGAAGTCTACCAACCTTTTGTCCCTTAACGGAAACAGTAAAACGAGGATATGAACCAAATCGGCCTCCTTTGTTCTTGAGCAATTCTTCTAGACGAGCTTTATCTCTCCTCGCGATCTCCTCCAAGTAATGATGGCTTGAGACAGGAGGAGATTCCGGTGGTGGAGGAGTTTCAGCAGATTCAGGCGGAGGTGGAGTTTGAGTTTTAGCAGCTGCCTAAAATATGTCATGTTCATGACAAATCAATAGAAGAAAGCCACAGAGTAACTATAAAACTTAATGTCTTTATCTGTGTTTGTGAGATTCACGTTTTTTCTTTTTTCAAATCTGAGGGAGGAGAGGTTGTTAAGGAGCTACGCTAATGATGGCATTTCATGCATAAATTATTATTAGATTTCATGCCATTATATTGCATAATAAATCAGTATCCTGCCATGTGCATTTTTACAAAAGAAATGAGATTTTTCTATTTTATTCACTATGCTACATACGAGTGGAAAGGATACACCATTAAACTCGGGAAAGAGGATGGACAACCAGAAGACTTTAGGAACTCAACTCAACTAGAAGGGAGAAGGGATGTTTAATTCCAAAAGATAACGGGAACACAGTAAAGGGGTATGGGATATCTAACCAGAAGACAATAGATATCATTTCCCACTGGAAGTGGTAAAATGAGGATGATATCCAAAGAAACCTTCACAAAGGGGGTAAATGAAAAATAAAATAATAACATTGGATGTCAGAAAGTGGCAGGATAAATGGCACCATTGCAACTAAACAACAGAGTCTCATCTGAAAATGGAGGATTAGATGGTATGATATGCCCCTTCTAGCACTTACAGCTCCACCTTCTTTTGAAATATTATATTTTCCATTTTTAGTTTTATTTTATCTTTTCTTGTCTTTCGTTGGTGGGGAACACAAAAATGGAAGGAGCAGACTAACCTCACCGGCATCAGCAAAGGCTACATCTAACAGTCCAAATCCAAGCAATCCAGCTAAAACCGTGTGACAAGCAAGTTCACACACTCCTTCTGGTCTTGGACCTTCTGATCCATATGTTTGGTGCTGTTTATAACTCCCTAATTGTACAAATTTTAAGTACATTTGTGATTAATAATAAGGGTTTAATTGTCATTGCATGAAGCAGGGAAGTGTAGCAAGAAAACAGAAATGAATAGTGCAAACAAAGATCCAAAACAACCCAACAGGTTGCAATTCACAACACCGACGAAACTTACATTTAACACTAGGTAAGCAATTAGCCTTTTGGTCAAATAATAGGCCTATACAACAACTATTTAACACGCGACACAAAGAAGGATGCTTAACTGCATAAATTTGAAAAGGCAGACAATCCAATAAAGTAGGAGAAGCAGTTGCCGTATAAATACCAAACACATTGCTTCTCACAGTTCTGGCATGTGAGTAAAGCTTTTAACTAAAATGAAGCTTCCAATGGGGCCAATCCTCAACATAAAGTATTTACCAGCTAATCTAATTGTTAAAGCTAGTGTATATAATAAATAGAATCAATATTTTAGGGAACATAGTGGAGTACTTTAGGGAGTGCTTTAGGGAGTGAGTGGGAGGCTTTTAGGGTATGTGTCTCCAACTTTCCTTGTATAAATATGTAACCATTTAATGAAGAAGTATCAAGTTTTCTCAGCATATTTTACATGGTATCAAGCTGAGGTTCGAGAGGGATTAGGGTTTCAGATTTTTTTTTTCCTCTTCAGCTCGGGTTTTCAGATTTTAATTTTTTCAGATTTTGAGTTTTCAGCTGCGCACCTCCCAGTTCTTTGCTGTATTCCAGAGTTTTGTCGCTGTCGCCGGCGCGCACTGTTCAAACGCGCTCCGACAATCCCTGTTGAGGTCAAGTTACCTCATTTCTCTCTGTTTTGGGTTCTTATCCAGCTGGGTTTGTTGGGTTTTATTTTAGGATTTGCTTTGTCTATTATTTCTTGCTAGTTGGCACACCTTAGTTCCACTTTCCGACCTTTTACTCGCCGTTTCCCTGGTCTGTCCGGTTTGACCAGGTTTGACTTTTGTCAATATTCATTTTTTTCTGATTTTAGTCAGACTTTGTTTTGACTTTATTTTTGGATTGAAAATGTACACAAATGGAAATCAAATAAGAAACTTTCATCAAAATAATGAAACTCGGGGATCTTATCGGAGCAACATTGTCTGTCGCTATTGTCATGAACCAGGGCCTTTAAGAAGGATTGCCCAAAGTTACATCGAAAGAATCGGTTTAACCAATCAACACATCTTGCTTTTGCTAATGGGCCTCCTGAGTCTATTTCAATTTCGGCCAATGAATATGCTAAGTTCTTAAAGTACCAAGAATCTCTAAAGTCTTCATCTATTCCCATCTCCGCCATAACTGATTCAGGTAAAATACCAACATGCCTTGTTTCCTCATCTTCCAAATGGGTAATTGACTCTGGTGCAACAGATCACATGACAGGTAATCGTGCCCTATTTACTTCCTTTAAATCTCATGCTTCAAATTCTTCAGTTACCTTAGCAGATGGATCCACATCTCATGTTTCAGGATTTGGTACCATTATCCCGACACCATCGCTTCCTTTACAATCTGTCTTAAATCTACCCGACTTATCCTAATTTGATTTATGTTAGTAAACTTACCTGTTCCCTTAATTGTTGCGTCTCATTCTTTCCCGATTTTTGCTTGTTTCAGGATCTCGTGACGAAAAAGATTATTGGTAAAGGACATGAATCTGGGGGCCTCTACATCCTTGATACTCAAATTCCCAAGTCTATTGCATGTTCTGGAATTGTGACCCCTTTTGAAGCACATTGTAGTTTAGGTCATCCTTCATTACCCTTGTTGAAGAAAATTTGCCCACAATTTTTAGTCTTTCTACATTAGATTGTGAGTCATATCGGTTTTGCTAAATACCAACGTTTGAGTTCTAGTCCTCGAGTCAAAAACGAGCTACCGCTCCATTTGCATTAGTCCGTTCGATGTTTGGGGTCCTTGTCCTATAGTGTCTAAAATAGGGTTTAAATACTTCGTTACTTTCATTGATAACTATTGTCGTATGACATGGTTATTTTCTATGAAAACTCGTTCTGAATTGTTCAATCATTTTACTACTTTTTGTGCTGAAATTAAAACTCAATTTAATGTCAGTGTCCAAATTTTGAGAAGTGATAATGCTAAAGAATACTTATCTGATTCTTTTCAAAAATACATGGTCCAACATGGCATTATTCATCAAACTTCTTGTGTGGATACGCCATCTCGGAGGAAATCCGATTTGATGAAACGATCGAATACAGTGTTGCTGAACGAAAAAATAGGCATCTCCTTGAGACCGCTAGAGCATTATTATTTCAAATGAAGGTTCCTAAATATTTTTGGTCTGATGCGGTTTCGACTGCATGTTTTTTAATTAATCGAATGCCCTCTTCAGTTCTATCTGGTGAAATTCCTTTTCAAATCCTTTTTCCCAATAAAGCCCTATTTCCCATTGAGCCGAGGACATTCGGGTGTACTTGCTTTGTTCGGGATATTCGACCACAAGTTACAAAACTCGACCCAAAATCTCTAAAGTGTGTTTTCCTTGGATATTCCCGAGTGCAAAAAGGTTATCGATGTTTCTTGTCCCGTCTTAATAGGTATCTCGTGTCCTGAAGCGTCACATTTCTAGATCAAACACCCTTTACCTACTCTTTCGATATTGTTCCTTCGACAACAACGATGATACTAATCTACACTATTACATCACCTAGTTCGACCTTCCTCCATCTCCTACTAAAACCTCCAATAACACAAGTTTATTGTCGCCGCAACCATCAAACATATCGCTCCGCTCTCGCTCCCGCTCCATGTCTGCGCGCGATTCTTCCGTCATCGGATTCGGATTGATTCAAGTCATGATCTTCCTATTGCTCTTCGTAAAGGTAAACGGCGAGTGTACTTATCCAATGTCTTCATTTGTGTCATATAATCATTTATCACCATCCTCATGCTCTTTTTTTGCATCTCTTGACTTATCTCTATACCTAAAACTACTCAGGAAGTTTTATCTCATTCGGGTTGGCGTAAAGGCTATGATTGAGGAGATGAATGCTTTAGACAATAATGGTACTTGGGACTTAGTGAACTTACTGCGCAGGTAAAAGGCTATTGGTTGTAAATGGGTGTTTGTTGTTAAAACTAATCCAGATGGAACTATTGCTCGATTGAAAGCTCGACTTGTTGCTAAGGGATATGCTCAAACATATGGAGTTGATTATTCTGACACTTTTTCTCCTGTTGCTAAGCTCACGTCTGTCCGATTGTTCATTTCTATGGCAGCCACATATTCTTGGCCTTTATATCAGTTAGACATCACAAATGCATTTCTTCATGGTGACCTTCAGGAAGAAGTCTACTTGGAGCAACCACCTGGTTTTGTTGCTCAGGGGGAGTTTGGGAAAGTTTGTCGTCTTCGTAAGTCTTTATACGGTTTGAAACAGAGTCCTCGAGCATGGTTTGGAAAGTTTAGTCGGGCTATTGAGCATTTTGGGATGAAGAGTAAATCCGATCATTCGGTTTTCTACAAACAGTCTACAACCGGTATCATTCTATTAGTGGTTTATGTTGATGATATTGTCATTACTGGAAGTGATAATAGTGGTATCTCATCTCTCAAAGCGTGTCTTCATACCCAGTTTCATACAAAAGATTTAGAGGCACTAAAGTATTTCTTAGGCGTTGAGGTGCTAAGAGGTAAGAAAGGAATATTCTTATCTCAAAGAAAATATGTACTTGATTTATTATCCAAACAGGGAAAATTAGGGGCTAAACCATGCAACACTCTATGGTCCCTAATGTACAACTTACGAAAGATGGTGAGTTATTTACGGATCCGAGAGATACAGGAGATTGGTTGGAAAATTGAATTATCTCACTATGTTATTCGTCCGGATATTGCTTAAAGTGAGTGTAGTAAGCCAATATATGTCTTCTCCAATAATCGATCATTGGAAAGTTGTTGAGCATATTTTGTGCTATTTGAAAGGAGCACACAGGCGAGGAATTCTATATAGCAATCATGGACATACTAGAATTGAAGGTTTTTGAGATCTTCGATCAAGGCGGGATCGAGGAAGATCGAAGATCTACTTGCTATGTGTGTATTTGTTGGAGGTAATTTGGTGTCATGGAAAAGCAAGAAGCAAAATGTAGTTTCACGGTCGAGTGCGAGAATCGGGGCTATGGCCAAATCTGTGTGCGAAATAATGTGGATACATCAACTTCTCACTGAAGTAGGCCTTAAAGTTTCTATACCTGCTAAGTTATGGTGCGACAACCAAGTTGCACTTCATATTGCGTCTAATCTGTCTTTCATGAACGAACAAAGCATATTGAGATTGATTGTCACTTCATTCGTGAAAAGATTCGGGAAGGCTTAATTTCTACGAGGATACGTGAAAACGGAGAACAATTGGGAGATATCTTCACAAAAGCTCTTAATGGATTTCGGGTTGATTATCTTTGTAACAAGTTGGGCATGATAAATGTGTATGCTCCAACTTGAGGGGGTGTTAAAGCTAGTGTATATAATAAATAGAATCAATATTTTAGGGAACATAGTGGAGTACTTTAGGGAGTGAGTGGGAGGCTTTTAGGGTATGTGTCTCCAACTTTCCTTGTATAAATATGTAACCATTTAATGAAGAAGTATCAAGTTTTCTCAGCATATTTTACACTAATCAAGGTTTGGATCAGTTTGGAGCTTGACCTAACATGAATGAATATTCAAATATGTTTAACATGATATGAATGTAATATAGAAACAAGTCCAACATGATACTGACCTAAACATACAGGCATTTCACTAAAAGAGAGACTGTGTGAACCATATCTTCATGTCCATTTGCTTCTCTAAAAGTTTTCATTTTGGAGTTCGCTCTTATTCATACGACAATGTTCACAATTAATGATCTGATTAAGTAAAAAGTTTAAGTTGTTTTGCCAGGATCTTGTATGGTGAAAGCAGCACCCAAGGTAACAGACAAACATCTTTTTCTGATTTATTAGGTATATGTGCTAAATTCAACAATTGATCTATTTCCCAAGGCACCAGACAGTGCTGTTTTCTGATTTATGCGGTATGTGTCCTTAAGCTTCTGCTTGTTCCACTCCAAAATGCGACGGGGAGAGGATGAGCAAAAATGAATTTCAGAATTTGGCAAGAAGAGGTCTACAAGAACATCTCACGTTTGTCTAAAATTAAAATGAGAATATAATACTCAATATTCTCTGGACAAACAATATAGATTTTAATCACTATTAATCACAGGGGCTTACAAGTAACCAACAACTCAACTCAACTCAAACAGTTATTACCTTAAAACAAGGAGCAAATCACAAAGTGAACAATTTAATAAATCGTCGAGGCATAAGCACATTCTATACTCCTCTTAAGATTTCTAAAGACAATTGAGTAGGTACAATTTTCAGTCAAAATTCAGCGTTTCCAATCCAATAACAGGAACCATGGAAAAGGAATTCTTTGGACAAACATCCGAGCGAATAGTCTCAACGACTCAAGTTTAGGGGACTTCGCGTTTCAAGAACAATTAAGGAGTGAGTTACTAAATGTTCCCTGCAGTGACACAAATATCCCGAACACCGGATAATCACGAACTAGAGAACAGAACGTAAAAGATTAACACAAAAAAAAAAAAAAACAGAAAAGAGGGGGTATCATACGATTGCACAGAGGTGGTGAGAGTGGGAGGCGAGGAGCTGAGGAGTGCGAAGGACGAGGGCTCAAATTTTTGGCGGAGGCGATCGTACGGCAGGACCGGAGTGTTCGACCGAGACGCCAAATCGACGCCATGGAAGAGAATTACGCGTCCTCTCTTACGGAAGACGGCGGTGTTTTCGTGGCGCTGAAGAATCAGGGAAGGAGGCTCGCTTCACTTTACAGTGCTCTCTCCCAAATTCGAATAACGTTCACTAAACAGGCAAAAGAGTCAATATGTAAACTGAATAAATATGTTGCTGTGTAAAGTCGATGAATATTGAAAAACATTTTTTTTTTTTTGAGATGATTTATTGAAAAAACAATTTAGGAAAAAAGAAAAAGTCGGTTCGGAAAACTTGAAAGTCTCTCCATTCCTATACTATTTTCTTGAACAATAATGTCAGTCGTCGATAGCATCTACAATACCAGGAATCGATGAACCCGATTATTGTAATTGCTCGGGATACCCTTTTTTAGCTTATTGTTTTGGGGATTGTTTAGAATTTCTCTATAAAATATGGTCAAAGCCTGATTCAGCCCGGAATATATTCGAATCAAAAATCTTAGTACTACATATGGTGAATTAATATATAAATGTATACTTTATTTTATTATTTTTTAAATGGGGTACTGAAAATAAATATTGTTTTCCAAAAAGTCAGAATATTTTCATTATTTCTTAAATAAAACACATTCTACACAATTCAGATAGGCTCAATACGTCAAGTCAAAGTCGAATACGATTATTAAGAAATGTGTGAAAATTCAATTAATTAAATTTATTAGCCATTAGATATGTTAGATCCTAACACCTAAATTGGGTTCATCGAGGCTCTAAGGTCAAAACGTCCATAATAACCTAATGATTTGCCTATAAACACCCATAGCCTTCATAATTAATAGGTAAGTAATTTGTAAAACAATTAAAAGTCTCGTGTTTTCAATATTATTTTTTTGTTTGATTTGATTTGGGTATGTGAGGGCCCTACGACCTACACTCCTAATCGTGTTTTGTGACGCAAGTAAAAACCCATTAAGCAATTTGAATTTGCCAAAATACTTCAATTAAGTGATACCACATATTCCCTATTCACAATCTACTAAATACACATAAAATATTTTCTCCTCAAAATGTCATAAAGAACTCCAAACCCGAGTTTTATATGTTGAAAATCATAATGTTCTTTGAGCCGTTTAGTTGGCCTTAATGTGAGGGATATCACACGGTTTTGTAATATTTCACACCTTTTATCTTGTTTGGTTCAAAAAACTCAAATACTGAAAATGCTTGGCCCGGTCATTTATCACCCCAATTTTGTTATACCATATCCCACCCTAGTGGTGGGATGTAGATTAACCCCTTTATCCTTCAATATGCATTTACCTACTTACCCCTACATTTGTCTTCCAAGCACAAAGATACGCAAGCCTGTTACATTCAATCGATTTTTCCTTCCGCCTCTCACACTTCTTCTCCTTCACTGAGGTTGTGTATCACTTCGAACCCTAGCGCCGCGCCCGGGTATCAATGTAAGTTAGCCTTTTGATCTCTGTTTAGTTTACTTTTCTCAATCGATTTTTCCTTCCGCCTTTCACACTTTCTTCTCCTTCACCGAGGTGCGTGATCGGATCGAACCCTAGCGTCGCGCTGCGTATCAATGTAAGTTAGCCTATTGATCTTTGTTTAGTTTACTTTTCGTAAATGTAATGGTTGTTTACGATTTCTTCATTTCTATTCCTTTAAATCCTTGTAGGTTTTGTTCGAGTTCTCGGCGTCGATTTCGTCGCCATTTCGAAAGGTTAGTCTTTGCCGCCACTTCATCTTAGGTTTTTAATCTTTAGCTCATTGTTTCACCTCTCGTTTTGTTATGACCATCTCTGTTTTTTCACCTCTGTTTGTTATTGTTGAATGCTTTGTTTCATTGGGCTATGTCGTAAGTTAGCTTTTGAGAATATGATGGTTGTTTTTATTACTTATATTCGAGTGAAATATGGTGATTGTTGAATCTTATTTTTGATGAAAGTAAAATTTATTGCCTGAAAATTGGAAACAGATTTAAAGCGCAACTTCAAACCATTGTTAAAGTCAATTATTGGCATTATTTAAGCAAAAACCGGATGTTCAACTTTTGAAAAACATATAATCTTTCAAACCAAACACTAAATTGGAAATCCTCAAACTGGATAATCTGGGGCAGAATCATAAATTCATAAATTCAATAGACAGACATGCACATTATTTTTTCAGATGCAGTATTTCTTGAAAACATATATATATGTTGTTTTTGTTTTCATACTATCAATCCTCATTGCAAAGAATGGTGGTGCTAGAGATGGCATTTGAAATTTCGAGGAGAAGGGTGAGATATTTTTAGTAATTGAAGAAGTAATGGTAGAGAGTTTTTTCGTAATGAATATGTTGGTTAGGACAATTCGACGAGCTAGGAATCGAATAACAAATCGCACTGTAGGAATTAGATATTGTATGGTAGATAAGATACCTAAACAAGTCGAGCATTTAAATGACTTGATTGCACTTAATGATGTAGATGTCAGATAACTTAAGGATGACACGAGTTGCATTTGCTAGATTGTGTTACTTGTTAAAGCATGTTGGGGGCTTTTAGATTCTAGATATGTGTCTATTACGAGGAGAAAGTAGCCTTATTTCTATCTGTGCTCGCCCATCATAAGAAAAACCGGATTGTGCGTTTTGATTTCAAGAGGTGCGGGCAAACAACAAGTAGGTATTTCCATGATGTTTTAAATGCTGTTTTGAGGCTGCATCATTTACTCCTAGTAAGTCCGAATCCAGTTGAGGAAAATTGCACCAATCCGAGATGGAAATGGTTTAAGGTAAATATTATTGTAATTTAATTCCTTCAAATATACAAGAGGCAATTCAATACCAAAAACTCTTCATCATCTATAAATTTTGACGTAACCTATGGTGTCTGTAGGGTTGTCTAGGAGCTTTAGATGGTACCTACATCAAAGTGATGGTATCTGATTCAGATAAGGCGAGATATAGAACAAGGAAAGGCGAGATAGCCGTTAATGTTCTTGGCGTATGTGATATAAATATGAACTTCATTTATGTGCTTAGTGGTAGGAAGGTTCTCTGCAGATTGTAGGATTTTACGTGATGCGATTACTAGGGCCAAATGGTCCGAAAGTCCCCCAAGGTATCGTATATAAATAATACCATTTTTCGGTTAAAGTTGGCCTGCTTTGTGGACTTTCACATTTGGTAGTTCAAATTGAATAACATTAAAAATTGATCTTGATGACGATGTGAGGTAATTTTTATCTATGTGACAACGGTTACACGAATGCCGAAGGATTTCTAACTCCATACAAAGGGATTAGATACCATTTGAAATGGGGGGAGGAACGACCATTCCACAAAATCGCGTGAATTTTTCAATATGAACCACTCGAAAGCTCGTAATGTTATTGAACGGACTTTTGGTCTCTTGAAAAACGATGGGCTGTCTTTGAGCCAAACATTTTACGATATAAAGATCCAAAATAGGATGATTATGGCATGTGCTCTTTCGCATAACTTTATCCGCTTAGAGTTGCCTATTGATCCAATGGAGGAAGAGTTACGCGATGAAGATGATGATGAGGATGATGATGATGATGAGAACATCGAATTTATTGATACCGTAGAGTCGTCACAGGCGTGGTCTAATTGGAGAGATAATTTATCTCATTCCATGTACAACGAGTGGAGAGGTTTAAACTAGATTGTAGTGATTTTAGAAAAGAAAATGTACTTAAATATTCAAGGTGCATCTTGTTAACAATATTTTGGCTTGATGATATTACATTCATTTTATCCTATGTTTGGGTATTTTCATTGGTATTGTTTGTCTTTAATAACATTAACTGCTCGTTTATTTATCGTGAACAGTCTCATATTTGCTCTGTTTCTTTATTGTGAACAGTCTCATATTTGCTGTGTTTGTGATTAACTGGCTGGGAATTTGTGATTAAGCGGGCGATTCTCGAATAATGAATTTGTGATTATTACATTCATTTTATCCTATGTTTGGATTTGTATGTGTGGATTTGTATAGTTTGCGCAAAGATTCTCGAATAAGCTGGTTTGAGATTTTGTGGATGTTTCTTAAATTTTTTTTCATTAGGTGGTCGTCATGGAGGGTTTCACTTGTAAAGGCACCAAAGGCGCACGTAGAAGGAATGACAAGGGTAGAAGAAGCTGGAGTCGCCGAGAAGAAGAAGTTTTAGTTGCAGCTTTGAAGGAAATTGTTATTACGGGGTGGAAGTCTGAAAATGGGTTTAAGATTGGGTATCTACAAGCATTAGAACAAGAAATGGCGAAGGCTCTACCTGGTACTGATCTTAAAGGGATCCCACACATCAATTCCAAAATCCATGTGTGGAAGAAGGATTATGGGAGCCTCGTCTCAATGTTATCACGCAGTGGTATAGGCTGGAATGACTCTACGAAGATGATTGAGGTGCACGACGAGGTGTGGGCTGACTACGTAAAGGTAATGAGTTAAATTTGGTGGTTACTTATTTTTAGCTTTTGCAATATCATACAAATAGACCTAGGCGACGTAATAGATTTTATAGGTACATTCTCCGATTTCTTGTCTCTTTGTGATGGGTTAATATTTTGTAGGTTGATGCAACGCTTGGCTTATGAGATTCAAGTCCTGGCCATTTTACAACGATTGGGTTAATATTTTTGGAAAAGACAGGCAACGGGAGAATATGCGAAGGATTCACCGGTTGTCAATAACGTGTTAAATGGTACAACGACTCCAGGCACGAAGAGCCCCCAAATCAATTTGAAACTTGTTTGATGAGAGCCACGATGGCGAGAATATGTCCGTTTGTCAACCTGAAGAAACACTGTAGAAGTCTCGGATCCACAAAGAATACGAATGCTAGTAAAAGAAAATCAGAGAATGCGAGGACCTCTGGTTGAAATCATGGGCACATATTTTAACACAAACGCAAGGTTGAGGTTAGGCAATATAGCCAAACATATTGGGTTCGAATATGATATTTTTGTGGCTAGGAAGGAGGTTTTGGGATGGTATGCAAAATAGAAGGGCTAAGCTTGCGGGAGAAACTCGGTCTCAAAGCTTTTGGTTAAGAATACGGAAGATCTCGAGTTATTCTTGATTTGCCCTGAAGCCAAAGCCAAAGCCGAGTTCGCAAGGATGAAAGCGGTTTGGGTGTGATTATGGGAGTAGGAATTTGTAATATTTTGTCGATTATTGGGTTCTACTTGAATATTTTTGTAAAACTGTTTTTATGCCCTTGAATAGTCACGATGTATTTTTGAACCTGGCATTAACTTGGATGTTGAATTGGTTATGTATTTTTGAACATGGCATTAACTTGGATGTTGAATTGCTTATGTATTTTTGAAAACTTGGTAGCAAACAGGTTGAATGAAATGTTGTTTGAAATTGCTGTGTTTTATGAAACATGTTGATGCTGATGTATTTTATGAAATTGTATGAACCTGGGATTAACTTGAAACATGTTGTGTTTTATGAAATGTTGTATGAAACAGAAGTCTTTGATGTATTTCAAATTTTTGATGGCCTGCAAATTTTTTAATGCTTTAGTTGTTATGCTTCAGTCGTCAAATTTTCAAACATGTATCAAACAGAAGTTTATTTGTAGTGCTTTAGTTGTCAAATTTTTAATTCTTGCACTTTCATTGCTAAACTCAACGCCATTGAGCATGTGGGTGGTTTACAAATTTGTTCATTCAAAAATGAGTTGTTGAACAGGTTGTTTTAACAGTGGCATTTGACAGCTCATAGTTGCTGTGTTTTTTAAAAATTAACTCTAAGGCACAAATAGTTCAAAGGTAGAAATAAATAGCAACATAACTCTCATAAATTGCCAATACATGGTGTAAGGTTACGTAGGACAAAGTCGTAACATCAAGGCAATCTAGAGTAGACAGACCCAAGTGACTCAAATATGCTAATGCATTAAGACGCAACAAACTGACACGAAAATACGACAAACTGACACAATATCACCATAATGATGATACGGAAATACAAATAACTGACACGGAAAAACGAAAAGCAAACTAAACAATTAGACCATACAATAAGTCTGAGTTTCAATGCTTCTTCAGAGACGAGTTCGAAGCGCTTGAGCTGGTTCCTTTAGGCGAGAGCGGTGGACGGGCACTCGTGCTGGGTTTATCCCAGTGTTTCTTCAGTTTGCTCAATATCTCATCAGTAGAAGACAATCTTGAGGGGGGGTTGTTCGGGTCTGGTAGGGATGAACCGCCCGATGAGTCTTCTTGATACCATGCCAACTCGTCCCAGAATGAGTTGTTTGTGTTGTCAGACGCACTTTCGAGACCCACTATCCACTGTTTGTAGCCATTATCTTCTGGTTCCTTGTCATCATCATGATCACTCGATATCTCGATGATTTCTTTTTTCAGTTTTTCAAAATCAGTATCATTTCCTATATTGACACTCTCGGAGTCACTACCTTCTTGGAAAATGCAGCAGAGTCCATCAAAATCAGCTTCTCCTTGTATCATGTAAGCCATTCCCAGCTTCTCTTCCTGAAACCCACAAAGATTTGATATTAATATGAGATATATAACATTGTTGGACATACAAAAATGCATTATTTTGACAGAAGGTAGCCTGAACTGAACACATACCCTGATGATGTAGTCCCATAAGAGTTGGTCACATTCAACTTTGTTCGAGAAAGGATTGTAAACAACCCCGCTCAAATGAATGATCCGATTGAAAACTTGGTAGCGTTCTGCAGATTTTGGTCCTTTGAACGCAATAGGCATAGTCGAATTTAGTACCGAATTGCTTATTAACTGCTCCATTGCTTCCGAAATTGCCAAGGTGTTTATGTCTCCAACTTTGAAATTTCCTCGGCCAGTTTGTTCAACTAAGTAGTGGATAAATGTTTTATCCACATCCTTAGTCCAACTCGCATTGTAGAAGACTTTAGCTTGTGAGATGGCGCCATTTGGTACATTCTTCTTTGGAGGCATATTGTATGGTGAATGATCGAGATTTGATGCACTCATCGAGTTGTTGGGCACGATATTAATAGAGTTCTCTCAACACATACACGTAGAAAGATATTTGTACAATAATCAAAGACGCAGGGGCTATGTGACAAAACACTGTCCAAATTTTATTTTGAAGATCATGACACAACATCCAAATCATAAAAATACAAAAGGAAGGTCTGGAAGGCAGCATCAAAGATGATCTGATTGAATATGGAAAATAGAAAGAAAGGCTGAAAAGTGAAAAATTCATTCATGGATGCAATATTTGCTGGAAAGTGAAAAATTGATTCATATCACAAGTCTCATTTGACAGTCTCATGTGGATGCAATATTTGCTCGAAAGTAAAAATTGAAAAGGAAATAGTAGGAATTTGACAGTCTCATTTGACAGTCTCATATTTGCTGGAAAGTGAAAAATTGATTCATGGATGCAATATTTGATTCCTGGTTCTCAGATTTTATTCCTGTTTACAATATTCTGATTTGAATATCTTTTGATTCCTGGTTGCAATATTTGATTCCATTTCAGTTTTGTAGCCATGTAGCCCTCTTTTTGTATGCATTGTCAAATTGACTGCCAAAATTGAAAGTGAAGTGTATGCATTGTCACATGCATTTGTTAACTCCATGTCATTGTCACATGCATTTGTTCACATGCAGGTGCAAATTCCCCTCATGATCAAGACAAAACAAACTCTCTCAATCTTTCTGGCTGATGTTTAAGAAACATCAAAACACACGATGCAAATAGTCAGATCAACAACCCCACTCAATTATAAACCAAAAGTGATGAACATCTTAAGAACATCCAAATACGCAGTGCAAATAGTTTAGCACAACAAAACACCATTTCATTCTTTGATTTGTTTGGATTTATAGAACATCGATAATCTATTACAAAACAAGGATGATCTATTTAATTATCCAACTTTAGAAACTACAGAGAACTAAAAATAATCTATTACAACAATCCGGTTCATAACAAGCCCACTAAACTATTAACATCATAGGTGCAAATAGTCTAATTAATAATAATAACAATTCAAACATTCACATGTGCAAAATAGTCTAGATCAAAACCCACAAAATCTCATCACTTTCAACAACTACCAATTTGGCCTCATCATTTGTTCCTCCATTGACGCCCTCGTCTATTTCATCTTCATCATCGATCAAAAGTGGATTTTCGGGATGACAACCAGGCTCATTTGAGAAGTCAATCGGAGCCGCGTTTCCTATTTTGAAAACTTTGAATGCCGTTTCATAGTAAGGAAAACCATTGGTCGAAAGTATCGTTGTTGAAGTTTCCGCACATGAACAACTCATTAGATACACACACGTAAATTCGGTGACAACAAATTAATCGAAAAAATCTCTATTTAGTTTCCAATATATTTACCTTTCCAATCGTTTCGAGTAATTGCCATCTACGTGAACGACGTTCTGTTTCTCATCAAATTCATTTGATTTTCTTAATATATCTTAAAAATGCTTCAAAACGGTTCGAAATAGTTGAATCGATTTTTCCCGGACGACACTAAACTCTTTTTCAAATTGTCTTCTAAGTTGCGAAGGTATAAAACGAATGAACGAGTTAAACTCGGAAGGGTCATCCAAATGGAACCAACGAGCGGAACAATCCAACATTTTGTATAAATAGTCTTCTTCTTGAGTTTTCCAATAAGGTGATTGTATGATTCATGATGATTTGATTTATTGTCCTCAAGCATTGCTAAGACTACAATATAGTAAATACAATTGATTATTAATTGTTGTGAGTAATAGTACACATCACCAAATACTTAATACAACTACAAGAACAAGTACTTAATACTAAATCCACATCAGCCATATACTCAAATAATCCAATTCAAACATGGAATAATTTCTAAGATAAGTACTTAGTACAACTACAAGAACAAATACATGGAAAGCTGCAAATACTTGATTAAAGCGTCATGAAGAACTAATCGAAATCATCTGTTACAATGACTATTAAATAAGTAAGATAAAATTCAGCAGCTTAATGATTCCATTACAATCAAAGATCCCAAAAAAGGTTTGGTTTAAACTAAGAGGCCGACTTCACTTCAATTGGATTATCATCAAATTGCAAAGAATATGACAACACCGGGATAGTCCAAGAAACTATCAACGTGATGATATATTTTCGTTCACGTAGCTTTATTTGATTAATGGTGTCTTGATTTGGTTTATTGTCTTTATCGATCCTGGGATGATTTGAGTAGATCGTATGCACATCATTGGGTCAAACCACTCAAAGAAACCACACCTACGATCCTCGCATGATGGTTTCGTTATTTAGATTTCACTATATTTTTTCAACGTAGATGATCTATTTCGTAGGTCAATTAATCTAGTTTATATCTAAAATTAAGCGGCGTAATCACAAAAAATAAACGTACGGGACAAGCTGTGAAATCTACGGCCAGGATTTTTTTCTCGGTCCCACGATGTCTTTAATGGTACTTCAATGCCACGATCACAAAACTTGATAACATGCGAACTTTTCGGTATGGTGACCAAATGAGTTTGATTTGCTTGGGGACACTACACATACCACAGACATTAAAAACAGAAATTGGGTATTCTAACAACTACACGAATCACCCTAGGATCACAATATTTGACAAACAACTACGAGAATTATAAAGAATCGAAACAAATAGAAAACTATTTATGGCGAATCACCCTATGAAACCGAATTATAGAGAATCGAAACAAATAGCAAACTGAAGTGAAATTGAACATCACTAAAATTATGTAATCAAAGATAACATTGTGAACATCAATGTGTATATATACAAAAATAGTTCACGGAAATGATTTGTACTGAAAAAAAAAAAGAAATACAAGTAGATGGAAGCTGATACTCTTATGCACAGAATCTTACTTTCAAAATGAAGTATAAGCCGCTTGAAATTTCCTGCAAGTAGGGATTTGATTATGAAAAACGAAAGAAATATCCAAATCAAAAAATCAAGATACCTTGATTTTTAGGAAATCAGACAAATAACAAAAATTAAACAAGAATCTAATAAATCAAACGGGTGGAAGAAGGGAATAATTACCTCGGGTTCAATTTCGAGACAGATGCGAAAATGATGTTCAAAGGCGCACACTCGGAGGGCTTCGGTTGGGAGTAAATGGTGTTCTTTTTTAATGAGATGAAGGGTTTGGGTCGAAAGTAATAAATGGCTGAATTAAGAGGAAGACAAAAGTGTAAAAAGAGGGACAAATGTGGAATAATGGAAATAAGTTAAGGACAAATATGTAATATAACAGTGTATCAGACATTATTACTTAACTTCAATCAAACACTTTATTACTAAACCCACCCAATCCAACTCCCCAATCCTTGAATCAAACGATTATTGGGCCATATTATATCCATTGGATAAGGTCAAAAAGTTGGAATGGAAATAATCAAACCCATTAATGAATTCAACCAAACAGGCTCTCAATGTCCTTTTTCTTTTTCTCCGTGGAAAAAGGAGCCTTATCCAACAATCCTCGGCCCCGTATCCCCTCTATCACTCATCTTAAAGCCCAAGACCTACAAGGTCATTTATTTTTTTGGAAAAGTTGTGGTTGGGCGTTTTGGCGTTTTTGGTTGTTCAACAATTTATCATATCCAAAAGTAGAGACACCTAAACTTAAAAATGTACATAAATTCCTCAAAAATTCTACATTACACCATAAAATGCCATCATTAGGGATGGCAATGAGAGCAGAGATAGATGCGGGTAGGGTGCTCATCCGCCTAACTCTTAATGGGACGGGTATGTGTATGTTTATTCGGATTTGGGATGGGTATAATATGCAAAATCAATACCCATTTATAAATGGATAAGTGCGAATTTGCCCACTAAAGTACCCTACTACCGAACAGAAACTTATATAATCCGGTGAGGGTATCGGTTATCCGCGGATACCCAACCATATATATATATATAGAGGATAAATAACAAAGTATTTTAGAATAATTAAGGAAAATATTTTTAGCTTAAATAGATGAAGTCCAAACATAGATTTCCATTTTGGGCAAAAATATATGGAATTGTTACTTTTATTTTTATTTTTTCAAGCTTGATAGAACTCGATGTTATGATGATATAATTATATGGATTAAATGATGTATTAGTTGATCGATTAAATCTATGTTCCTTTTCATTTAGTTGATGAATAGTCTTATATAATAATTTATTTTTATTAGAGTACCTATTTGAATAGCATTTAAATATTTATATAGTTATATTTTTTATAAAATAAATGGGTTAAGTGGATATGGGTAGTATGCAGGTATTAACAAATGAGTTTGGGACGGATACGGGTAATAGTTATAATTATTTAATATGATTTGGGATGGGTACAGATACTAATAATATTATAGGATTCGGGTATGGATACTCTTAAATGGATGAATATCCTACCTATTGTCATCTCTAGCCATCGTCTCTATTCTTTGCAATGTCGTCTTAAGGTCATGTTCTATGATATTTATTTAATTTCTTTAGTTTTTGTATGTGCAACAAAGTGCAAACAAATCACTCCTAATCCTCTATTGAATGATCTGTTATTTTAATATACTAGTATATGTCGAATGTAGAAAATAACATTATGATATATATGTCATGTACAAGGACGAATTCAGGAACTTTTTTTATAATGGGTGCATAAAACAAATAAAATTATAAAGTACATCAAAATAATTAATGTTGTACATTTTTTTAACATAATTAATATGTAGTTTTTAAAAGTTTATATCACACTAATAATGATATATAGCATTATTAATACTTTTTAATTAATTTATAATATTATTTAATTAGTGATAGTATGATGTTATAATGTTATTAATGTTTTATAAATTATAATTTTAGAGGATAGTGTTATATAAATAATAAATAAATAGAATTAAAAAAAAAAAAAACTAAGGGGCAAGTGCCCTCATAGTGGAAGTGGTAGCTCTGTCCTTGGTCACATACTAATAATTAAACAATATAAAATATAATAGCAATTCGACAACAAATTCTTTTTTTTTTCTTCTTCTCAAGTACAAAGGAGAGGTGATAAAAACCGAACCTCAGATGAGCTCGTGCTATCAAAATGCTCATTGCAAGAATTAATCATTAAGTTTAAATTGTAGAATCTCCTCCCAATTTCAAGCCCAAATTTTAAAAAACTACCCCTATCATTTTTTTTCTTCATAATTTACTTTTGGTGGTTATATATGTACGAGGTTTGAAATAATCAAGAATGTAAACAAACTTAACGCGCAAGAATGTCTGGTGACAACCTGCGAAGTTTATGGCATGGGATTACCGGAAATGTAATCTGAATCTAAAACATGGAACGCAAGAGAAGCTAATTAATCAGTTCATGAATAAATGAACATGCTTTAGTCATGTGAGTTATGTTACTTATGTACTGTGTACAGAACCTGTCATCGGACAATAGCATTATTAGCTGCACGTTCTAACACTACATATAATATCAAATCACTGACACCAAACTAGGAACTCCATAATAGTGGTGGAGTATTATGCAATAAAGACATTAACTTAATTACAACCATAATAAGACCGGATGTAATAAGTTAATGCTAATAATGCCCCAAACGTGACAACAGGATTATCTCTTAAGATGTCCTCTTTCTTTTGGTGTGCTTAAAAATTAATGATTTTACATTTTTCCCATCACCATGCTTCCAAATTTCATAAGCGAGTACATGTTTTCATAAGTGAGTTTCTTGGGCCTAAAGTATGAATAAACCGGTAGATGGGTTTCAGGTTTTACCTAGCTTTTCGATTTAAGTAAATACAGGATGAGATTTTCTGTTCCAAAATAGTGTTTTATCTCATATTCCACCGTATAGATGATTGTCATGTGTATAAAATTTGTCATATTAAAAATCCAAAATTTAAGCTTGATTTATGCTTTAAAATTAAAAACCCACTATTAATACAGGTGTCAATGTGAAGTATGAGTTATAACACTCTTTTGGAACATAAAATCTCATCAAATAAATACAGGTCATGAAAGGTTATGATATAACCAGTTGACTTTAGATAGCACCAATTGACTTTTGTACAGGGTCATTTTTTTTTTTTTTTTTTTTTGCTTGGAGGAAAGGGAAACTTTCATTAATCATCAAATAATGTTTACATCATCAGAACGAAATCGCTCAAGCCTATCAGGTAATTACTCCTAATTCCAGAAAAACTCTGTATTAGGTGTATCAACAAAATGAGCTAGTTCATGAGCTAGACAGTTTGCACTTCTATGGATGAAAGAGGAACTCGAACGTTTCTCGCATTGGGTACCTTATTTGAAATGATTTATCTCTATTTTATATGTCACGACTTAGACCTCAAGGGTCTTTCTTACAACTTAAACCTCTTGGGCTATTTTGTATCTTTAGGTTGATAGTAAAGTGTTAGACTACTTGGCCTTCTGTGTAATTGTATTTTGGGTTTCAATAGTTAATTGGGCTAAAATTGAAAATTAACTTGTAAAAATTACCCATGTCACCGTGGCTAAGTGTGAATAAATCCATAATATAGAAAGAAAATTTGAAAAAGGTCGTTCACAAAGCTAAACATCTAAACTCAAAACAAAAAAATATATGCAAATATATCAGATTAGAAAATGGAAAACAAAGATCCGTCGGAAATTAAAGATTATGAATTAATGATTCAATATCAATAGTTTAGATTTTTGGAAACCCAGTGTATTGCAAAATACTAACTCCGACATTTTTTCACAAAAAAAAATAAAAATCAAATCAGTAGCTTTTTTACCACATTTTTATAAATATGTCCTAAATATACACCATTGGACTTTGGAGCAATCATAAACTAAAATGGATAAAAGTTCAAAGTCCGGGATTATCCCTGTTTTTTATTATCTTCAATTTTTATTCAGTAATTTTTACCGCAGTAAAAGAATAATAACTGGCCAATAGCTCCGGTACACTGACCAAAGGATAAAGAGCAAATTGATTTAACATATATATTCTGATATAGTGATATTCTTGTGAAGCAGTTGTCAAATGGAAACATTTTATGAAATGTACAGTGTACTGCTCATGTACACCAGAAACAGACAAGAAATTACTGTTGGCGTGCGTTTTGGTCAACAAGCAAAAATATGTAAAGGATTTAACACGTGGAAATATAAACGTGCGTAACGTATATTTATTTTTGGCTAATTCTGCCTTTTTTGCATAATGCCGAGCCGAACTATTGGGGTCGGTCTTTCTTACAATCTTTTTTATCTCTTTTTCCTCCTTTTTTTCTTTCTCTCTATCAGCCTTTTTATACCCCTTCGAGTAAGTGGGTTTACAATAGTCATCTTTTCACTAACTATTCATTAACTAGTAAAATAATTAAAGAAAGACACATGTCCCTCTCTCTCTGTGCATGTATCGGTCAAATCTTGCCACTTGTCGACTTCTCTTTATAACTTTTCGACATGTGGCGTTTCGATATCAATAAAGTGTTAAGTATGGGCAAGTGATTACTTCTATGAATCTGTCGCGCATGCGTTTCCCGCCGAAATTTGGGCTCGGGGCTCGGCGGCCGTGTTGCGGTTGGGCTCGGTAATGGGCGAGCCTAGTTCGTGACGTGTTTGTCGCGCACCATTGCTGACGTCACTCGCAGGTCGCTTACTCGGATGTGTGTTGGAGTGATGACTTGGATTAATTTCTTCCAGCTCGGCTCGGGTATCATCAAAGGCCCCCAAGTTTGATTCCGAGAGAAGAATTTCTGAAGTCGGAGTTAAACTTTAATGCTAATGATGAACATTTAATGGGGAAACGGATTTCTCAAAGGTTTTGTTCTTTCTGGCATGTCGCGTAGTGATTAATGCCGAAAACGGCGCATTAATTTGGTTGCCATAATGACAGACACGTGGCATCTTGTGGTTGGACCAATCTTGCGCAGAACCGAAAAAAAATACGCGTCGATTCTGTCGGCGGGCATGGGGACGCGGCGTTTTTCGACATGTTTGACGCTTTTGAGTTTTTAAAAGGCGTGTCTTTTCGAATAAACGCCTCGTTTATCGAGGAACCCCATCTATAAATACCTTCGTTTCCCCTCATTATTCACTTTCGCAACTATTAACCTTTGAGCTAAAGTAACTAAAACCGAAAGCGAAATTTGGTCGGCTTTCCAAGTTCAGAGACTTGAACTTAGGTATTTTTTTCGAAATACTCTCCCTTTACCTATAAATGTCTTCTTTTGAGGATAGTAGAGTCGTAGTTATAGTGTAGAGGTTGAAATTGAAGATCCTCCCTCCGAACCTTCTATTTATTTTCTCACAAAGACGGGCGATCTCCGTCTCATAGCCCGAGCATTATTCGGATATCTTCTCCGGATTCTCCATGAAGTGGAACGTCTTTGGGGCGGACTCATACTATCTTTAATCCGACGCCGGTGACTGTCTTTAGAGAGGAACTGTATCACCGGCCTTGACCGGGCACAAGAGAGTTCCGACGAAGAATCCCCGAGTGTTGATTTTAGGTAGACGCAAGAAGAAGAAAATATGGACCCATCGGAGCCCGGAGCGTGATAACGTGGAGCGGGTAAACGAACCCTCCGGTGATTCGAGGTAGGAGAGGCCACAAGGTCCTATGGGTCATCGTAATGGCGACGGCCGGCAGGAGGAGGCCTCGCGCTTCGTGTTGAGTCTCGGTGGACGCCGAGCGATATAAATGATATCCCAAGCATGCTGATGATCCGGGAGATGGGAGAGCTCCAGCGAAGGTATCGTATTCCAAATGGTATCCATTTCTGGGTACCGGACGGACCGAGGTCCCCCCAAAGACCCGCCCGTGGGTTACGTGGGTATTCATATCGCCTTGCCTTCTATTCGGATGCGGTTCCCGCCGGTTTTTCTCACGCGGTGGCTTTGCAAGTGGGGTATGCATCCGACCCAAGTTCATCCCATTACGTGGGGCGGGATTATTGGCCTCTTGGTGATGTTCCACCTGAGAAGTACCCGCCCTAAGTTCAAAGAAATGAATGAACTTTTTCGCCCTGGCGAGCAACTCCTTCATCAAAAGGTCATCGTCCGGATGGTATTATGTACTGAGACCCGGGGTATCCGGATAGTTTAGTAGAAGGTCTTCCTTCATCGTTGAAGGATGGAAAGAAAAATGGCTCAGGAGTGAGCGAGTGGCAAGCTCGCGTGGAGGACGGGCGAAGGAAGGAGACATCCTTTATCCTCCTTCGATTTTGTTTTTGGTTATAGTAAGTCTATATCCTTTCTCCTTACTCGCTTTTGCTATTTATCGTTTCTTTTTGTGATTGACTTTTGTCTTTTTACCTTTATAGAGAACCGCCATCAAAAGGGCCTTTGTCGGCCACCTTCATCCGCAGGCTGGAAAATATCCAGGCGAGGTGCCGAGATAGCGGGTGAGAGATCGCCACCGAGGCCAATTTGGCGCGGCGGCTTGAGGCTGCGCTCCGCCGACCCCGAGACCGAGGGGGCGGCTCGGGATGAGGCGGCTGAGCAGGAGGTGGAGGTTGAGAGAGAGACTCAGCAGGATCCTCCTGGTAATGAACAAGTACGGACCCATTCTCCAGGGGAGCAGCCGGCGAGAACAGAGCGAGCTACGCCGTCCCCTGCGACGGCTAGCCCTGTGGGCAGATCATCTGCGCCCGTAGGGCAAACGCAGACTCCAGAGCCGCCGAGTGCGGCTGCCGTTCGAGGTAAACATTGTATTTTTCACACTTCCTTTTGGAATGTCATTTTGTTTTCTTTTAATCTTCTAACTGTGGTTGCTTTGTGTAGGGCGCGGCTTGGATTTGCGTGCACGTCTTCGCAGCGTGAGGAACACGGCCGCGCGGCGAACTCGGGCGGCTGCCGATCAACCTGCGGATGTGGAGGCGGCTCGGAGAGAAGATATCCGGGCCGGTAAACGTCCTGCTGATGGAGTGCCAGAGGCGGTGCAGCCTCCTCTTCAAAGGAGAAGAGGAGAAATTGTGATTGAGGAGCCCGATCGGGATCGAAGGGGTTGGTCGAACGGCACCCAAACATCCCGAATGACCCCGAAGAGAGGAGGTCCGCGAACTTTCTCGGATGACCTCGGCAGGGAAGGTCACTTCATTCCTCCAAGTCAAGTGAGGGATGAATATTGCGAGGGAATGATTGGACTACGCCCTCGATGGTTTGTGGAATTCGTTCGATGTGCCACGCCGACAGAGGAGCAAACGAGAGTCTTACCGGAGGCAGGTCGGGCCGCGATGAGTGTCCCAGCTCGTGCCTGGACAAAAGGCATCGAGCAATTCGCTCGAGATCAAGCCGAAGAACAAATTCGAGTATGCCATGGCAATATCTCGGGCGGATGATTGGGCTCTTATGGCATGCGGTTGGGGAACTCGCGAGCTAGAGAAAAAATATGCCGACCTGGAAAGGCGGCACGGGGATCCGCAGGATGCCTATGCTACCTCAAGCGGGTACAAAAATCGTTCAAGACTCAAGCGGATGAGGCTACGGCTCGCCAACTCGAGAGAGAAACTCGCTGCGAGGCCGAGGCAGAGCGAGATCGGACCCGCAGGTGAAGAAGAGCTTAGGGCTAAGATCGCCGAGCCTGGAACGTGTTGCACACGCCGGTCGAGGAAATGGAGAGGCGTCTAGCCGATGTGCGCAGGGGAGGTGAAGAAACCGCCCGTCGCAAACCGAGGAAGTTCGTAGAGAGGCCGTTGAAGCTTACAAAGACTCAGGAGTATGTATTCATGTTAACTGCGGCCACACGACCAGCCTCCGAGAAATTCTTGATTTAGTTAAGGGCGGGCGATTGTTGCTCGGCTTGAGGAAGATCTCGGCCCTCCCGGGAGGCCGATCTCGATACCCTTCGGCCGAACTGCTTTGCAGGCTCCTAATGCGCAGGCTCTCCTCCTCCGGACGTGGAAGAAGTCGCCTCTAGCAGATCTTGCCGTCGAAATTCCGCCCCTGCTCGATCTTGATGCTTTCATATGTATCCATAGGTAGGTAATTTGGCTTCGTGCCTCGAGATGTAATGGGCTCCGACCTCCCTTATGTAAATACTTTTGAAGTAGAAATGAATTGTTATTTTCCTCACCTGTGTATGTGTTTCAAGCTTTTTGTAGATGCTCGGCTCTTTTCCTTTTTGTAAGATTGTTGCCTGTCTTCTTTTTCCTTTTATATTCCCAAGTACGGGGCTCGGTTCCCAGTGCTTCTGAATAAGGGGCTTTGCTCGCCTTAATTGATTCTTGTACTCGGTATATAAACCGGCCTTTGTTTTGTATTTGAAATTTGGTGTATAAACCAAGTCTTTGTCTTGTGCTCGGTATGTACATTGAGTCTTTATTTTGTGCTTGGTGCGTGGCCAAGTCTTTATTTTGTGCTCGGTGCGTAACCAAGTCTTGATTTTGTGATCGATGACGTAACCAAGTCTTGATTTTGTGCTCGGTGCGTAACCAAGTCTTGATTTTGTGCTCGGTGCGTAACCAAGTCTTGATTTTGTGCTCGGTGCATAACCAAGTCTTGATTTTGGTGCTCGGTGCGTAACCAAGTCTTGATTTTGGTGCTCGGTGCGTAACCGAGTCTTGGTATTGTGCTCGGTGCGTAACCGAGTCTTTATTTTGTAAGGATAGCCGAGGTGAGTAAAAACTTCGTTTCCCTTTAGAGAGCTCACGAAATATCAGATGAAAGAATAATTCCAAGGAATCCTATCTGGATCACATACCGAAATCTTTATTGATAATACCGTTTCGGGTATGCTACATTCCATGGATGCATAAATTTTTCTCCACTCAAATATTCCGGTGGTACGCCCGCCAGATAAGACGTGGGCGACCGAAATGGGCCCTCCCAGGTTGGCTTCAATGGGTGGGTTGAACGCTGTTATCTTTTCTTGCTTTGCCCTCCTTGATTTGCGGCAATTCGTCTTCGGGCCGGCTCGTTCTCATTGCCGGCCGCTTTTTCCATCATTGGCTCCTTCCCGCCGACGACTGGATTATCTTCCGACGATCACCACTTTTCGCTCGGACTCCTCCTTGGCGGGGATTGTCTTGTGTGGTTCCATTTGGTTTGTCCTCGCCCGCCACGTTAATCTCTACCTGGTCGGAGTTTAAGAGAGCATTCTCGTGATTCCCTTTGATTCCCTTTGTGTATAGCTTCTCCATCGATGTTGGGAATTTTATACAAAAATGATATATTGAAACGGCCGCTTTTATATGATAAAGCAATGGCCTCCCAATGATAGCATTGTATTCCAAATCGGCATTGATTATTTTGAATATTGTCATGACGGTCCGTTTATGCAAACTTGTCCCATTTGGATGGGCAAATCAACTTCCCGGCGGGACTATCCTTCCTCCTCCAAACCCCAGAATGCTATCATTGCATGGACGGATATAACTATCGTCCACGCTCAATCTTCGAAATGCTCGGACATAAATGATCGACGAATAGCTTCGGTGTCGATCAAAATTTCGTGGACCGGAATACCCAAAATCGGTGCAAGAATGACTAGAGAGGTCGAATGAGGATGGACCACTGGTCGGCATCCGCATCCGAGAACACAAAGTGGCCGGTGGGTTGGCCTTCCTTGATTTCCGCCACCCGAACTTGTCTTTCGGCGTTGGTTGCCTGCCTAACATCGGCTTTTCTTTTCTTGTTGGAGCGTCATCCTCTCTTTGTGTTAGTATTGATTGATCGACACTCGACATCATGAGGATCTCCTCCCCCGGTTTTTTTAGGGGTGGCGGCAGGAGAGCTGGATTGATTACGCGCTCGGATTGACACACCTGAGCCAATGCCGGTGGGGGCGTAGCTCATGAACGTACCTTTTGAGACCGCCCTTGCGAACAACACACATAATTTCCCTAATCGGATCTCGGCACTCATCGATGATCGTGACCTATCGATTTATGATAGGCACGAGAATCGACGCGATCTAAATTTGCGGCTCAATTTTCAAAGGCCGCCGGAGGCAACAAATTCGAGACCTGTACTTCATTCCATATGGCCGATGGAGTGTGGGTCAAAGTACTCCTCGTGTGGCGACTTCGGCTCTCGCCTCGAGCGAGCCCTAAATCCGGTGGTCGGGTTTTCCGAGAACGGCCGGAATCCCGACCCCTACCCCAATCGCCGGTTCTTTCCTTCCGTCCTTTCTTACGCCCCCTTGCCGGTGCTCGAGGCGGTTACTGCACCATGGCTTCTTCCGCACAAAATATGGCGTTCGCGCGGACCGAAATTCTTGGTACGAGGTCGCCCCGATTCGTGGATGTAGTAATTAAACCAAGTCTCGGGGCTAGTCCGGTCATGGTGCGATCAAAATGGCGTCATCCGACACCTGGTTCCATCTCTCGAACTTGTTTATTGAACCGAGAAATATAACTTTTCGGGGGCTCGTCCTTCCCTTGTTTGATGTTTACGAGGAGTCTTTAGGTGCGGCTCGGACTTTGGACATTAAGAAATGCGTCGTAAAGGCGGAGGCCGATCCCCCATGCCCGAATGGATCCTTGTGGTAGGGTCCTAAAACCAACGGTGGGCTCGGCCGCCCAAAGTCGGGGAAGGCCTGCAGAGGATGGCATCACTTGGCATGCATGATTCCATCCATGCTAAGTACTTGTGAACGTGAGTGGTGGTCGGTTTCCCGTTGTAGAGACCGGCACGGGGATTTTCAACTTTGGCGGTAATGGGGTCGCGAGAATTCCGGGGAAAATGGCGAGGCAGTGGGCCGGTTCATTACTTGGGGCGGTCTTCGAGCGATTCGCCATCCAGGACCGCCTTCCAATTCGTTTAGACGACGACGCAGACGGTGTATTTCTACATCTCGTTCTGCCATAAGCTAGGGCCTTGGACCTCGATTGACCCTCAGCCGCTCCCGCTCATCCGAAACCGAGCCGGGAACTTATCGATCGAGCCGGGCGAAAAGGATCAACTCGGTCGTCCCGGCGAACACCGAGTGGGCATGACGATGTCGCGTTGGCTCCGTGAATGACTCGCTATACGACTTTGCTCCTCCTCATCTTCTCGTTTCGCTTTCTCGTCCCGACGACGGACATGTTGTTCATTACACGAATCGGCTTTCGGGCTGAGCCGTGATGAGGAAGCCCGGAATTTGAGGATTAATGTTAACATTTAGTTGTGGGTTGAGTGGGTTAGTATTTGCAAGGAGTGGAGGAGGTGCTTGAGAGTTTGTGGTAGCGAGAGTTTGTGATATAAGTTGGTTCATTTGTTGTACAAAAGTTGGGTTGGCAATTAGTGAGCAAAAGGAAATAAAGTAGTGCTCCCGCTTCCTTTTGGAGCATATTTTGGCCATTCGTAGTGCGGCCAAGTTGGTTGTTCAAATGTTGCTCTTGATCAACGGGCATTTTCGACAGTTGACTCATTTTTGTCTATTATGAAAAGGTTAAGCGTTAAACTTTACCCGATTTTTATTTCACTTGCTTTTTGGAACTCTGATCGACCAATACGGCGCCCTCCTTCTAGCGCCAATTTGTTGACGTGCGTTTTGGTCAACAAGCAAAAATATGTAAAGGATTTAACACGTGAAAATATAAACGCGTAACGTATATTTATTTTTGGCTAATTCTGCCTTTTTTGCATAATGCCGGCGAACTATGGGGTTGGTCTTTCTTACAATCTTTTTTATCTCCTTTTTCCTCCTTTTTTTTTCTTTATCTCTATCGGCCTTTTTATACCCCTTCGAGTAAGTGGGTTTACAATATCATCTTTTCACTAACTATTCATTAACTAGTAAAATAATTAAAGAAAGACACATGTCCCTCTCTAACTGTGCATGTCGATCAAATCTTGCCACTTGTCGACTTCTCTTTATAACTTTTTCGACATGTGGCAGTTTCGATATCAATAAAGTGTTAAGTATGGGCAAGTGATTACTTCTATGAATCATCGCGCGCATGCGTTTCGCCGAAATTTGGGCTCGGGGCTCGGCGGCCGTGTTGCGGTTGGGCTCGGTAATGGGCGAGCCTAGTTCGTGACGTGTTTGTCGTGCACCATTGCTGACGTCACTCGCAGGTCGCTTACTCGGATGTGTGTTGGACTGATGACTTGGATTAATTTATTAAATTTCATTTCGGGTATCATCAATTACAAAAACAATCTCTCAGAAAGTTACTGAGTTGATATATAGTTAAAATTACATGGTACAATATATATGGGGAGGAAATACTGTCAATATATATTTTCTTACTGCTGAAAGGGGTAAAGATCCCACTATAGTAATTAATATTTAATACACTTTCTTAGTAAAAAGACTCTTTATATTAAATAAATTACTCCCACGTACCCCTTCACCGGAGACGCCTCCGCCATTCTGTCCACCACCGCCAGCCGCGGCGGCGACACCACCACCTCCACCGTTCTCCTCGCTTCTACAACTCAAATTTTGCCGGTACCCAATACACATAGGAACATTCAAACTCAACACCCTAGCTTTAGAACCTCCAGCCGCCGCCGGAGCCGGGGAAGGGTATTTTCCGGCGACCCTCATTTCCATCTTTCTTGACAGCCCCGCCGCCGCCGCGGCGGACCTGCCACACAGGACTGGTTCTTCCCAAGTGGACCCCACCTCTTCCGGGGCTACTAGGCCACTTTCTGGACTTCGACTCGCCGGCGGAGTTGCTCCTGGAGCACGGCGCGCTACTCACTTTCCGAGACGCCGTCGCCGCCGATCGCGGCCGAGATCCGCCGTTCCCGGCGGATCTACTCCTCGAGAAAGGCCATATATTTATGTTGAGCTCCGCCGCACTCACACCGCCACCGCCACCGCCATTTTTCTTCTTTTTAAAATTAGTATCCTTCTCCTTATGTTCGTCTCCATTAATTTCAATATTCGACGCCTGTGAGATTTTCTTGTCATTTTTCCTGAAAATATCTCTCCAGCGCTTCGATGACGTCAACGCTGACGTTGCCGATAACTCGGCAGATTCGGGGGTTGTAGAAATTTCGGGTTCGGGTAGTTGATCCGACCCGGATGGTTCCGGATCTTGGGTCGGAGTGTCGTTCGATAGGTGGAGGTGGTGGAGGGGGAGGAGGACGCCGTGGGAGAAGAGCTCGTCGGCGGAGAGGAGATTAGGCGGAGGAAAAGAAGGGTTATTGACCATCCAAAACTCGAATTCGGGTGAGTTTGAATAGCCGTTTCTTCTTCTTCTTCCACTGGTGCATGGCGTCAGAATTTGAGGGACGGGCTCTGGTTCTTCCATTTTTCTTCCTCTTTAGTTTTTTTAATTTTTTCTTTCGTGGCGGTCTTATTTATATAATTGTGAAGGAGAGAGTGCGGTCTGTTCCTCGGAAAGGGGAAGGGAAAGAGGGTTTAGATAAAGTAAGACACCACGTACGAGACTACGAATGGTAATAAAAAATGTGGCGCTATTCACACTCACAAAATTGATGAATACAATCACCTCTATATAATTATAAAAATGTCATTTACTTAAAATATTATATTATACTGTTGATTACAATGTATTGTTCTGACAAAGAAAGCTTCACAAATTGATGGCAATTACAACCTGAAATGAACTATTCTATTACAAATGTAAACAGGAATCGAATCGTAGCCAAAGTCGAGATATTATCTATATCGCAAGACAATTACGCCCGGCTAGTGCTCACGGTTTGACGTATTGCCTCCAAAGATAAAACGACTTCGTCTTCGTCGTAGTAGCACCACTAACAAAGTACCTTCGAACGAAAAAGTGTTGAAGAGTTCTTTGGACTTTTTTTGTGCGAGAATGCGAAATATGGCTTTGTGTATGAATATTTGCTCAACCAACCGCAATGCACTCAAATGAATTTATAGACAAACACACTGCAGGAGATAACAAAAAGTAGTGGGCATTAATCCAATTGTAACATCTCGGATGTTACACCCCACTACTCTATAATGCAGACAAGTAGTGGACTCTTTTAGGAGATGATTCACTTTGGAGTTACTAACTCATGATCCACACGAATCGGACACCTACAATGTTGATTCATTGGGCTCCAACATCCAGCATCCTCGAATCGGGCCAAGCCCATTTTCGAGTGGCAAAACTTTAGTGGACCTGGACCGGCCCACAGGCGAGGCCCCTGTGCCCATGCCCATGCCCAAGCCCGAGCCCCAGCCCAGGCCGGGCTTGCAGCAAGCAGCGTGTGGCCCACTTGTGATCATCCACTTGTGTTATAGTTTATACAACAAATAACACCTTCTAAAGTAAATAAACTAGGATAAACTAAGATTTGTATTCATGTGGGATAAGGTATAAGTCTTTCATCTCCTTTTCTTTACATAATGCCCATTTATGTGGCTACTTCGTGTATTAATTTCTCACTCACCGAAATTCGGTTTTGAGAAATAAAAATACTACGAACATCTACTCGAACGTAGATTAATAATATATAATTTAATTCCTCTAGAATTAAATATTTAGCCACCAAAAAATTGGTCAAAGTCGGGTCGACACCTCTTTATCAAAACCAAAATTTCCAACAATCCCCCACATGAGTGGAAATTAATGTATGCATGAATGCGAACACGCAAAACCAGATCCTCAAGAGACAATATTGCATTCGGAAAGGTAGTGGGCGCAACGCTTGAACTATTCCTCCACGGTGTATACCGAGTCAATAGTATTAACACAATAAGGTCTCAACACTCGTTTCTCACGTTTTGTGTCCGTTTCGGCCATGGACACCACTTTGGATTCATAAGTGCTACTTTGAAGCGCCCGCACTTCTCACTTATAGGTGATCTCCTATCCGAGTATCCCGCCATACTCAACCTCCACGAGGTGTAGGAATCATTAAAAGTCAAATGACTTAGCCTCACCACAACTTTGCGGGTGTTTCAACACTTGGTTTTGCATTCTAGGGATGGGTTATAACATTGTTTCCAAGTGTTACAACATAACCTTCATAGTTTAGTTTTCCCATTGAACCAAGTTATTGGGATCTCCAGTCATCATGGTTGGGTTACCACTATGATAGTTATTTTTACTTTGTGGACTTCAAGCCCATTCCCTCTAGCAATTTACCCAATTGATCTCGATTCAGTCCTTTTATCAAAGGATCGCCAAATTGTCTTTTGACTTTACGTAGTCAATTGACATCACACCATTTGAGATCAATTGTCTAATGGTATTGTGTCTCCGACGAATATGTCTAGACTTACCGTTATACATATTGTTTTGTGCCCTTCCTATAGCTTGGCTATCACGGTGAATCATCACGAAGAAAGCGGGCTTCCTCCAACATGGAATATCTTCCGAAAGTTTCAAGCCACTCTGCTTCTTCACACTTTATCCAAAGCTATAAACTCAGATTTTATGGTGGACCGAGCTATACATGTTTGCTTCGTGGACTTCCACGATACCGCACCACCTCCAATGGTGAATATGTATCCACTAGTTGAATAAGAATCTTTCGAATCTGAAATCCAACTAGCATCACTATATTCTTCAAGAAATACAATTTGGATATCTTGAGCGGTATAACCCATAATCCAAGGTATACTTCAAGTATTTTAACACCTGGTTAACGCTTTCCAATGCTCATGGCTTGGATTGCTCGTGAACCTACTCAACATATTTGAGGGTAGGCCAAGTCCGGGCGTGTACAATTTGTGATGTACATCGATCGCCTATTATACGTGAGTATTCCATCCGAGCCACTGGTTCTGCTTTTATTAGCAACCAAATTTATACTTAAATCAATGGGCGTCTTTGATGGTGAATATCAAAAGCATTGAATTTCTTGAGCACTTTCTCCACATAGTGGGATTGTGACAAGATAATTCCATTAGGAGTTCTCACGATTTTTATCCCAAGGATTACATCAAGAAAGTCCCCATATCCTTCATGTCAAAGTTCCTCTTTAACATTCTTTTAGTCTCCATGATAGTATCATGACTCACGCCCATGATTAACAAATCGTCTCACGTATAGACAAACTATGACAAATGCTTCGATGTCCCTTTGACATATACGCATTTATCACACTCGTTGATTTTAAATCCATTTGACAACATCGTATTGTCAAACTTGATGCCATTATTTTGGAGCTTGTTTCAACCGCACAAGGAACTTATTAACTTGCACACCTTCTTTTCTTGACGGGTGCAACAAACCCTTGAGTTGTTTCATGTATATTTCAAAGATCTATCTCTCCATTCGAAATGTTGTCTTGACATCCATCGATGAATCTCTAGATTGTGCAAGGCAACAATCGCGAGAAGCACCCAAATAGACGCAATCCTCGTTCTTCGAGACTAGGTATCAAAGAAGTCATATCCTTCTTTTTGTTTAAAGCCTTTGGCTACAAGCCGTGCTTTATACTTATCAATAGTTCCATTTGTTTTATACTTCTTCTTTAGGATCCATTTACATCCTAAAGGTTTATGACCAAAGAGGAGATCAACCAACTCCCAAGTATGGGTTTGCGGAATAGACTCAATTTCACTATTGATAGCTTCTTGCCGCAGCGGAGCATCCGGACTACTTAGAGCCTCTTTAATCGAGTTTGGCTCACCATCTAACATAAATGTTATGTGTCCGCCCAAAAGACTTAGCCGTCTTAGACCCTCTTCTGCGTCTCGATTCTTCACTAATTGGTGTTGAACCACTTGCAGTTTCGTGAGTTCTTTTATTAGTACTCACTTCTAACTTTTCTCTACAAGGGTAGACATCCTCAAAGAATACATCATTCCTTGATTCGATTATGGTACCTTCAGTCATTTCCGGATTTTCTGACTTATGTATCATAAACCTATATGCACTACTTTGGTATGCATATCCCACAAAGACACAATCAACTGTCTTTGGTCCAATTTTAACTTGTTTTGGTTCAGGTATTGCTACCTTAGCCAAACACCCCCACACTTTAAGGTATTTATAAGAAGGCTTACGATTTTTCCACAATTCGTAAGGTGTCTTATCTTTCCCTTTAAGTGGTATTTTATTCAATATGTGGTTAGCTGTTAAAACAACTTCCCCCCACATATTCTGGGGTAATCCGGAACTTATCAACATGGCATTCATCATCTCTTTTAGAGTCCGGTTTTGCGTTTGCTCAAAGAACACCGTTAGCGTAGTGAATATAGTCTTTGTTGTTTGATGAATTATGCCCGATGGATACATAGTTCTTCAAATGGTGCAACATATTCACCACCTCTATCACTCCGAATTATTTTAATCCTGCCAAGTTGATTTTCAACTTCATTTTTATAATTCTTAAAAGCCTCTAATGCTTCATCTTTGCTTCTTAACAAGTATAAGTAGCAAAATCTTGTGCAATCATCAATAAATGTGATGAAATATTTTTACCACCTTTAGTTTGAACGAATTTTAGATCACACACATCGGTGTGTATCAACTCTAAAGGCGAAGTGCTCCTTTCAACCGAATGAAACGGTAATTTAGCCATTTTAGCTTCAACACAAACTTCACATTTTCTTTGTGAGTTTACTTGAGTAAATTAATCAATTCTAAATTTACCAATCTTTTTATAGCATTGATTTACATGTCCTAATCTAATATGCCATAAATTAGAGCACTCACCAATATAAAAAGAAGATTCATTCTTATTCATATTCTCGCCAAAACGGCGTACAAATCATTACATTCATTTTGAGCAGTCCTTTGTCTAGATAACCCTACCAAGGAACTGTCCAAATTTGCTAAGTACAAACAAACTTTTCGACTTAAAAACTAGTCTAAACCCATGGTTGACCGGCCGAACCGAAACCAGATTTTTGCGGATGTCCTGGGACATGAAACACATCCTTTGCCTTCAACTCCTTTCCCGATGTCGGCTTTAGCACCACCGTTCCAACGCAAAGAACATCGAAGAGGCGTGATTCCCCATATGGAGCTTCCTTCCTGGGTCGATGGGATGTAAGAAGAGAATGCATCCTTATCGAAACAGACATGGCAAGTGGCACGGTATCCACAAACCATTCTTTCGGGTTATCCACCATATTGGCTTCAAACACCACCCCGACATGTCAACGTCGGCTCCCTTTCTTCAACCACATTGGCATTGGGATGCGGTTTGGTTTTCTTTTTCTTTTGACGGCGATCCTTTTGCCATATGGTTCGGTTTGCCCGCGATTGTAGCAAGCTCCTTGGAATTTTCAGTCGGTTTCTTGCCTTTATCGTTAGGCCTTTTCTTGAGTTACTTGACGAGCCGTGCTCCATCAAGTTGGTTTTTGACTCCATAGGGACAAGCTTGGACTTAGAGTCAATCTCCTATTGTCTTCCTTAATTCTCGAGTTTGACAATCGATCCTCTAGTCCCATCTCCTTTCGCTTATGTTTGAGATAATTCTTGAAATCCCTCCAACTTGGGGGCAATTTCTCAATCAAGGTGGCCACTTGGAATGCTTCCGGCAAAGCCATTCCTCGGCAGAGATTTCATGTAGGATCAACTGGAACTTCCGAACTTGTTCCATCACGGTTTTAGAATCAACCATCACAAAATCCAAGAACTTACCGACAACAAATTTCTTTGTCGGCATCCTCGATTTTTGTACTTCTTCTTTAAAGAATCCCACAATTTCTCCGGAGGATTTCAAAGACAATACACACTTGTAAAGTGTATCACTAAGTCCGTTTAGGACATAGTTCTGGACAGAAATCACCCGGCCCCATGCATCAAACGCAACACGTTTTTCAAAGATTTGTTTCGTTCTCGCAACAACGGGAGCGTCCTCGGTCGATCTTCGCGGACTCGAGTAGTCGGATAAAACAACATTTTTCCTCGCCATCTCTTGAAGTCGAAACCCATGAATTTTTCGGGTTTCTCGGCAGGCGGGGAGGGATGATTGGGGTTCTTCTTGAGCTTGCCATCGTGAAGTTCGATAATTGTCTTGCGATTGTTAATTACAATGTATTGGTTACAATGGAAAGCCTTCACAATGGCTCGATTACAAACCGAAATGAACTATTCTATTACAAACAAAAACAGGAATCGAAGCGTAAGCCGAGTCGAGATACTATCTTTATCCGCAAGACAATTACGCCCCGGCTAGTGCTCATGGTTTGACGTATTGCCTCCAAAGATAAAACGGCTTAATATTATGTGTAGTAGCACCACTAACACGAAGCACCTTGAACGAAAAAGTGTTGAAGGCGGTTCTTTGGACTTTTTTGTGAGAATGCGAAATATGGCTTTGTGTATGAATATTTGCTCTGAACCAACGTAATGCACTCAAATGAATTTATAGACAAACACACTGCAGGAGATAACAAAAAAGTAGTGGGGATTAATCCAATTGTAACATCCCGGATGTTACACCCCACTACTCTATAAGCAGACAAGTAGTGGGCTATTTTCGGATGACCCAATAGGGCCAGCCGCCCCGGCCCGTGCCCGGCCAAAGCCCAACCCAGTCCCAGGCCCTGCCGGGCCGTCGGCCGAGGCTGCTGCACGTAGCGTGTGGCCCACTTGTGATCATCCACTTGTGTTATAGTTTATACAACAAATAACACCTTCTAGTAAATAAACTAGGATAAACTAAGATTTGTATTCTATGTGGGATAAGGCATGCCTTTCATCTCCCTTTAAATAATCTTTACATAATGCCCATTTATGTGGCTACCTTCGTGTATTAATTTCTCACTCACCGAAATTCGGTTTGAGAAATAAAAAATACTACGAACATCTACTCGAACGTAGATTAATAATATATAATTTATTTTATCCAGAATTAAATATTTAGCCACCGGAAAATTGGTTAAAGTCGGTCGACACCCTCTTTATCAAAACCAAAATTTCCAACATATATTTACTTAAAGAAGTTCGAATTCACCACATCATTCACCCACATTTCTTTTCTTCTTTAACAAAGTTGGATTTTGTTTTTCTAAAGTAGCAGTGCGTCACTTGGCACGATCACACACTATGACAAAAAAATCATCGTATCATCGTACCATGTGGCATGTTTATCATCTATCGTGCCATGTGGCATGATGGCGTAAAAACTCATCGTGCCACCTAGGGATTTTTGTGCAAGGGTAAAAGTGGAAATTATGGAGGTATATTTAGTAATTATGTTATATTTAAAAAGTGGGTGGCCGTTTATTTAGTAAGTTGGTGTATTTCATCAATTTTGGAGGTGAGAATAGCGTCACCCAGTTATTGACATGGTGCCTACAGGGGCATAGCTCAACTGGTAAAGAACCTATGTGATGTGATGTCTACTTGCTGGTATCCGCACCGTTGAGGTTCGAATCGCCCTGGTAACATGGTGGAGGAGGATAACTTGTGTGATAACTCAGTCTGAAGCAGCTCAGGAAGATGATAATTACTTGTATGATGACTCAGTCTAAAAGCAGTTCAGGAGGAGGATAATTACTTGTATGATGACTTAGTCTAAAGTAGCTCAGGATCATGACTCGTTGAGGCATATCCCTCGATTCACCTCATCCACAAAGCTATAAGAGTGGGGCAGTGGAGGCCCTTAGGGATGGGGTTCATCATTGACAAGGAATGGAGATGGTGACCCCATCAAAAACACTAACCAATCTGTGCACATCTCACGGTTTATATTGGTGGCAGCGATGAGGTGCCGGAGCTGCTATCCTCAGGAATAATCAGGCGTAAGCCTGAGAGTTGAGTTACCAAAAAGAAAACAAAAAGGAGATGTTGTTCAAATCCCACTTGAAATGGGGAGGTTAAAAGGGGTAGTGTAATATTGGACCTAGGGCTGCAATTGAACTGAACTGGTCGAGCCGAACTTTTGTGAGTTTGAACTTGATTAGTTTATTATTAAGTAGTTTATCGAATATATTGATGACTTACAAGCTATTTCTAGCTTAATCGAGCCTAATAAAGATTAGTAAATATTAAAATAAATTATTCTTTAATTTATTACAAAAATAAAATTATATATTTCCAGAACGCATATTATATGTACTAAAATGTATAACTTTATTTCAACAAATAAGTTTATTTAAATATTTTTATATTTATCAAATGTAAACGTATAAAAATTGAAATTAACGAGTCGAATATCTCTAAGCTTGAGTTTGGTTCATTTATATTTTTAAGGACCCTCATCAAACGAGTTTAAATGAGTTTTTATAGAGTCGAGCTACGAATAAATAATGAGCGACATGATTTATTTGCAGTCCTAATTGGCTCTCTTATGTGCATAAATGTACATGCCTTGTTGGGACACATGAGGATAGTTGAGGCATATCCTGCAATGTATATTCTTTCATATCCTAGGGACGAGGATTTATGGAGTCCTAGGATTTGTCTGGCGAAGGCCGGGAACCTAAGACCCAAAAAAAAAAAAGGAAGAAGAAGAATGGAAATCACCTCTTTGATTGAGCTAGCAATGTAGGGTGGGTTCTTGTGGCAAAAAGTCTCAGATTTGAATATCCACATATGTAGCACTTGATTGATCTCATATTTTATTGTATCTTGTTGTACATGGCTTACCTAGTGCACTTTATCTGACTAGCATAGTTTGTACGCTATATTCTGTCATGTGCGATTTAGCTAGCTGTCGTGATTTACAGACTATTGCGTCACAAACGACTTACTTGACTGGTGTAGTTCACATGCTATTGCGTTTATCCAATATTTGTTTGCCATCTACCGACTGTTGAGTCAAAGTTTGAAGGTTTATCCAAGTTGCACTCAAATAGTAGCGGTTGTAGTTCCCCTTATATATATATATATATATATATATATATATATATATATGGAGTGGGTTCTTGTGAGACCATTTATTGGGGTGGGACCGTGAGACCTAATATGAACCGTTATAATTAATCATTGGATGGATAAGATTGAAACATTAGATAATGTTGCATTATTTAGCATCATTTTCGGATGGGGGCATTTAGGAGAAATCACAAAAAATCGTCCAACAAGAAAATAGGAGTTACCATATTATTTCCTTTAATTTAGGGATGCAATCAATTATAATAACATCCAAAATCCTCTAATCTCTAGCAAAAGAAAACGCCATATCTTTTTCCTTTAATTTTGGGATGCAATCATTTTTCGGATGGGGGCATTCAATGTATATTTAGTATAAGTATGATGCATATATAGGTTGTAAAAAAATATTAAGTTTTTTTTTGTACCTTAAATGCAATAATTATGTTTTTTTTCTTGCAATTTACATGCATATATATATAAAATATGATGTATAATTAGATGTTGTATCTTGATTTAACGTTTAAAACTAGTTTTATGCATCTTCCCAGATGTTAAGAATTTAATTATATGTTAACACGTCCTATGTATATTTAGTCTAATAATGAAGCATGCATAGGTTTCAAAAAAATATTGATTATTTTTTGTTGCACCTTAAATGAAAAAATTAATAGATTTTTTCCTTACAATTTACATGCGTAGTTAGATAAATTATGATGTATATTTTGCCTCATTTCTTGATTTAACGTTAAAAACTGATTTTATGCATCCTTCAAAAAGTGTTAGAAGATTAATTATAGGTTATGAAAAAAGATTAATCGTTCTTTGCACGTCGAATGCATATTTAGTAAAAGTATGATGCATATATAGGAAAAATATTAATCGTTCTTTGCAACACATTAAATGGAATAATTATATGTTTTTTTCCTTGCAATTTACATGCATATTTAGATACTTATGATGTATATTTAGCATACGTTCTTTGCTTTAAAAGTTAAAACTGGTTTTGTGCAACCTCGAAAAATTTTGAAAAATTAATTGTTATAATTTTATAATGATTGTATCAAATTTAAGTATGCTAAATCATTCCCAAAAAAAAAATCTCGGTGTTCAAGATGCATGCAAATCTCGTTTTGAGCGATAATAAAGGAGGTCAAATCTATCCATAATTAACACAAAAGGCATCCCTATGTGTAATTACATATATATCCTTTTGACAGTTTTTACACATTAAATATACATTAAAAAAATTGAATTAATCTATACCATTCAAAAAATATAATGGATGTCCAGATTAGGTCGCACGGTCTCACCCAGGGATATTGGCCTCATTTGAATCAATCCCTATATATATATATATATTAATTGGGAATATTTAACCTTTTTTAATTTGATATTACATTTGTATTGTGATTTTTTTCGATTTGTATTGTATTTAATAAAGAGAATATATTGTTTTGAAATATAAAGAGCTAGAGGGAAATGAACTTGTTAGACTGGAGGAGCCATAGGAGCATAGATCAACCTGTACAACAGTACAAGGGGTTAGACATATAATTACATAAATGACATCTGGATTTAATTCACATACATTGCCACTACAGTCTAGATATGCATGATTGACAATTATTTTTTATTTGAGAAGGATGATATTTATATTGCATATTGCTGAGATAAGCAAGAACATGAAACGATGACTATTCATATCTATCTGTACTCGTGTAACAAGGTGTACGCATAAACAAATTGATTAAGGCAAATACAATTAATCAGTTGTATGATCCAAAACTAATAAGTAGATCTACCCAATTGGGTAGGCTGAAAATGGCCAAAACTAAAAGCCCGTTTGATTTGATTTTTCTTTTTGTCATTTACAATTTGTATTGAAAAAATAAACCCTCAATTTATTTAATCAAAAAGTACTTCCTTTTTTTTTAAAAAATTTATTTTCAAATGTTATATCATTTGACACCTCTTCAAGCACTTAATAATTTTTTTTAATCTAAGCACTTATTAATTATTTTTTCAAATATATGCGTCTTTTCAAGCAAAAAAAAAAAAGAAAACACATTACAGTTTTACCTCTATACTTATATAGTCTATCCATGTACAAAGATAACTATTGCAAACAATTATTATTTTTGCACGAGAATCTGGCGAAAATATTTTAGCTCTAAAATTGTGGAAATATAAAGTTAAGTTTGAAAGTGAAACCAAATATAGAAATCTTGAGGTCAAATCTAGCATACCTGGCTCTATTGTCATTCAACACTATTTTCATAAAAGTGAATACGTGAAAAGGAAGAAAAAGTAGTAAAAGTTACCCAAAAACTCATTCTCTTTTGTCTTATAAAATGTTTTTGAGGGGTTTCAAAAATAAATAAATAAATAAAATGTTTTTGATCAGGAAAGAAAAATATTTCATATATATTTTGGACTATTTACTAAAGTATGGAGTAGGACAAATTCTTTGAAGCTTTTGACTAAAATAGTAAATATAAATATGCAGAAGCAAGATCGCCAATTTTAAATACTTCTACGATAATATTTTTAAAATTAAATACATAAAATATATTTGTAATTGTTATAATAAATCCCTAGAACTAGGTGGATTTTTTGCTGAAAAAGCCAATTCATTGAGTAAATCTAGACCGAGATTCGTCATCTCCTTTTCCGTCATTTAATCCAGCTTTCCTTGAAAATTGTAGAAGTTACTGAAACTTTATTCCACTTTTACATCATAACAGCCAATTTGGTAGTACTTCTATTCTGCTTTTGATATTTTCCAGTCCGATTTCACTTTCGGGCATAGGGGAAAAGACTTAATTAATTCTTATCTCAAATTGTGTTCGGATCTTCCATATAATCTTTTGCCGTGCAATCTACACATGGTATATGTCTGTTAGACCTCTATTTTATATTGATACATGTATAGTTTTCTAATTAATAGTTCAATGAATTATATCTCTTACATCACCCCCGCGGGGAACCATCCCCGTTGATAACCGGTGCATGGGTCGACAATTCCTATTTAATTTGGGGATGTGGAGGATGATAAATCTCGCTTCTTTAGAATCGGGAATGGAACAAAGACATTATTTATATGTGTCCCCCTTCCTATTCCGATCAGATAAAACGGGAATTCTCTGTTCTTATCTCTATTCCCCGACTATGTATATTATATACATATATATTAATAATAATATTAAATATATTTATATTTATTATTTTATTAATTCTAAAAATTAAACCTAAGAATATTTTTATTTTTACTTAATCTTATTCTTTATTTCACAAATTATGGATTTATGTTATTTATGTTTTAAAAGAATAGTGATTGTAAAAAGTTTAAAATTTCAAAAAAAATTAAAATATAAAGATAACTAATTTGATTATAAATCATACGATTAACAATAAAAATAAATTATTATAGACTATAAGAATTTTTTTTAAATACGAAATATTTTGTTGTATGAATATGAATTGTATCTATTTATGGAACATGTTTATCTAGGAGAAAGTAAAAGTTTGAAAAACGTTTTAACTGCCCAATGTTGAATCTTTTTACTACCCTAATCCTGAATATTTAATAAATTGTATTTTTAATAAAATTAACAATAAAATCATTTCAAATTATAATATTTTTTGGGGTTTAGAAAACTGGTCAATTATCAAAGTTGTTAAAAGAATTAAACAAAAATCATGTTTTATATTTAGCAACGCAATTTTAAGGGAAAACGAAATATTTCAAAAAAACAAAAATTATTTTATTTTTATATATACACATATATCAAAAAATTATCAAACATACAAACTCATATTTAATTCCAAATGTACAACTTTAAAACTTGAGTATCAAAATACGTTGATAAATATAAAAATAATTTCAATCAACATGAAAAGTATGTTATTATATAAAAAGTAATTTTCTATATATAAAATGCTATTATGAGTATAATTTCATATTAAATAAATCTTAATTTTCTTCTTACATAAATATATATTGTTATGCATAGATACATGTGATATAAAATTTGGATACATATTTTGAGATATTTTCTTTAGTTAATTTTTTTAATTGAATTTAATCAATTTAAATATAATTTTAAATAATTATTAAAAAATGGGATAAGCCCAAATAACAACTATATATAGAGATCACAAATATAAAAAAATATATGAATATACAAATTGATGTCCAATAACTCAAATGCATAACTTTTAAAGCCCATTACAAATTACAAAATGATGAGTACATGTTTTTTATATATTTTTCTTTATTATGTTATTGTTATTTATATTTTATATATGTAATATGTGTCACGCCCCAAACGGGACGCGATGGACGATTCACAACTTAAATACAAATGGACTAACATTCCGCATAATACCAATGAGAACCCAATAAGACAGAGTCTAAATAGCGTGAAATAAATAACAGATACAAGTTATCACTTAAAGTCTACATTCCAACATCCAAATTACATCCCGAAATTCAACAAGGTAGTAACTTAAAGTCAAGTGGATCATACGCCTCAATTACAAACCCGAATTGATTAGGATACAAGAGTCCAACAACAACATAATAAGAAAAGAGTCCGATCAACAACAAGATGCAAAGAAATCCAACAAGCGTAGTACAATGTCTCAATCCGAGGTTCGGTTCAAGATCCCCGGCCCGAAATCCTCATCTAAGGTTAGAAAAAGGGATGAGACAAAAATCTCGGTGGATGGGGTGATCGGGTGCGAGTGTGGCGTAATATAGTTAATGTGAGAAAACAATTATACGAAAAACGCGTGAGTATGATGCATGGTTTCACACACGATTCTAAGCGTCGTGATAAATTATTTAAATAATATATTTGATTTAAGAAAAGCGATTCATGGTCACACAGCACTATGTGATACAAATCAAGACAAGTAGATTGCGTACACGGAAGTGTAACGCCAATCCTATGCAAGGCAATTAATGGTTGCGTCACGGACTTGTAGCGCCAACCAATGCAAAACAGTAGCTGATTTGCGACGGAATGTAACGCCAACCAAAACGGGACGATAACTCCGAATCGTGTGGATCACAGCCGATTCCTTCGTTCTTCCTTGTATCTCCCCGATCAAGATGGTCCAAGACCGGCACCTTATCGCTCCGTAGGCAAAGACAAAATCCCGAGAGAGTGGCGAGGCTCTGATCTGTCATAATCATGATTATACCTCGATCTACGACCCGCTTCCTTCGACAAACTCCGTCCCTCGGTTGTGGGATTAGGACGATGGGGCCGGAAGAGTGGAATAGCACCGATTTTGCCCGGCCCATCCCCGACGTATCCATTCCGATTGTGAGCTCGACACACCAAGTTGACTCAGCGGGAAGTAATTACAATTAAGGTGCAATCAACCAGCAAATGAGTATTATTGATTCAGGGAAGCGGTTTAGGAGCAATTTTTGAAAAAAAACGCGAGTGGCAATTATGGCGTTGGTGGAGTATTTGGATGAAGATGATTATCGGAAGGATAAGCAACCTTCGATATCTTGAAAGATTAGGTGGAACATAAGTCCCGTCATAGATTCCAAAATCGCAAAGACGGAAGTCGCTCCGCGATCGGGTATTGTCGGTCAAATTGATCCGATAAGTCGATTTTTGGAAAAGTAAAATACTTAAATTAAATCTCCAAGTCAGAGAGTCCAGGCGATTTTAGTAAAAGAGAAAATAATTGAGTGAGGTCCTTTATAAAAGGTAAATTGTAATTTAGCCCGTTTTGTAAAAACTAACACTTTTGGGGTTAAAAATTGAATAATTAAATATCCCGACCTTGAAAAATTATGAGGTCAGTTCCTAAATTCTCCAAATTGTCCAGAGATTCAGATTTTAAAAGCTTTGGGGTCGAGTTTTTGTAAAAATCTCACATTGGCCCCAAATTTGTAAAAATTGCAAATTCGGACTTTAAGTTTTAAAAATTCGGAACCCACAAACCGGAAGGGATTTTAATGTGGTTCCAGTTGGAAAATGTCACTAAGGTTAGTAGGATATTGGGACAAAAGCAGTTTTTAAAAAAAATATGTGTAGGTCCCTCAATTTTTGAAAATTTCATTTTTGTCCCATTTTAAAATAATTGCCTTTAAGGCTTTTAGGGGTCCAATTATTATGAAATTTGAACCTTGGGTCCAAAATACAATTAAGTTATAGTTAAGTTAGTATTCCCAGGTGCATGGATTGCATAAGTCCTGGAAATTTCATTTGGGTCCTCAAGTTTAATATTTTTCACATTAGTCCCTCAATTTTAGTAAAATTGTTTTCCAAGCCCTAACCACTTGGATTTTTGGAATACTTTTAAAATATGGGATTCCCAGTAACTTAAAAGTAAAAATTAAATTTATAAAGTTTAGGTCTGGTACAGTTTTAAAAATTGCAAAGTAGCCCTTAAACTTTCAAAATTTTACAATCTAGTCCTTGGGCTTTTAAAGGTTGATTTTATTTATCTTAAAACTCTTAAAACATTATTAAAATGTCCAAAATCATTTTTGAACCTGAGTACAGTCCCAAATTTCGAATTTTGCAGAGGGGTCCTTTAACTTTTATTTTCTTGCAATTTAGTCCACCAACTTTCTATTTTTGCATTTTTAAGTCCAAAATTGAAATTTAATCAATTATGCTCGACTTTTCCAGGTTATAAGTCATCCAAAACATAGATTTTAAAGATCATACACATGCATGTCCAACACATACAAGAATTCATCAATTAAAGCATTAAAGTGTACATGCATGCACCTAAAATTCAATAAATAGTAATTTTGAGCAACTCTTGAGAATTTTTATGATTTGATATATAAAATTGACATGCAATACATAGATTATATATATCTCAAGGCTCATGATCAAATTTCCTACATGCATTTTAATAAAACACCTAAAAGTTGGAAAAATAATTTTCCACCCACCTTAATTTTGGAAATTGTGAAATAAAGGGATAATTTCACAATTTTGAGTGAGGCTTCTTAGGTCAGCCCCTAAGTCAGAAAATATCAAAATTTGGAGTTAGAAAAATGAGAGAAAAATTAAGGAGAAAAGAAGGAAATAAGGAGATGAAAAGGACTACACTTTACCTGTGTAGTAGATATTTGGAGACTAGTTGAAGCTCAAAATTTGGAAATTTGGCTCAACTCCAAAAATCTCCTAAGGTCAGCCCCTATTTCTCAAAAATGAAAAAAAGGGGTGTTAAAATTTGAAAAAAAAATAGGAAGAGTAGGAAAGAAGCAGTCTAAGTACATAATTCTTACCTTGTAGTCAAATTTTCTCTACTATTTTCTTCTTCAAGCTTGAGGTCCTTCTTCAAAATATTGTCAAGCTCTAACCTTCAAAGTCTTCTAAATGTACCTCCAAAACCAAATTTAAACTTAAGTTAAAAGGTGGAGAGATGAATAATGTGATATCAAAAATGGATTGAAGCTAAAATTTCTTACCTTTTAGTATAGTGGTTCGATTTTTATGAAGGATAGGGAGGAAGATGTTGAAATTTTTTTCTAAGTATGGAAGAAGAAAGTGAAAGAAAGAATAGAGAGATGTTGGGAGTTTTTAGAAAAAGGAGGAGAGAAGGCTTTGAGTATTAGAATGTGTTGATGAGAAATGAGATGAAAATTTGATGAAAAAATGCCATAATGGCCGTGTAGTATGAGAGAGAGGAGAGGAAATTTTGATCAAATTGTGTCTTGTAATTTGTCTCTTGCATGGAGACAAAAATGCAAGTCAAAGTGTGGGTTAATTTGAATTTGAGAGGAATAAGAAGAATGTTGGTTAAGTGGGAATAAGTTGGGGAAAATAGTAATAAAGAATTGGTGTATAAGATGATGTGTATAATGTTTGAATTAATGATATAATTATACACAAGATGACTAATATATGGTGTATGTGTACAAGAGTTGGATGATATTTTTATCCCAAAATATCCATCATGGTCATCCACTATGAGGTAAAATGGTAATTCCATATATTTTTTTTTGTCCCAATTTTGATGATAATAGATGAAATATATCAATCTCCAAAATAATTAGTGATTCCTTGATCACTTGTAAGTCTCATGATCACTTAATCTAAATCAACATCTTAATTCTATAAGGTAAAAATCTCTAAAATAAATAGTCTCTTAAAATTCCAAGGTGACTAATAAATACAAAAATAGTACTAATGATCAATCAAGTGATCATAAATGAGGAATAGAATTAATGATGATCATGATCGCAAGTAATTAAATAAAATGAAATAAAATACAAAATGTATATATTATTAATAATTACCCATCAAAATGACGCGGTAAAATAGTCGATCAAAAGCTTAAACAACAATAAGGTTCAACTAATAGCCGGAAAAATCGGGCTTCACAATATGGATGTCAAACTGAAGGTCATAAAAACTCGATTAATTTGATATATTATACGTAAAAAACGGATCAAAAATAAAAAAGTTATTAATTTTTTAAAAAAATAAAATTATAATAATTAATGCAAGATACACATATAGATTTGGAAAGCTAATTTTTAATAATTCTATTTTTATATTATTTTAAAAAGTGTTTATTTAAAGAAAGTTGACTACTAAAAATAATGAAATACCAAATATTTATCATTTTTTTTATTTTTACACATATCTTTTTTATTTTTATAGAAGCGCAAAAAGGGCGGGAAAAATTTTGCATACTATTCCTGCAGGCGTTTTATTATATATATATATATATATCACTATGTGATATATAGTGCCTTACAACATCAAATGGAAAAGCGGGTGCCTCACACCTAAAAATACTAGTATTTCACAATATCACGACACAATAGAAAACGCGAAAAAGAAAAAAATAAGACTCGAATAGAATTATTTGAGTTTTATATTGAGGTATTACTCAAACTAGATGAGACCTCATATAATCTTCATGTTGTATATTTTTGATGTCTCTGTTTTATAATAAAACATGTGTATTTTTCGACGATTCTATTAATTCTACCTTTTGACATTGTAGTAATTTTAATTAATATAGCATCGACAATATGTAGAAATACTATGTAATATTTTTAATGATGAAATTAAAAAGTATCATATTTTCTTAATCATGAAAAATAAATTCAAAATTATGTATTTGTGTTTGATCTCCGAAATATGATTTTTCATAAAACATCACAAGGCGCAAATTCATCATCATTGCATTTTAGTCATATTTAGATCCATAATAAGTGTGAATATTGGGGACATATTTATTTACAAGGTTGTAATAGTAAATTCGGATGCAATTTTATTTTCGAAAGCTATTTGTATGTGTAAATTGAGATGGGATTCAAATGAGCATTTTTAATTGAATGTAATCAATTAAAATACAAATCTATATAATTATGAAGAAATGAGCTAAATCTAAATAACTACACATATTAAAAATAGCCAAAATACATTAATATACCCGAATGTATAATTTTTAAATCTCGTTACAAAATAATTTTTTGAGTAAATATATATTTTATTTTTATTTTCTATTTTATATATGCAATATGAGTGTCAAACTAAAGACCATAAAAAGACAACTAATTCGATATATTATACGTCAAAAATGGATCAAAAAAAATATTAATATTTATTTAAAAAGATAAAGAAAAATATAATACTCCATCCGTCCCAATAAGATATGCAAGTAGAGCATTTTACACATATTAAAAAAATATAATACTCCCTCCTATTCACAATAAGTATCCTTTTGACACATAAAAAATCTTCAAAAAGAATGTCCTTTTTCACATTTTCAAGGCTAGTGAGAAAATATTTTCCCAAATCACCCTTAAATGTATTATTTTCCAACATATATTTGTTTGTTTCAAAGTGTTGGGAAATTATTTTGTAGATTTTGATGAATGCCATGTAAAACATAGAATAGGAAGTTGGCACCCCATTTTTGTTGTAAATTGCATTGTAATAGATAGGCTGGGTCGAGCCGAGTTAAGTGAGCTATGCCCGAACATGCAAGAAGACAACAACCGGAGACTAGAAGGAAGACTCTGCTGTTTGTGAGGCAAATTTGAGTATGGCAAAAGAAGATAAGATAGAACTCGATGAAGGAGCAACGAGATGAGATGCGGTGAGTGAAGTATCGTCAAGTCAACTCAAGATAGCCAAGTCTCAAGTTGAAGTGACGGAAGAGTCACCCAATGATTGGAAGTCGACTCGAAGTCGCCTGGGAAGTCAAGGAAATGCGGTCAAGTCGAGATAACGAAAGAGATCCATTGCACAGGAATCAAGAGAATTACTTAAACAAGTAATACTCCCATCTGTCTTTCTTGAAGTGCTCAGTTCGAAGCGTGCAAAAGGAATAAACCAATAGGAAGCACTCGCACTGTGGTTTAACACCGAAAAAGTCAAGAATCATTCATACGAGGAAATGGCAATTCCAAGGATCGCAACAAGACAAGCCAGCGACCACAAGTGACTTTCAAAAATAAGCCTATCTCTTCAACGGGCGATTTTTGAAAGATCACTATAAAAGGCCGAGGAATCACTTTGAGAGTAGGTTACCGAACCACGAACATTCAAGAAAACATTTGAATCAGTAACCAAAAATATTCTCAAGTCATTCAAGATTAATCCTCAAGCCTACATTACGAAGGATATCAATCCAACACTCACCTGTGAAGGAAAGATAACTTCAATCGAGTTGAAGAGGAAATTTTTGAAGAATCAAGGGTCTACATTCCACGGAGGATTCTAGAAAGGTTCAAGGTCGAACCAGTCTCAAGTTTTGGAGGGCTTCGTGATCAAATCCAAGAAGCTTGAGCAAGTGGGTGTAGTAGCAAGGTAGCCGCCATGTGAAGAAGTTGAGTCGACGCAGAAGCCAGTTTGTGTGACCAAGGCATCTCCGTGATCGAGTCCCAAAGGATCAAGTCATTTGTGTGATCAAGACTTGTATCTGGATCTGTTAACCACTCGTACATTGATCAATACTTAGTGGATTCCTACAGAGTTGGAGAAAGAGAGGAGTAGAAGAATTACCCCATCTTCGAACCTCTATAAAAATTTATTGTGTCATTTACATTTCAACACTTTAATTTCTCGCATCTTATTTTTATATCTCACGATAAATTTGCTATCCAATTGATAATCAATCGAGTGCTAAAACCAAGTATTAAAACAAACTTAACAAAATTCAAGGGTGTTAAGTCTTCCAATGAAAAACAAATCACGTCGAGTTAAGTCTTTAGTCAAAACAATGAGTTATTCTATCAACAGCTCGGTCGAAATCTGTTCAGTGACTAACTCTGTTGATTAACTAACTTAGTGTCCATCAAGGACACAACCGTGAAGTATTAACTCGTATATTTAAAAGGACTAATTTGAAAAGTTGGTAAGGTTTATTCAACCCCCTTCTAAACCTTACACTCACACCCCTTGGGACCTATAAGTGGTATCGAGCGGTTGGTTCATTGAGCCTTCCGCATCAAGTTCTTGAACTAGATCTCCAAATTTTTCAAAGCTTGTTTTAGTACTCAATCTTTCAAAACTCTTTTACTCAAAGCAAAGTTATTATCATGGAAACAAATTTGACACGCATCCATATGTTCACAATTGAAGAATTTGATGATTAGAAAATTCGTATGCGAGTGCTCATCTATCAAAGATTACACGATGAGATGTGGATAGTGATAGAGGATGGGCCTCTGCAAATCTTGAAAGTGAACACAATCAGTAATGAGAGCTGCAGTGAAGGTGAAGAGGATGTTGCTCCCAGACCACCCATGGTTGAAAAACCAAGAGTGAATGGACAAATGATGACATGAAAAGATATAACTTAGACAATGTGGCCAAGGACATTCTTTACAAAACCTTGGACAAAGCTATGTTCAACAAAGTTAAATCATGCAAAACGACTAAAGAAACTGGGGAGAAGCTAACATTGATTTGTGAAGGCTCGAGCAAATCAAGGAAAATAAACCATCGGTTCTTTGTTAAATTTGAGAATTTTAAAATGCTCGCAGGAGACCTTGGATCAACTGGATGCTCGGTTCACAGAAATTACCAACGAGCTATCTGCACTTGGAAAAGAATATACACAAAAAGAAATGTGTATGAAGATTCTAAGAAGTCTCCCAGCTGAATGGGAAATGAAGGTCATGGCACTGAGACATTCCATGGACCTATCCAAGACATCCAACCATGAGCTATTCTCAGATCTCAAAGCCTACGAATTTTGGAGAAGAAGAAAAGACCAGGAGGAGACAGTTGTGCCCAAAACAGCTGCTCTAATTGTTAAGGATGGCAAGAGAGCTGAGGTCAAAGAAGTTATTGACCAAGAGGAAATAGCCCTGATGGTTAAAAGGTTTAATAAGTTCTTCAATAAGAACTACAAAAGAGGCAAAGGTGAATCCTCCAGAAGACACTCAGCTCCCTCCAAGTCTAGGGAAGATAGGCCAACCAAGAGAGCAGAGCATCAAAAAGTTGAATATCAAAGAGCTGATAATCCAAGAATGGAAAGAGCTGATCAAAAGGCTGAGAATCTATGCTGGAACTGCAGGCAACCAGGTCACTATGCCATTGATTGCCCATATCCTGTAGTCAACAAATACAGGAATGAAGAGGAAAGAAAGGTCTTCAGAGAAAGAAGACAAGAAAAGAAAAAGGCAATGTTGGTGCAGAGAGCCGAGACAGCCAAGTCAAAAGACTTGGTGATTCGAGAGAGTAGTGAAGTCGACTACTCAAGTGACTCAAGAGGAAACCTAGATCTGTTTAATGGCCAAGGAACAAGACCAACCTGACCAAGAAGATGAGGTACACTCTAATTCATCACACTTAGATTCTAGTGATAGTGATCATGACACACACACTTCATCACCCACGATCTTTATGATTCATTAGGCAAAATGATGAAAGACTTTGAACACATTAAATCCTCACACACACTACTAAATGAGGAAAACAACCTACTCAAAAGCAAAAACTCTCGGTGACTAAGGAGCCGAGTACTCTAAGTCAAATAGCCGATGAGAATAAAAGTCTAAAGGTGAAAATGCTAAGTTAATAATGTAGAAATAGTTTTGCTATAGAAAAGATGGAGAATGACCTCAAAAATGTGATTGCCTCATTCACTAGGGCATCTAAATCCTGGATGACCTTATTATGAGTTAAAGAGAATGTGGAGACAAGACAGCTTAGGATTTAATTCCTCTGCGTGCTATGTCAACCCCAAAAGTGATTTTGGAAAGAGGATCTTCAAGTAATGAAGTATCTCAAAAATCCAAAACTCCAAATGGTACACACACATTTATTCCAAAGCACAATCACAAGCAAATTGGCCTTGGCTATAAAGGAAAAGGAAAAGCCAATTGAGTGTCTTTGAGAGGACAAGCGAGAAGAAATCGGCCGTGTTTCTCAAAGCAAACTCCAAACAGAAATACTTTGTAAAGAAGAAACAGAGTTACCAAAAACCCTTAAGTCCTATAAAAGAAACACATATGATGGGAATGGTAGAAACTACCCAAGCCAAGCGATTGGAATAATGTGAACTATCAAAGAAAGACCTATGGAATATAAGCCCAAATGGCAAAGGCCTAGAACTCAGCAAAGGCCATTCCAAAGGCACAAGAGCTATCATCAGCACACATATGCACCTAGGCACTACACTCAGAGATATCACAACTACCCAAATACAGCAATTGCTAAAACACATTCACAGGCATACAGACAAAAGAGACAAGTTGTATGAACCTAGAACCCCCAAGCAATTTGCTAAAGTTAATTATGATTATGGCACTGATAGATGGCAACCTCTTAGAGTCAAATCATTTGGCTATAGGCTGGTTGGATCATCTTATAATACTAACCCCTCAGGACCCAGGCAAGTATGGGTACCTAAAATCTAATTTCCTTGATTGCAGGTTCAAGGAACAACTGAGTGCCAAGGAACCTGGTACATGGATAGTGGTTGTTCCAGACATATATGACAGAAACAAGAAAAATTTATCAAAATTCAAGGATGTTAAAGGTGCAAAAGTCATATTTGGAGGAAATGAAGCTCCAGGAGAAATAAAAGGCATTGGATCCATCAAGAAAAATGGATTAGAAATCTCGGATGTTGCATATGTTGAAGGACGCAACTTCAACTTGCTAAGCATCGCCCAATTTTGTGACAAAGGGTTATAATGTTGGATTCAACATGGGTATATGCCAAATCAAAGACATGAATCCAATGAAGTGGTCTTGCAAGGATGCGGCACAAAAGAACATGTATGTGGTAGATTGGTCAACCGCAACACCAAGCACTTGTCTACTAGCAAAAAAGCACAACCGAATCAAGTTGGCCGCGGGCACAAGAAGTTCGAGTCACCTGAATTTCAAAACTATTAACAAACTTGCAAGAAGTAATCTTGTGGAAGGACTTCGGACTCAAGATACAAGAAGGAGAGTATATGTGATGCATTTTAAGGGAAAACAGTCAAATCATCATTCAAAGAAAAACATGTCCATCTTCAACAAGAATATTACACCGCTACATATGGATCTATTTGGTCCAGTTGAACACCAAAGATAAGTGGGAAGAAATACACCTTGGTGGTGGTAGATGACTACTCAAGATATACATGGACAATATTCACGTGTAAGAAGAAAGAAACTCTGCAGAAACTACCACAAACGGTGATGAAGAGGATCCAGAATGAGAAAAGTCAAACCATTATCAAAATAAGATCGATGGAGGAACCGAGTTTGTCAATGGTATAATAACTCAAATATTGTATTGAAAATGGCATTGGTCATGAATTATCTCGAAGAAGAACTCCACAAAGACAAAATGGAGTTGCGAAAGAAGGAATAGAACTCTCAAAGAAGCAACAATGACCATGTTAGTCAAGTAGGGCTACCTAAAAGATTTTGGGTCAAGCAATAAACACAACATGCTATACTCAAAACAGATGCATGATAAACAGACGGTGACAAAGACTCCCAATGAAATTTGGACGGGGAGAAAGCCAAATGTTGCATATTTTAAAATATTTGGATGCAAATGCTTCATCCATAACAATGGCAAAGATAATTTAAAGGCTTTTGATGCCAAAGCCGATGAAGGTATCTTCTTAGGATACCGGTGAAAGCAAAGCCTACAAGAGTGCTCAACAAGAGGACAATGGTTGCGAGAAGAATCCATCCATGTGGTGTTTGATGAACCAAATGTAAATGGAGAAGACATTGAAGAGTCACCGATAAGTGAATCAACCAATCATGCGTAAAAGTCCCTACGTTGAAGTCAGGTCGAGTTATAAATCCAGATGAAGATGAGATAGTGAATCTCAAAGACAATTTGGAAAATTTGCGACTAAGTGACAATGAGAGAGCGATCAAAATAACACAAAGCGCAAGACGACTAAATCCAGCTAACTTACTCCAACTTGATGTAAGATGGCCGAGAGACCATCTACTAGGAACTAATCTTTGGAGATGTAAGAGAAGGAGTGAAGACTAGATCCGTAACTCAACAAGAAGCAATGTTTTCTTGCTTCATCTCACAAATAGAGCCAAAAGATGTGTCACAAGCATTGGATGACACACATTGGATTCAAGCCATGTAAGAAGAGTGAATCGGTTTGAAAGAAATAAAGTATGGGAATGGTTCAAAGACCTACCCATCAAAATGTTATGGCACTAAATGGGTGTTCGTAAACAAGATGAGCGAGGAAGGTTACGTGGTAAGAAACAAAGCAAGATTGGTAGCCAAAGGGTATTGCCAAGAAGAAGGAATAGATTTTGATGAAACTTTTGCTCTGTAGCAAGATTGGAAGCTATAAGGATGTTTCTTGCCTATGCAAACTCACAAGAACTTTATTGTATATCAAATGGATGTAAAGAGTGCATTCCTTAATGGTTTGTTGGAAGAAGAAGTATATGTTGAACAACCTCCAGGATTTGAGCGAAGACTCTTGGAGACAAGGTATACAAACTCAAGAAAGCTCTATATGGATTGAAACAGGCACCCGTGAGCATGGTATGATACATTATCACAATTCCCGATCGAGAACGGATTCACAAAAGGCAAAGTGGATGAGAACACTCTTGTAATTCAAGATGGGAAGAGCATATGTGGATGACATCATCTTTGGATCCACAAACAAAGAGTTGTGTGATAAATTTTCAAATCTCATGCAAAGCAAATTCGAAATGAGCATGATGGGAGAGTCGACATTCTTCCTGGACTCCAGTGAAACAAATTGAAGGATGGAACCTTCATAAGTCGACAAAATACACCGAGAGATTTAATGAAGAAATTTGGTATGGAAGAGAAGTCTTATGTGAAAATACCAATGAATACATCGGTCAAAATGGATATGGATGCGGATGGCAAACCTGTAGATCAAACAAGATACTGAGCACTTATTGGATCAATGCTCTATCTCACAAAGGCAAAGCAGGCAGGACATCACCTTTCTTTGTAGGTGTATGTGCAAGATTTCAATCGCTCCAAAAGAAAGCCACATGATCGCAAAGCCCAAGAGAATCTTAAGATACTTGACAGGAAGTCAAGAAGTTGGCTTATGGTATCCTAAGGAAGGTGGATTCAAGCTAATTGGCTATTCAGACTCTGACTATGCTGGATGTAGAGTTGACAGGAAGAGTACCTCAGGCACATGTCAAATGCTTGGAAATAGCTAATTTCTGGTTTAGCAAGAAGCAAAATTCAATAGCCACTTCCACAGTAAAGCAGAATACATAGCTGCTGGCAGCTGTTGTGCCAAAGTCTTATGGATGAGACAGCAGCTTAGAGATTATGAGATTGAAGAAAAAGAAATTCCAATTATGTGTGATAACATAAGTGCAATTGCAATCACTCAAAATCCTGTGTTGCATTCAAGAACAAAGCACATTGATGTCGATATCACTTCATAAGAGATCATGTTGAAAAGAAGGACATCACCTTGGAATATATCTCAACCGATAAGCAATTAGTGACATATTCACAAAACCGTTATGTGAATCAAAATTTGAAGAACTCAAGCATGAGTTAGGGTTAATTGAGTGGGTTAACACTCAGGAAGACTCAAAAAGAAGAGAGATGAAACACGAAAAGAGGAAAAGAGTTGAACTCTTAAATCAGCCTAAGTGAATCACCAGATCGGAAAGTCAGCTGACATACCGAGTTAGCGACAACCGAGTATTTACACGCCGAAGAGAGAAGAGTTAAATCAGCTAAGGAACAAGCTGAGTCATTTATGAGCAAAGTGACAAAAACGCAAATCGTTTTTACTAAGCGGGAATGTTTTTAAGAATGACGTCAAGATAATTATTGTAAGTCCAAGCGGCTACGATAATCTAGAGGGGGAGTGAATAGATTATCTCCATCTTTTCGATTTCGCCCTCTTTTTAAAACCGAATGCTCAAATACAATAATAAAGGTGCGGAATATAAACAACACACGTCGATTTAAAGAGGTTCAACCCACCTAGGGCCTAATCCTCTACCACCCCAAAGATATCAGGGATGGATTTCGAAAAGAAAAAGAATTTTATTAATTACCAAAATTAATACAAATTCAACTTACAACACCTTGAAGAGCACCACACTCTTCTTCAACACCACCTTTGGAGATTACCACAATCTCCCTTTGAAGATTACCACAATCTTCCTTCAACGGCACCTTGTGAAGATTACCACAATCTTCAACCTTGAAGAATACCAAATTCTTCAACACCTCAATAAGAAGATTACCACAATCTTCTTCACCTATCACCTAGATCATCCAAGTGTGTTCTTACCATTAAGAACACTCACAAGGATATCTTGTATTTGAATGATAACCAAAAATCAAGATTACAACTCGATAATTGATAATACAATAGAGTGCAAGTGTAATCAAGAATAGCCTAGACCTCAAGAATGTGAAAGTGAATAGCTAGGCAAATTACAACAAGAAATAAGACAATGTAAGAACAAGTGTATTCTTGAGTGTATCTTGTTGTGTTGTAGTTTTCTCTCTGTTGTGTTGCTTCAATTCTTCCTCTATTTATAGAAGATGTCTTGTACATGATAGGCTCCTCTTGGAGACATGAATTCTGTAAAAATTGCAAGACAATTAAAGAAAAGAGTGTTAGAAATCAATCCCACAAATTAAGGAGATATGTCTGGCACTGCACAACGGTTACATTTTTGTTGTCAAACTTAAGAAGCGACGGTCGCGCACAAATAGACGTTTGAAAATGAGAATATAAATTTACACAGGCGACCGGTCGACGTAGGGTTCGACCGGTCGTCCCCCTTACTTCAATCGGTCGCACAACTTCAAAAACGAAGGGCAAATGTTCTGTTTCAATTTTTGCTCCAGTGCACGGCCGCAAAGGGGTCGACGGTCGACGCCCACCGGTTGCCCTATAGGGCGACCGGTTGCCTGACCATTTTCTCGCAAACATGAAGTTTTTTGTTTTTCTCAACTTTCGTGCACGGGTTGCCCTATACTACGACCTAGGTTGACCTCAAAACAAAAGTGTTGTCCAATTTTATATCGAAAATAGACTTCAAGAAATACTCAGAAAAATAGTGAAAACATTTTAGACCGATCGGGAGTATTAGGACAACATTTAGAAACATTGTTTTGGTGTAAAAATACATTAACAGTAAAATCATTAAAAGTGTTGTCCAATTTTGTCGAAAATAAAACTTGAAGTTATACTTTAGGAAAATATTAAAACTATTTTAAATCATTTAGGAGTATTTGGACAACCTTTAAAACCATTGTTTTGGTATAAAACAAAATCATCAAAATCATGATAAAACCATTTATCAAACAATCTCCCCTTTTTGATGATTACAAACCAAAACATTTTGACAAGGCCGATTTTGAAAACAAAACAATTTTAGGTTAAAAGAACTATCCATTGTGAGCGACAACATTCCATGAAATATAAACACAAGAATGGGAGTAGAGATATTTAAACCACATGTTACAAATGCTCATGTTACAAAAGCTCCCCTATCAACATGCACAACAAGAGTTATATAGAAGAACTTAAACATAAGCTAAAATATTAGCTTTTCGATATTGAGCTTAAGTATCAATAACTTAAAAACTCCCCCTGTCAAAGATACATCATTAGAACCGTATGTAAGTCCATACTACAACCAATGGACCATGATTCATACATAACCATAATGCACCAAGTGGACTAAATATGATCCACAACTTATGGCTTTATGAAGCCATAGCTTATACTTCTTTTCGTTAAGTTTATCTTAGCTTTTATGAGCTAATGAGCTTATAACCTGTTTCTCCCCCTTTGGAATCATCAAAAGAATATTAGCACGATAAATACATCATATATTCTTATCAAAGTGCGCAACAAAACCGATGTATCGAGCTATTTGAACATTGAAGCTAATAAACCAAATAAGGAGGTAAAAGTCGAATCATACGACTTGAAGAAGCTTATGAAAACTCATTTGATAAACGAAACATGATCTCTATAAATATATAAGACTTTTGAAAACAAGAGAGTCATGTATGTGATGAATTTTTCATTGAAACGTTTTATCGAACACTTGGCGGGCGTCAAAAATAGAAAAAGTTATATATAACCCTTGTAAATGAAATCAAGCCAAGTTTTTCATCACCAAATACAATTTAACAAATATCATTCATCAACAATCAATAAGCTCATCACAAACATATATGAATTACATCAAGAAAGATACATATAAGCCACAAACTCAAGGTTCAACCCAATTGAGCTAAAGATAGTGAAATTCTTACCATTCAATCGGTAAAGACGAGCAATGATAATGATAGTCGAGCTAGATAATCCCCAAAATATATAATTCATGCATCAAAACTCATTTGAAGTGAATTGTGTGTGAAATTTGCAAAGGGACGAAAAATGGCCAAAATGTGTCAAAGTGACGAATGTCAAGACAGAACTATTTTAATCCAAATTATAGCCTAGGGCGACGGCCGAGGTTGAGGGCGACCGGTCGACGTTGAGGGCGACCGGTTGCCCTCAACCTTTTCAGCCAAATTTGTCTGTTAGTTTTTCCAAAATCCGAATTTTCAACCAAAAATCCGATTTTTCGCCCTAAGTTTTAAAAACGTGCAAAATGCAAACGTAGACCTCATTCAATATACATTATGTCATAATCAAGCTCGAAATGAGGTAAAATACTCGGCGGTTAACGATCAAAAAGTCCGCGAGTTATCCTTGAGACGGAATTAAACACATCTCAAGTTTTTGTTAAAAATTACAATCCCTTAAAAATATATCGAATCTCAATATGTTTAGTTCGATTATGACGAACCAAATTTTGAATACGAATAACCGTATAATAGATACCAAACTTGTTATCCCGAAAAAATAAGAACGTTTTAAATCTTTGGATACAACAAGTCATAAGAAGAAGTGCCTTTCAAATATATGAAAATTTCTTTTAATAGCACTTTAATGAGATTCGTTGGGATAGTTTTGAAGTCGAGCATATAGACATAAGGCATATGGAATGTCGAGTCTATAGGAATAATACAAGAAAACATATACCTCGAATTTGTTTGTCGGCCGATATGCCTTTCTCAACCTTTGTCAATCTTTAGCCATAGAGGTTGAGATGGTTCTTCTTCCTTCAATGCTTAACTCCTTCAAGAGTTCTTATATAACCATCTTCTTGGCATTGAATAATTTGTAGTCCAAGCAAGAAATTGAGCTCCCCATCATTCTCATCTCAAGCTCACCTAGTATCAACTTAGAAAAACATATCTTGCACAAATATTCATTAGTAGCACCATAAATATTATCAACAAAAATTTGCACAAGTAAACAACCTTGCCCTTTTTCAAAACAAGAAGTGTAGTATCAACTTTACCTTTTGTAAAATCATTTTGCAAAAATAGCTAAGTCTATCAATTGTACAAGGCCTTTTATAAAAATCATTTGGCCTAAAATTTTAGACTCGATAGACTTTATATTTGAATAAAACCATTTAGAAAGTTGGATTTGACATCCATTTGGTAAAGCTTGAAATTTTCTTTAAAACAAGAATGGGCAAGTAAAATGCAAATAGCTACTAAATGTGCTATGAGTGCAAATGTTACAACAAAATTAATTACCTTCTTCTTGAAAATACCTTCGAGCTACTAACCTCGCCTTAGTTCGACCAATGTTGCCTTGGTCATCGAGTTTGTTCCGGAATACCCTTTTTGTCTTCTTCATCACTATCATCATAGGCCATCCAATTGATCTAAGGTGTTCATAATAGAACATTTACATCCAAATATTTTGAGGTAACTAATATTTGGAGTACTTCATTTCTCATCTACACAACTTAACAAACTCATTAACGGCATCGCTTATATAAGCAAGAAAAAAATAGTCCAAGTGTAAAAACATGCCTCAATCATCAATCACAAAAATATCTTGCATAAGAGCATAGTAGAAATAGACACTATATATATAGACCATGAAGCAATAAACACATACTATGCATTTAGAAGATCATCAAGAGTCTAATAAATCATGCAAGTTCAAATAAGCTTAAGAAAGCTACAAAAGGTCTCTTTTGAAATTTGAAAATCAAAAGCATATAGTTGAGACCTTATTTAAAAAAAGTATTTGAACAAGAGTTGATACGGCAAATATGTGCAATCAAATATCGAATAGTGCCTTTCAAAAAATCTAAAAATCCTCTTAATGGCACTTGTATGAAATACTATGAAAAACAAGCACATAGGCACATGGCAATACATATATCGAGTCTATAAGAGTAAGAATAACACAAGTAAATGTACCTCGATAATTTATGCCTTTCTTGACAAATAATGACGTAAATGGCCATTTGTGAAAATATGTAAATCCTACACAATTCTTAAAACATATCTAGCACAAATCATAATGATAAAAGTGTAGGCTAATAGATATCACAAGTAAGCTCATGCCATAAAAATCCATAAAAGATGATAACACACTTTAGTCTACAAAAATGCACAAGAGTTTTAAAAACATCATATGAGGTCTTCTTTTTCAAAAATATTTTAAAAGCACAGTATATATTGAAGACCTTAATTAAAAAAAATATTTGAAAACTCATTTTGCAATTAAGACACAAATAAAAGCATGCATAATAACAAAATAAAATGCATATTTAAATAGGGAGATATGGGTTACCAATTATGCTATTTCCATGGGTTGTGTCGTTCCCATTGTTGATGATATCTTCCCATTGAGAAGTTACTTTGTTGATGATGACTTCTCCATTTCCAAAATTGGTTACCTTCCCATGGTTGATGGTTTCTTCTTCTTTGAAAATCATCTTGTTGATGATGTGTTTGCCATTTCCAAGGATTGTGTTCTTCCCATTTTTGATTATACACTCTTCTTGGAAATTGGCTTTGTTGAGAGTAGTTTCTCCTTCTTTGATCAAATGAAACGTTCATTTGATGTTTTCTTGGTGGCATGAATTTTCTCCGATTTTTGCTTTGCGGGTACCTAATAGCACATTGTTTTGTGGTACCCTCATGTGTTTGGGTCCTTTAAGATTAGCTTTGAGACTTTTAGGTCTCCAACAATATTTAAAGCTATTTCTAGCCCGACAAGAATTAGCCGTATGACCCTTTTGCCACAATAAAAACAAGTAATAATTCTAGGAGCATAATGACCAATATGCATAGTGACTTGATCCTTTTTCATATGATTAACAACATTAGGCTTATGATCAAGTCCTTTATCACAATTATGAATATCAACAAGTATTGGACATTTTATTGGTACTCAAGTTGGATTTTAATAAATCCTTTTTCATGCAATCAATATTCTCAACAAGAGTACTATTTTCTTTTTCAAGGTTTCTAACCTTGTCAAGTGTGGTGGTGTGAGCACATGATAGTGATTCATAAGAAGTAAATAAACTATCCTTATCATTTTTCAAAATATTGAATTCCTTTTTCAAATTTTTGTATCTAACAAGTAAGCTTTGGAATTCATTTTGAAGTTCATCATAATCATTTTGTAAATCACTATAATCATTTTGAATGACAATATCATAGGAAGTAGAGGGTTTAAGACATACCTCATTTTCTTCATTGATGCCCATAAAACAATATTCAACTTCTTCATAATTGGAAGTTGTAGGAGGCTTATTCCTTAGATTTGAGCTTGTATGATCTTGAGAAGTAGATGCTTTTGTTTGACTCCTTTCATTTGCAAATACTCCATAGATGGCTTCTAATTTTTGCCATACTTCATGTGCCGACTTTATTCCTACAATATGTTCATATTCTAAATTAGTAAATGAACAATACAAAATATTTAAAGCCTTACCGTTTAAGGAGATGATTTTCTTTTCTTCATCATTGAGCTTTTTGAAGCCTTTTGAGGTGTATGGTGTATCTTTCGTCGGAATGGATTCTCCATTAATGACGGTGTTCCAAATGTCGAACCCGCAACATTGTAGATAGCATTCCATTCTTTCTTTCTAAAAATTAAAATTCTTGGAATCAAATAGTGGTGGCTTGGTGGTGGAGGTGACGGATAGATGAGCTTCGTTCGTAGCCGTCGATCGTTTCTCTTCACTCGCGGTGTGAAACGAGCTTGCCAAAGAGTTTGGCTCTGATACCACTTGTAAGTCCAAGCGGCTACGATAATCTAGAGGGGGTGAATAGATTATCTCCATCTTTCGATTTCGCCCTCTTTTTAAAACCGAATGCTCAAATACAATAATAAAGGTGCGGAATATAAACAACACACGTCGATTTAAAGAGGTTCAACCCACCTAGGGCCTAATCCTCTACCACCCCAATATATCCAGGGATGGATTTCGAAAGAAAAAGAATTTTATTAATTACCAAAATTAATACAAATTCAACTTACAACACCTTGAAGAGCACCACACTCTTCTTCAACACCACCTTTGGAGATTACCACAATCTCCCTTTGAAGATTACCACAATCTTCCTTCAACGGCACCTTGTGAATATTACCACAATCTTCAACCTTGAAGAATACCAAATTCTTCAACACCTCAATAAGAAGATTACCACAATCTTCTTCACCTATCACCTAGATCATCCAAGTGTGTTCTTACCACAAGAACACTCACAAGGATATCTTGTGTTTGAATGATAACCAAAAATCAAGATTACAACTCGATAATTGATAATACAATAGAGTGCAAGTGTAATCAAGAATAGCCTAGACCTCAAGAATGTGAAAGTGAATAGCTAGGCAAATTACAACAAGAAATAAGACAATGTAAGAACAAGTGTATTCTTGAGTGTATCTTGTTGTGTTGTAGTTTTCTCTCTGTTGTGTTGCTTCAATTCTTCCTCTATTTATAGAAGATGTCTTGTACATGATAGGCTCCTCTTGGGGACATGAATTTCGTAAAAAATTGCAAGACAATTGAAGAAAAGAGTCAGTTAGAAATCAATCCCACAAATTAAGGAAATATGTCTTCAACCGGTCGCACAACTTCAAAAACGAAGGGCAAATGTTGAAAATGAGAATTTCAATTTTTGCTCCAGGGTTGCCGGTCGCCCAAGGTCACAACTTCAAAAAACGAAGGGCAAATGTTTTGTTTCGATTTTGCTCAGTGCCCACCGGTTGCCTATAGGGCGGACCGGTTGCCCGACCATTTTCGCAAACATGAAGTTTTCTTTTTTCTCAACTTTCAGTACGGGTTGCCTATCGGCGACCGGTTGACCTCAAAACAAAAGTGTTGTCCAATTTTATATCGAAAATAGACTTCAAGAAATACTCCGAAAAATAGTGAAAACATTTTAAACCGATCGGGAGTATTAGGACAACATTTAGAAACATTGTTTTGGTGTAAAAATACATTAACAGAAAATCATTAAAAGTGTTGTCCAATTTTGTCGAAAATAAAACTTGAAGTTATACTTGGAAAATATTAAAACCATTTTAAATCATTTAGGAGTATTTGGACAACCTTTAAAACCATTGTTTTGGTATAAAACAAAATCATCAAAATCATGATAAAACCATTTATCAAACAATTATGGCGTACGATCAAAAAGTCGCACACCAAGCTTATGATTGGATATAAATCTTTGCCGCATTAAATGCGAGAAATTAAATGTAAATCGGCGTGCAAGATCTAAGTCGTTGATTTTGATCAAATTTCAAAAACCACCCGCACATCCTTTCATGAACCATACTTAAACCATTTCGTCGTTTTCTCTCACTTTACCAAAAGCTGTTCATCTCTCTCGAAAGCAAAAGCAAAAATTTTCTCTCAAAACCCTATCAATCCTCGGATCATTTTCTAAGTTTCGTTCGGTAAAACATCTCGAAATGGCATCCACTCATGACTTTGTCAAGCTAGGAAAGCAAATCCACACAGAGTCTCTTTGTGGATTTCGATGGTATGGTTAAACAGGGTCCGACGACACCATAGTGAAGAAGATTTGAGAAATTGGAAACATCTCAAAAACCATTTCGATGTTGGAGTTTCCAATGACCTATGTGGAAGAGGTCGCACGCGATTCTACGTGAACGGAAGTTCACGATGAGGGCATCAAGTCCTCTGTTCACGGAAAAGAGTTCACCATCACGCCGAGGATTTGGTGAACACCGCTTATTCTTGGCGGAAGGAGTCTTTGGAGATTCATGAGGCCGAGGTCGACCTAATCTTCTTTGCTTGGAAGGAAGTAGCCAAGTCCGACTATCTTTGCCGCAAAAGTGGTCTACACATGCCTAACAAGAGGTCTTTGAAAGAGGACTACCACAAATTTCTTTGGACATTGTTGCCAAATGCATAGACATCAAATTTGGCAGCTTTGACCAGCTGTCTAAAGCTAAGCTGATCGTAATGGCTGCGATCCTTGAAGAAAAGAAGGTGAATTGGGCTGAGTTTGTCTACAGCAGACTCTGCCAGAATGTTGGGAACAAATCCTTCAAGGAGGATGGAACGCTTGGAGGTTCCCAGATACGACCGGTGATTGGCGGTGATGGAAGTAAAATGAGTCCCTCTTAGACATGGAAAGACGTTCCATGTAAACAAGAGGATGTTCAGATCAAACCTATCTGGCGCACAGAAGAGAGCATACGCCAAGAGGGTGATACGAGTGAGGGGGAATCAGTTGACCTGAAGATACAACTGTCTCCTCTCCTCCAAAGAAGAAGGCTGCCCCTGTTTGCTAAAAAGATCTTTGCCCCTGCTGCAAAGAAAGAAAAAGAAATCTGCTCCTACCCCGCAGCCGAAGTCACACCGCCCTTGCGGCCGTGTCTCCCTGCCCTGCTGAGCCGCAATGGAGAAGGAACCATTAATCCCTTCTCCGGTGATCAAGAATAAGAGGATCGCCACAACAAGGAAGGCATTTTGCCTCTAAGACATCTGCGAAGGCATTCACCTTCAATGAACCGGAGGAAGTGGAGCGGATATCCCTGGTAAAAACAAAGAGAAGAAGAAGACTTTCCAAGCTCTCCGAGCTTGAAAAGACAATGAGTCTGTCACTCAGTGGAGAAGATACCGAGCTATTTGGAGAAAGAGTCTCAGTGATCGATGAAACAACCAAGTCTGCTGAGGCCGATCAGCGAGAGGCAAGTCGAGGAACCAACCCGTAAATGAAACTGGGAACAAGGAACGGAATGAGACAACCGAAGCATCTATTGACAGGGTTGTTTGTCCGAAACAGAGGCTATTGAGGGTGTCGCGGTGAAATCTACTACCCTTAATCCCCTGGAAACGAGGGCCAACAAGAGAATGATGAAGACGATGTAATCATGTACTCTCCATTGTATCCGGACATCCAAAATCGTCTCACGAGAGTGGAGAAAATGGAAGTTCGAGCCTATCCAGTGCGGTTTGAACGTCCGAGTTCATTGCCGAGGAAGAATAACTCTTGAGGTTTCTTGAGGTGGACACAGATCTTTGCAAGCCCTTGACGAGGATAATTGCATCAATATACTGCAGATTCAAAAAGAAAACGAACGGGCTAGAGAAGGCGAGGACGCAGAGGCACGTGAGAAGGCCAAGATCTCGCCCTCTCGCTGGCTCCACAATGAATCTCGGAGGCAAAGTGGAGAAGGAACAACCGAGAATACACAACAAGTTGTCATCAACGAGGCTCGGGAGATAGTTGAGACTGTCTCACTGAGGTGCCAATCGCTCTGCAGGCCAATGACGCGCGCGATGTAGTCGAGGCACAAGAAAGGCGCCCGGGAGTTAACACTGGCAATGAAAGTGCAATCCATGGAGTTGAGACTCCAATGGATGCCACCTCGAAAGACCCCAAGAAGACGGTGACACGTCGAAAGGGATGACCAAGGCCTCGCTGCAGTTGAGACTGTAGGAGGTAATGAAGGCCAACGGGAGGTTGAGACTTCCGGGGTAGAGAAGCGAAGCTACTGAGAACATCCCTCCCGCTATCATTAATCCATCGAAAAGGAGATAAGTGCTCTTCACGATTCCCAGGATAATCTGATGTAACCTTTCGGGATCGGAAGGAGACGATGAAGCCGAGTCATCCCCGTGACTAATCTAAAAGACTCGGTGAGGATGTTCCAACCACGAGTAAGTATGACCTCAAGACTACTCGCCAAACATTCAACTTTGATGATGTGCCACCCATGGAAATCTCATCATCGTCCGATGACGCTTCCGATAAGGCCGAGGACAGTCAACTCATTTGGAAAAACTAGCCGAGACCGACGAAGCTGTTGAGACAGTGAGGCTCGGCAAGTCGGGTTGACTTCACAACAGACCACAACCGAAATAGAGTCCACGCGCAGGCTCCCCAAGCTGCAGCGGAGTTCGACTCCACGGGGGGACTTCACGAGCACCACTTATCATTGAGCAGATTCCGATTGCCCGTGATGATCCTTTTGTAGAATCGTTTCTCTTCTCTCTCGGAGGTACCGACCTCCCGAAGAATCGACTAAAGATCGTGAGCGCTTCCCACACGATCTGTTATTCCATCAGACACCATTGTTCGGTGACTATGACTTTTGACGACGCTTGACCGTCGGTGAAACAGAGTGTGACGATTGAGTTCGGGGCGTGTTCAAAGCCTTATTTCTGAGATAGAAAAAATAGAGAGGCACCAGGCCGCACTTGGACATGAGGCCGATAACAGGGACGCCAACCTTACTGCGATTTAAGAGGCATAATAGTCGGGATCCGTGAGTGGTGGCAACAAAGAAGCAGACAATGCGCGTGGAACAAGCTCGATACTTCAGGACATTGTTCAACAAGTTGTTAGTCGGCGGGTGAGAATGTCGATGCAAAGACAAAATTGCAAGAGCACATTGAACAAATGCATGAATCGCACACTACGAGAGATAAAGCTGCTGCGTAAACATAATAAGAACGAGCTCCTGCGCGTGGAAGAGAATATGGATCGAAAATTCGAGTCTCCTTATGGTGAGATGAAGTTGGTAGAAACGGTGAATCCAACGACACCCGCTACGAGTTCCGTGCAAGATACTCCACACAGATTCGAAGCGAGAACTCGGCTATCACAGACTAGACTTCTTGCTTGCTAGCTTGTTTCGGGGTTCCTCTCTCCTTTGATGATGCCAAAAAGGGGGAAGAGGAATACCTAACGACTTTGAAGGGATCCGAAGCGAGAAGGAGGAAGCATTTGTGAAGGGAAGACAAGCGAGGAAGCAATAAGAGAGGAGAAAGGGAAGTCTGTTGAGGGGAAGGTTCGAAAGATGTGACCTTGATGATTGCTAAAACCCCCAACAAGGTCTTGTCACGGTGATATCATCAAGCAAACTCCCGATGACTCGCCACTCCAACACACTGCAGACCTATGGCCTGAAAAGAGAAAGGTAGTTGAAGCGGGGATGAAGGAAGTGGAAGGAAAGATGAATGCCCGAGTTATGGATATACGAAACAACATGGAGGCATTCCAAATGCATGAGACACCTATGCCATTTCGGATGTCGGAACCGAGCCAAGATCGTTGATGAATTCAAGACGCTCGCATCCGAAGGTTATTTCGCAAACATGTCCATGGCTCAAGCCTGGGATTTTATCCGGGAAAAAGGTCTCAAACTATGTGAAGAAAGGCGACGACACTGACAAACTCATGGCGATCACTCTGCTTTGGTCACTCAGTTGGGAAAAAGAAGGCCCCAAGATACAATACACGCCCGAGGCGGAGGAAGAAGCGATGGTGGAGGAAGAGGTTTGAGACTAGATCTCCGCCCAAAAATATTGAGTATAAAGATCCAGGCAAGAAAGAAGGGATCTATTGGATTTGGATTTTGAAATAGCCAACTGCAAGTGGCTAAGAATAATGTTGAGTATGTGAAAAGAATTGAAGAGGAAAATAAGAGACAAACTCGGCTATGGGAGGAAAGACAAGAAAAGTGAGAAGAGATGAAGGCGCCGAGGAAAGGGCGTATGAAAAGAAGAAGGTGGTGAAGATGAGAAAAAGAGAAGAAGATCGAGAAGATGACAGAGTCAAGAAGATGAAAGAAGGAGGCATCGAAGGAGATGAAGTGTTGTTGTCACCCCTTCATGTATTTTACTATGTAAATACATTTTTATGTAAGTCTTCGTACATTGAATAAAATTGTACAATTTCTATACTTGTGGAGATATAGAACAACTTGGTTACTTTAAGGTCCATTTAAGCTCGATACATTTTCTTTTGATTCAAGCTCGATACACTCAGAACATGACTATGTAAAGAACAAGAATGTTATGATCAATAAAAGATCGATTCTAAGCATACATTACGTGATTCTACATTTGCCTGTATGTATCTTTCTTTGTTTAATTATTGATGTATGTTTTAAGTTTTGGCATCATCAAAAAGGGGGAAATTGTTGGGAAATTATTTTGTAGATTTTGATGAATGCCATGTAAAACTTAGAATAGGAAGTTGGCACCCCATTTTTGTTGTAAATTGCATTGTAATAGATAAATTTGGTCATTTTGAGTTAAGTCGGCTATGCCTGAACATGCAAGAAGACAACTGGAGACTAGAAGGAAGACTCTGTTTGTGAGGCGGTGAGTATGGCAAAGAAGAGAAGATAGGAACTCGATGAAGGAGCGGTGAGATGCGGTGAGTGAAGTATCGGTCAAGTCAACTCAAGATAGCCAAGTCTCAAGTTGAAGTGACGAGAAGAGTCACCCAATGATTGGAAGTCGACTCAAGTCGCTTGGGGAAGTCAAGGAAATGCAGTCAAGTCGAGATAACTCGAAAGAGATCCGTTGCATAGGAATCAAGAGAATTACTTAAATAAGTAATACTCTCATCATGTCTTTCTTGAAGTGCTCGAGTTCGAAGCGTGCAAAAGGAATAAACAATGGGAAGCACTGCACTGTGTCGAACACCGAAAAAGTGAAGAATCATTCATACGAGGAAATGGCAATTCCAAGGATCGCAACAAGACAAGCCAACGACCATAAGTGACTTTCAAAAATAAGCCTTCAACGGGCGGATTTTTGAAAGATCACTATAAAAGGCCGAGGAATCACTCGAGAGAAGGTTACGAACCACGAACATTCAAGAAAACATTTGAACTGTAACCAAAAATATTCTCAAGTCATTCAAGATTAATCCTCAAGCCTACATTACGTAGCAAATCAATCCAACACTCACTGTGAAGGAAAGATAACTTCAATCAATTGAAGAGGAAAGTTTTGAAGAATCGGGTCTATATTCCACGGAGGATTGTAGGAAGGTTCAAGGTCGAACCAGTCTCAAGTTTTTGGAGGGCTTCGTGATCAAATCCAAGAAGCTTGAGCAAGTGGGCTGTAGTAGCAAGTGATGCGCCTGTGAAGAAGAGCCGAGTCGCACGAGAAGCCACCATTTGTGTGACCAAAGGCATCTCGATCGAGTCCCAAAGGATCAAGTCGGTCGAATTTGTGTGATCAAGACTTGTATCGAATTTGTTAACCACTCGTACATTGATCAATACTTAGTGGATTCCTCAGGAGTTGGAGAAGAGAGGAGTAGAAGAATTACCCCATCTTGAACCTCTATAAAAACTTATTGTGTCATTTACATTTCATCACTTTAATTTTACGCATCTTATTTTTATATCTCATTGATAAATTTGCTATCCAATTGATAATCAACACGAGTGCTAAAACCAAGTATTAAAACAAACTTAACCAAATTCAAGGGTGTTAAGTCTTCTCGAAAACAAATCCGGTCGAGTTAAGTCTTTAGTCAAAACAATCGAGTTATTCTATCAACAGCTCGATCAGTGCATTGAGTGACTAACTCGTTGATTAACTAACTTAGTGTCCATCGAGACACAATCGTGAAGTATTAACTCGTATATTTAAAAGGACTAATTTGAAAAGTTGGTAAGGTTTATTTACCCCCTTCTAAACCTTACACTCACACCCCTTGGGACCTACACAAAGTAACATTTATGATTAATTAAGGGTATATTTGATATTTAACACAATCCTTAATATGTGTGCTTTTTTTTCCTAAAAAGACACTTATTTTGAATAGGAGGAATACATATAATTGGGATCATAATTTTTTTCCTTATTTTTCCTACATTGCCCTTGCACTAAATGAAAATATATCATTGTTAGTTTCAAGCAAAGTGAATTAAGTAGGGATAATTTAGTGTATTTTTGTGTAATTAATTTCAATAAGGAAACAAACCTATAATTTGGGATGACGAAAAAGAAAAACTGACCTATCTTAATGTGACGAAGGAGTAATTAATACAATACACACATATTTAGAAATCTAAGTTTTATATAATGCCAGGTATATATATATATATATATATATATATATATATATAAACACACATATAGATTTTCCATAATTAGTTCATGAATTACCAAATTAATGTTACATCTTTGTAATTATATTTTACTCTTTCGGGATGATGGTTTGAAAATTATTTTAGCATATCTTGTTTTAGCATATATATATATATATATATATATATATAGAGAGAGAGAGAGAGGGATGGTAAGATCGAAATACGATAGATAATCTAACCATTTCCGACAGCCAAAATGATTGAATTGATTTTTGGGATAATTATAAAAACTGAAGTTTGACCTAATTACAAAAGAAAACTAGTTTTAAAATTACAAATACCTCATCGATATATGCTTCTATATTACAATTGCACATAGTGAAGGGTAATTTATATAACAAATACAAAATATTTGTAATTGTGAGAGATTACCAAGTTTTTCTAATTAAATTATGATAAACCTCAAGAATATTATTTATAATTATCCCTTTTATCACTTGTGGATTTAGAGGCCAAAAAAAGAGGTGGAGTGAGATTAATTTCAAAGCCAAAATTCCAAATGGGCTTTTATTTCCAGATCATTTGCACTTGGGAATAGAAGATATTCATAATTGATTCGATAAAACAACATTAAATAAAACTTAAGTGGACAACAGTGCTTAGTTTTGATTCATTGATCAATGAGAAGGTGAGTGACGTCAAGTCAATTGGGGTGCTCACATTGATGCCACTCTGCTGTCTCCCCGTGTTGTGATCATCATTCACTGCATTTTAGAACGTTGAAAACTATTGGCTACTTAATCATGACCACGTTTGAAATTTTCGTTTCATCACATTCCATAATCTTAACTGCAATTTCGGTATATACTAATTATGTGTGTATATATATTAATGTTAACAACATATGTTCAGATTTGAAGTTGTTTATAAGTAAATATGTTCAAAACTCAATAACAAAATTGCTTGTCAACCGACGAAAGAGAAAGCCTCATATGAGAGGGAAAACATCATTCCTCGAGAGATAAATAAGATTCAACAAAAAAAAATGAAAGAAAAATATAAAGCAATCGAATGTTGGAAATATTTAATTTGGACTTACATATGTTAATTAAATGTGTATAGCTGTCTTACGGTTTAATCCAATTAAAGTGATCTAATAAGGTTTTAATTTTGGATTAAAAGGGTATCAAATTGTCATGGGATTAAATGTGTAGATACTATTAGGAGATTTTCTATTTGTTAAGGGACCAAATAAAAATAAAGGGGATACTTATTCAAAGCGGTTATGGTGGGGCGGACGGTTCTTATAAGGCATAATACGTCGTTTCCTTACGAGCGAAAGACACAAAACGTGTGATACTGAGAATTCTCAAAGAGAACTGCGCAAATGCGGAAGGCCAAAATCGATCTCAAAATCGGATCCCATTTCTCACAAGCCCTAATGGATTGATGCGCTTAGCGATTGATTAGTTTCTTCTCTTTCTCGGATTATCATGGTAAATCGGTCAAGCATGCTTTTATGAATTTCGTGTATTAAAGCATGCCCTTTTGTGATTTTTATATCTAACAAGTGGTATCGTAGCCACTCTATTCATGATTTTTTGAGATTTGGGAAGAATTTTGTTATTCTTCATTAAATGATATTAGGGTTTTCTGTTTTTGGGCCTTTTGGGTCTTACGGTTTGAGATTCAGAAAATTTGGTAGATTCGATTATGTATTTTCTGAATTTCATGATATGTTCACATCGATTTTACGGTTTCTATATCATGAATGTCGAACCAGTTTTGGATTCGACCTTTCAGAATCTGTATTGCGTTAGGTGATGATTTCAATTATGGATTGCTATGATGTTGTTGATTAAAATACTCTGGAATTCATATATTGATGGTTGTGTTGTTGCATTTGATTATGAATTCTGTAAATTCAATATTGTTGCATTTGAATTGTGCGTAAAGGATTCAGAATGTGTTTTGTTGAAGATGAGATTCTTGCAGCCTTCTTTCTTGATTTGGGCTTCAATAGAATAAATCTATTTTCTTAGGCCCATTTAGAATTTGAAAAGTTTTTAACGTCTGATGACTTTCAGATTCTGTTTGGGGATCAACTCAACTTTGTAATATTTTCATATTGACCCCAAATAAATAAGGAATATTTGTATTATGTTTAGATTTGTTTGGTGCATCTCATGTCCCAACTTGGTTTGTTTAATATTTAAAATGAATTTATCGAAACAAGAAGTCGCCAAAGTGACTTCTCTTGTGTAGATTTATTCATTGAGGGCTTTTTGGTTGGGGTTTATCTTAGGGATATCAACCACTTATGTTATTAATCAAGATATTGTTTTGTTTGGTTCAACATGGTTGGGCCCATGAAAAAGACAAGGCCCGGTCCTTATCATGCTCATTTAGTGATACCATATCCCACTATAGGGGTGGGATGCCTTTTCCATCCCTTTCCTCAGTATCTCGTATCACAATCCATCAAACAAACATGATAATAGGACATATTGTGTCCGTATGATAAGACCGAAAAATGAAATGAGAATTAATCATGCACATTACCATCATTTAACCAAACGAGCCCCGAGAATATTAGATGTTTGTGTTTGTGCATATTCATGCGTGTATTAACCGCCCTAAGGAAGGTTAATACTTGGCCCGAAATGCACAAACACTGTGGTGGTAAATACGTGGCAATTATAAGGTTATACATGTAAGTGATTTGTCGGCCCAAAGGAAGACAATATTCGCTGACAAAGATTTATTGTCGATGTTTGATCGCTACAAGAGGTAGCCACTTACAAGTTAAAATTATTGTCCAAAGACTTGATATTAATATTGTGTTAGGTGCCTCGAGATGTTACCAACTTATTTAAATTTAATGATTGATTATTCGGTTTAATGTGAGCATGATGATTAATTTTGGTTTTGTTTCGATTCAGCTATGATGTTGCGCTACTTCTATTTCTCGCTAACACCAACAACATTCCCATGCTCAATGGGTCAAACTTTAAGGATTGGAAAGAAAACATTCTGATCATTTTGGGCTGCATGGATCTGGACTATGCGCTAAGGGTTGAGCAACCCCCTTCTCTTACGGATGCAAGTTCTGCTGAGGAAAAAGCGGAATTTTGAGAAGTAGGAGCGCTCAAATCGTGTTAGTCGATGGTCATTAAGCGCGGCATTCGAAGCCTTTCGAGGCACAAGCTTTCCGAGGAAGTTACTACGGCGGTGAGTACCTTTGCGGAAATTGAAAAACATTTTGTTAAAAGCGATAAGGCCGAGATAAGTACGCTTTTGGCTAACTTGATCTCACTAAAGTATAAGGGCAAGGGAAATATAAGGGAGTACATCATGGAGATGTCTCATCTTGCTTCAAAGTTAAGGGCACTAAAGCTCGAGGTGTCTGAGGACTTACTCGTGCATTTAGTGTTAATATCGCTTCTGCACAATTCGGTCAATTTAAGGGATTTCAAGTTATAATCACAAAGGGAGAAGTGGACTCTTAATGAGCTCATTTCTTATGATGTGCAAGAGGAAGAAAGGTTGAAGCAAGAAAGAAGCGAGATTGCTCGGTTGGCAAGATTTCCAAGGATAAGGGCAAAAGGAAAAATGATGTTGAGAAATCTGCTAATGATAAGGGTCCACCACAAAAGAAAGAAAGGTGAAACTCGGGATGGTTGTTTCTTTTGTGGCAAACCTGGACACAAAAAGAAGGATTGTACTAAGTATCGCTTGGCGTTTGAAGAAAGGTACATTTCTTGCTTTGAGTCGATGCGAAGTTAATTTAGCTTGATTGCACTAGAAATACTTGGTGGTTAGATTTCGGTGCTACTACTCATTCAATGCGGGGTTGCACGAGCTACCAGAAAGCCAACCGATGGTGAAAGATACATCTTTGTGGGTGATGGCAAGTCGGTAGAAGTGGAGGCGATATGGCATTTTAGATTGTTATTAGAATCTGGTTTCTTTTTGGATTTGAAAGACACTTTTGTTGTACCATCGTTTAGACGAATTTGGTTTCTATTTCCTTATTGGACAAATTTGGTTTTACTTGTTCCTTTGGAAATTGTCGGTTTAGTCTTTCATTTTATTCCAATATTGTTGGTACCGATTCGTTAAGTGCTTATGACAATCTATATATGCTTGATACTATTGTTTCGTATAATGAATCCCCCGCATGTTGAATCAAGAGGTACTAGCGAAAATTAAATAAAGAAAATTCGGCTAAATTATGACACAAACGTTTAGGTCATATCTCAAAAACCGAGAATAGAGAGACTTGGTCGAGGCGGTATTTTGGATACACTTGACTTTTCGGATCTTGATGTTTGTGTTGAGTATATTAAAGGAAAACAGACCAAAATAAAGAGATTAGGTGCCAATGAGAACTTGAGCGTCTTAGAATTGATACATACGGACATTTGTGGGCCATTTCCTAAGGCTTTTGGAATGGTCAACATTATTTTGTATCATTCATAGACGATTACTCACTTTATGGGTACCTATATCTAATTCATGAAAAATCGGAAGACTGGACATGTTCAAGGTTTTAAAGTGAAGTTGAGAATCAACTCAACAAAAGAATTAAAGTCATCGCCGATCGATCGTGGAGATGAGTATTACGACAGAGATATGATGGTTCGGAGAACAACGCCCAGGGCCTTTTGCTATCTTCCTAGAGGAATGTGGAATCGCCCCACAAGACACCATGCCGGGACGCCTAGCATGAATTGTGTACACGAAAGACAAAACAGGACTCTAAAGGATGTGGTGAGGAGTATGATTAGTCATTCCTCCTTACGAGAATCACTCTGGGGAGATGCACTAAAGACTACGACTTATATTCTCAACAGGGTACCAACTAAAGCGATTCTTGCTAAAACACCTTTTGAGCTTTGGGTGGGCGAAAGCCCCTAAACCACTTTCACATATGGGGATGTCCAGTGAGGCTAGGCCTTATAGGCCAAATGAAAGGAAATTGGACTCCCAAGCAGGTTAGTAGCTACTTTATTGGTTACTCGGAAAAATCAAGGGGTTTTAAGTTTTATGATCCCACTAGAAGGTCTATTTTTAGACGGAAATGCGGTATTCTTTGAGAATATTGAGTTTGGGGGAGAAATAAGGTTAGAGACATTATCTTTGAGGAGGAGTCGATCTCAACACCTACTGCGCTTCGATGATGTTCGAGGTTTCTATTCTGTCATTAGCCGAGAAGTAGATTTGGAACCTCAACAGGATAATGTTGAAGAACTTCCCACGCAGTTGAAACTATTCGGGAAGAACAAAATCAACAACCTCAAGAACTAGTGCCACTAAGGAGGTCCACTAGAGAGAGAAGAGAAATGCTATTCGGATGATTATGTGGTATTTCTCCAAGAAAATGAGGATAAAAATGGATTGATGGAAAATGATCCTATCAATTTCCGTCAAGCCATGCAGATCCAAACTCTCAAAAGTGGATTGATGCCATGAATGAAGAGTATAAGTCAATGCAAGACAATCAAGTTTGGGATCTTGTCCCATTACGAAGGTGCGAAACCTATTGGTTGCAAATGAATTTTAAGACCAAGAGGATTCGAAGGGAAATGTGGAAAGATATAAGGCTCGTCTTGTAGCTAAAGGCTTTACTCGAGAAAGAAGGTATTGATTTTAAAGAGACTTTCTCTCCGGTTTCCACGAAAGACTCTTTCAGGATAATTATGGCATTAGTTGCACATTTTGACCTTGAGTTACATCGATGGATGTAAAGACGGCGTTTCTCAATGGAGACATTGACGAGATGATATATATGGTGCAACCGAGAAAACTTTGTGTCCGGAGACCCAAAATCTATGGTTTGCAAATTAAAGAAATCCATCTATGGGCTCAAGCAAGCTTCTCGTCGGTGGTATCACAAGTTTCATCAAGTAGTAGTCTCGTTCGGCTTTGAGACTAATGCTTTTGATGATTGTGTGTATCACAAGTTCGGTGGGAGTAAGTGTATTTTTCTGGTCTTGTATGTGGATGACATTTTGCTTGCCACTAATGACTCAGGATTGCTTTGCGACGATACCAAGAAATTTCTATCAAAGAAATTTGAGATGAAAGATCTTGGGAAGCTTCTTTTGTTCAGGGATCCGGATACAGGATCGTTCTCGGGGTATTCTTGGATTATCACAAAAGAACTACATAGAGAAAATGTTGCAAAGATTTGGCATGCAGAACTGCAAACCAGGAGACACCCCTATAGCTAAGGGAGACAAGTTTAGTCTCGAACAATGCCCTAAAGGAAATCTGGAAATTAAGGAAATGCAGAAGATTCCCTATGCTTGTTGTTGGGAGTCTAATGTATGCTCGTGCCCGCACAAGACCACGATATAGCGTTTGTTGTTGGTATGTTTGGCGGATATTTAAGTAACCCTAGTATGGATCAACGGAAAGCGGCCAAACGGGTGATGAGGTATTTCTGAGAGAACAAAGGATTACATGCTCACATACAAAAATCATATCAGTTGGAGATCATAGAGTATTTGATTCGATTTTGCGGGATGCCAAAATAGTAGGAGATCCACTTCGGGATACATTTTCTTATTGGTTGGGGAGCCATTTCATGGAGAAGTGCTAAGCAGACACTTGTAGCATCTTCTACCATGGCAGCTGAATTTATAGCATGCTATGAGGCATCCAATCATGGAATATGGCTGCGAAATTTTGTCACTGGGTTGCGCATTATTGGAAATATAGAAAGACCATTAAAGTTGTATTGTGACAGTAACTCGGCAGTGCTATATTCTAATAACAACAGAAGCTCTACTAAGTCAAAGCACATTGACATAAAGTTCCTGGTTGTGAAGGAAAGGATACAGAGTGGTCAGATAACTATAGAGCATATTGGGACAGACTCAATGATTTCGGATCCGCTTACTAAAGGATTAATACCAGGGTCTTTCACGAGCATACTTTGCTCGTATGGGTGTATCTGATTCAGGATACTTTGGTTTTAGTGGGAGTCTGTAATTTTATTGCTCTATACATTATTTTGGATACATTTTGTGTATTTGGATATTTCTGTACAGATATAAAGTATTCAGTTTATTACACTCTGTCATTTTGGTTATGATTGATCTCACTAAGGTATAAGGTGGACCAGTTGGAAACAGACATGTTAGATCACATTACATGTAATTTCCATGCTACGCACCCATGATTGATCTATGTCATTTGGTTGTCTTGGTGTATGTGATTATTGATGAGTTTATTCACGCATAAAGTGATGAAAGCCTCTTTAGTCTGTATTAGTACAATCAATGGACGAGATTGTTAAGGGATACTCTTATATGTGACAAGGTTTGAGCTCATAAGGTATTGCACATTTGTTTGGTAACATATGTAGTCAAGCGGGAGATTGTTGGAAATATTTAATTTGGACTTACATATGTTAATTAAATGTGTATAGTTGTCTTACGGTTTAATCCAATTAAAGTGATCTAATAAGGTTTTAATTTTGGATTAAAAGGGTATCAAATTGTCATGGGATTAAATGTGTAGATACTATTAGGAGATTTTCTATTTGTTAAGGGACCAAATAGAAAATAAAGGGGATACTTATCCAAAACGGTTATGGTCCCGGCGGCGGTATTATAAGGCATAATACGCCTGTTTCCTATAGAACGAAAGACACGTAAGCGTGTGATACGAGAATTCTCAAGAGAACCGCAAATGCGGAAGACCAAAACGAGATCTCAAAATCGATCCGATTTCTCACAAACCCTAATGGATTCAGGTACGCTTCCGCGATTCAGATTAGTTTCTTCTCTTTCTCGGATTATCATGGTAGATCGGTCAAGCATGCTTTTATGGATTTCGTGAATTAAAGCATGCCCTTTTGTGATTTCTATATCTAACATCCAACACCTAGAAGACTAAACCACCCCCAAAAAGAGGATTATGCACTTTTAAAGGAGACCCACAACTGGAACAAACTTGGCACGAGCTACATCACGCACTGTAGACAAAACAACCGGCCCACCTATGAGTTTCACAAATCAATCGGAAAAACAAAAATACCAACAAAAAGAAAACAAGAAGATTACAACAAACTCAAACAAACTACAAAGGAAAAGACAAAGAAAATTGGCTTCTCATTCCTAAAATCCACAGCCACATCCCGGCACCACCACTCACTGCTAACTTGCCACTAGCTACCACTGATTGACACCATGAAGAAACTCCTAAAGCTTAGATCTTGAACTAGAGAAGAAAAACATCGTGAAGGAAAATTCGGCTGTGACCAAAAATTGGCGGTCCTCGCCAACGAGAAGCAATAAAGGGGAGCGGTGGTTGTGATAGGGTTTTTATTAGCTTTTTAGTGAGAAGAGAAAGAAAAAGTAGAGATAGAAAAAGTTTCGTTGGAAGCTATTAATCAAAGTCATAAAATGGTTGGTCAAGGGTTGACAATCTCGATCCACCCTGGCCCGAACCGTTTGGGTCGCTCGTCCCATGGTACCCACCCCGCTCGATCCGACCCTAGAATATTTTTCTTTTAATATATGTACTATATATTTTACGTATATAATATATACTATAATATAAATTTTATGTATTATTATATTACATATAATATTTATAAATTAATAATGACAACTTTTATAAAGAATATTTTATAAATAGAGATTTTTCCCTTTTTTATTTTTCGTATTTAATTTTATTTATATTGGGCCAGACGGGTCAACCCTTCCCGCCTGTTCTAGGGATTGTGCGAGTCCAGGATCTTTAAATGCCCGCCCCATTGCTATTCTTTGGTTGGTCTTATTTATTAGAGATGAGATCGGGGATTCAAACCTCACCCATCCTCTATAATACTTTTGTAAAGGTTTAAATTTGATATCTTGAGAAAAAAAAATCATAAAACAGATGTTACTCGTATTTTAAAATATTTATTTAATTTCTAATCAAATAAATACAACTCTTTAAATACCACGAGCTTGGAGCTCAAGTGGTATTGTTCACCCTTTGTAAGGGTGTTGACGGGAGTTCGAACCCTTTATCTTTCATTTTCTTTAAAATTTATCCTCTTCCCTCAACAACTACTCACAACTTATTAAAGAAATACGGCTTTTTAAATAGAGTTTCCCATATTAAGAAAAATATAAAATAAAACAACAATGTTGCGTGGAAAAAATTGATGCCCTTTAATTTAGGGATAGTTACAAAAAAAAGCTCTTTTTTAAAAATAAAAATTACAAAAATCCATTGAGAGGTTTAACGGTCTTACATTTCTCCATTCATAAGCAGAAAAACATTGCAAAACCCCTACAACTTTTATAAAAATATTATAGTAGCCGCCCCTTAAAGTTAAGAAAAATCAAACTTCAATGATTTTTTTGTAATTTTAATTTTTTTTTTTTGATTTTTCGGTTTTGTGTAATTAATAGCCCAAACTCGGGAGGTTTTCGTATTTATTCATTTGATTTACAATGAAAGTGATCACCGATAATTTATTGAACAAGTAAACATGGCTAATGGTACATAATCAAACTTTTTTTTTTTTTTTTTTGGATCCGAGTATTCTCATACCACCAGGGCTTAGGGGCACATACTTCATACTTCTTTCGGACCATGGGACATTTGTCCTTCTCGGGAATGATCCTAATCTTTGAGGGAGGAAGGACAAACCAAACCCCAACACTCCGTGATAGTCGGGGAATTGAACCCGAGACCTTAGGGTTGCAATTGCAACCCTCCCACTGTGCCAACCCCCAGGGTTCGGAATCACGCTTGATGTAGTATGAAATTGGTTGATTTCATATATGTTCGTTTGAATTGGGAGAGGGAATAGGGAAATTTCGTCGAGGGTTTCCTAATTACTAATTGGCTTCAAATTTGAGCTAGAGGTTTCAACGTAATAATTGCTTGATCAACACCGATTTATTGATTTATTAATTAGAGTGACGATTATTAATTTTTCTTTTCTTAAAAAACTTGATTATGTCATTATATGTATTTGAATTTGAGCCTCGTCATTATATATAATACATACGGCCACGGGCTAACTAACCCCTAGTGGTTGAGTATCTATCATTAATAAACAAATCGAGCTCGGTGACATGGTGTGCTACGTTTACCGTAACTGAGTTGGATAGACTATAGGAAAATTTACATCCTATAAGTTGGCCTATTTTGATATTCCGTCCTTTATCTTTGAGTTTGGAGTTGAGTCCTAGAAATTTGTATGGAATTGAATATTTGGTCCTATATGTTTGCATATTGATTTCTCTGCAGTCGTGTAAGTGACATCTTTAGTTTACTTTTGATTATGTGCGTTTTAGTCCTTTAAGTTTAAAAGAGACTTTTTGTTATCTCAATTTTCAAAATCTGTTTATCTGAATGCACGTACAATTGGTATCAAAGCTTAGGTTTATTAAGAATTTTTAAGAATTATTTATTATATTTCGTAATTAACTTTTGGTGATGAGATTTATCTCTAAGAAATTGATATGCACATGTGTTTAAGATGTATTCATTACGGAGGATATCGTCAAATCTTGACGATGTATGAACATCTGGATAAATGATATGTCGAATAAGTAATCGTAGGACTAAGAAGGAAAACCTTGCAACACTATGAAAGACAAATAATATATAATCTAATCTATAGTTGGGTAAATCAAATGTTACAAATGGATATAATAAATCACAGGAAACAACACATCAAAACTTCGAGTGGTAGAATTGCAAACCATCACATCCGTGAGGTTCGAGTCAAAAAAATGTATAAAATTCAATTAATTTAAATTAAAATGCGGAAGCATGTTAGACCATTATGTGGTCGTAATAGACTATTTCCATTTAAAGTCCAAGATAGAATTTGGAGATTATTTATATAGGACTAAATTGCTAAAAGATATCAAGTTATAGGATCAAAACTAAAATTATTTATTAAAATCTGAATATCTAGAAATTTTAAAGTTAAAGGACTAAAATTCTACCGTAACAACTTAGATGACTAATGCAAATGGGTTCAAGTTAAAGGACCAAAATCTTTTTCCCATATTTTTATACTGGAATTGTCGAATTCATAAAAGAGATTCATATAAGATTTTTGTCTTTTAATTTTTTTAAATAAGTAATTTATATATTTATTATTAATTTATATTAATTTCTTATTAGGTTAACATTTACTCTCGACTGATTTACAAAATAGTTCACATTACTAGTGAATAACCAATGTATTATTTTTAGTGCGAACGAATAAATTTAGTTAATTTCTCAAATTGTTTGTTTATTAATTAAATTAGTATTTGGTTATTCAACAAATAAAATGAATCAGTTAATTGATATTTTTTGAAATAATAGTTCTCATTTCTTTGATTCTTTGAATAGTTCAAAATGATTAAACATTCAATTAATTAATTTGTCCTATCATATTAATATTATTTTTGTTGAAATACAATAGGTGAAATAAAATTGCTATATAAATAGAAATGAAAAAGAAATTAATAAATACAATCTAAAATAAATGTAAAATATGAAAAATACTTGAACTTTAAAATTAATCTAAAATATGAAAAATACTTGAATAATATATGTCACAAAACCTGCTAAAGTTGAAAGAAATTTGTCCCTAAAAATTGGTCAAACACGAAATCTGACCCATAGATTTTGTCGGAAAAGCACCCATGTTTTTGTAATGATATCATCAATTTTCAAAATCAAAAATGTTTTAAAGAAGAAATTCATGAAGAATTCGTACGATAATGTGAGGTAAATTTCGGAAGTGCAATTGTTTAATATAATTATCACTAGTTCGCAAATGTGATAAGTGTATTTTTATGCATGTTTTATGTATGTATTTGAGTAGAAATTGAGTTATTTTGTTGTTAGTTTCATTAGTTTTTGATTGTACATTGTTTATACTACGTGGGTGCTTTTATTGGTGTAGGTTGACCATTCGGGGCTAATTTTGGTGAATTTTGGACCATGGATTCATGTCAAAACATACCGGGGTTTAAGGATGCAAAAACGCTCGAAATCCCAAGCCAAACGCGTCATTTGGGGCCTTTTGGTCCAACACGGGCCGGGTGTGTTGGCAACACGGCCGTGTTCGCGGGGAGCGAAAAACTCGAAAAAATTGCACAAAAAGCTTGACCTCCGACACGGCCAGGCCGTGTTCCACAACTGGCCGTGTCCAGAGAGACACGGCCTGGCGTGTTGGGAAGCACGGCCATGTTATCCTCGACTTCTGAACAATTAAACAAAGACGGCTTTGACCGTTTTATGCGACATGGGCGTGTTCGGATCACTTTCAGCCTTCAATTTTGGTGGAATTTGTTAAAAAGTCATCTACCAAGCTTTTTGACAACTTTTGAGCACATTTACACCTCATTTTGTTGTATTAATTCCTTACTTTCCCACATGATCACATGGAAATAATGATCCCAACAACCCAACTCATAAAGTTGAGCATTAAACTATCAAAAGATGACATTATTAAGGAATACTTTCTCCAAAATAATGTCTATAAAAGCCAAGAGTATGGGTTGAAGGGGGATTCATTCATTGATATACATAGAAATCAGATTATAGGGATGAAAGTTCATATTTTGGAGAGGAGAAACATATATTGTAGTGAGGAAGAGAGTTAGAAGGCTTGGATCACCATGGGAGGCGCTAAGGCACAAGGATTGAAGATCGCTCGGAGAAGAAGATGAACTCCACCACTTCATCATCATACTTCCAACAGGGGAGTCTTATGTTGGTTTTGGAAGTTTTAACTTCAAGTATTCATGTTGATTTCGAAAGAAACTTCTTGTTTAATTGTTGTTTTCATTCTCAAATCCATCATGAGTTAAATCGCTAGTGTTTGAATGTGATGAACCCTAGAACTTATTTGTGATCATTGGTTTGAATGTTTTAATATATTTTCTTATGTTTTTATGCGAGTCACTTATGTTATGCTTGTTTATTCGAATTGGTATATGCGCAATATTGATTTGAAGTTTATTTTTCACCGAAATCGAGATTCATGGTGAAATAGAACCAACATAAGTGAAAGGAGTTGCATGCAATCCTAGATATAGACGACATAAATCTTCCGGATTAGGGTCAAACCTAATATGGGAATTCACAAATCGTTAATGCAATCTTGGGGGTTTTAACTAGAAAGAGATTTCAGTTAATCAACTTGAGGTTAGGAGTTTTTCGCCTTGAGAAAGGGTTTAACTTAATTTAGGAATGCCTACGGTCCATGAAGCATGAAAATATGTTAAGGGATGGTTAAAACTTAAGGGTTATGGTTGTATTTATTTTGGTAAAATCACAAAGACGTTCTAGAGGGATTCACATTCAAGCATATTTATATCCAACATCTTCCAATCCGAGTATATCTGATATCTTTCGTGTTCTTAGTTGCCTCTTCCACTTTTATTTGCTTTTGTTTTATTTTTATTTTGCAACAAACTATTTGACGAATTTGTAGACTAGATAATAAAAAGACGGTAATTACTAGTAATCATAGTCCTCGTGGGAATGACACTCGATACTCGCTTAGCTTTGCTATAAACGATAGGTGCACTTGCCTAGGCCGTTTTAGGAGTAGCTTCCGAGCGATCAAGTTTTAGCGCGCCGTTGGGATTGTGATATTAGGAACGCCTTATTTTTATTAATCTAGTCAATTTTTTTTTATTATTTTTCTATTTTTTTTCTTCTTATTTGGGCAGATTGAGAAACTCGTTGTGGAACTGGGAACTTTACTTGGTAATATTGTGACCAATTCGTGCGACAAACTTCCACAATAAGGTGATGTAGTCCGACTATACGACTATAAAAAGCGCTGATCGGAGGCAACCCGATAGTTCATTGTTTTCTATTTTTTTTATTGAGTCATAAGTTGTTAGGGAGTCAAGAGTCAATAATTGGATATTTTGGTGGGTGTTGGTATCACCTCTATCTTACTTGAGAAAATTTGAGCTTTCATGGTATTCGAGTTTTTGTTGCAAATTCTTATTAGGTATGCATATGCCCGTGAAGACCCAAGATTGCACAACCCAATGATCTCTCCAAATCGATTTCACTCTCATGAAAGAAGTCGTTTCTTTCTTTTTTTTTTTCTTTTCTTTTTAGTTTGTTGTTTTTGTGTGTTTTTGTTTGTATGTCCATCTCTTTCTTTCACATTGAGGACAATGCGAATCTTTAAGTTGGAGGTGGATGTGATTGCATGCTTGTTAGAATTTTTCTTTGGAATGCTTGTGTGTTTGCTATTTATTTTGAATTTTTTATGGAAGATATGATTTTTCAAGGAAACAAATTGAATATTTGTTAGTCAATAACTTGGCCCAATTACGCATAAATTAGCTTTATAATTTGTATTTTTTAAATGCAAAGCAATTGATTGTCTTGAATAGATTGACATGGATGTGGGTTGAATTTAGAGCGAGACTTCTAACACTACGATACTTGATTTGTTAAGACATATGTGACGATTCTTAGCGCTATAAAAGTCCGAGAACTCATGATTTAGTAGTGGTTAACTAGTTGTTAAACCAAGCTTGTAAAAAAAAAAAAAAAAAAAAAAAAATGAAGAAAAAAACGGACCAATCGAGGTTATACTCCTCTATTTGTTGTTGCTTAGTAACTAGGAGCATTCATGAGCCCCATGTTTGTCTTTACGTAAAACGGCGACACTAATATGAGTATGGGAAACCACCCTAGGAGTGTTTGAACAGAAATTCAAAATATAAACCTAGTGGAAGCATGCTCGGGAGGTCCCAAAAAAAAAAAAAAAAAAAAGAAAAAAAAAAAAAAGTGGAGAATGAATACTCCTTGACTTCTCATTCCAATAAAGTTCAAGAAGCTTGGTTATATGACTAGTAGGCTAACTACAATGATCTATTGAATTTTTATATTTTCATGGTGTTCTTGAATTGAAGTTATTCATAACTATCGATATCGTGGAGTGATGATTTCAAGTCCGGATAATGCCTGCGATATTACGGTCTTTCTTGACGATCGATCGCTTTGCAAAATTATGTTTTTACTTAATGGCTAATTTGTGTTGAGAAGGCTACGAATTTGACTACTTATATTCAAAGTGTTGAGAAAAATATATTCATTGTGTGTTGTGATGTATTGAATCCCTCATTATGGTTTTATGTTTTGCTTGAGGACAAGCAAAGTTCAAAGTTGGAGGTGGTTTGATAAGTGTATTTTTATGCATGTTTTATGTATGTATTTGAGTAGAAATTGAGTTATTTTGTTGTTAGTTTCATTAGTTTTTGATTGTACATTGTTTATACTAATGGGGTGCTTTTATTGGTGTAGGTTGACCATTCGGGGCTAATTTTGGTGAATTTTGGACCATGGATTCATGTCAAAACATACCGGGGTTTAAGGATGCAAAAACGCTCGAAATCCCCAAGCCAAACGCGTCATTTCGGGGCCTTTTTGGTCCAACACGGGCTGGGTGTGTTGGGCAACACGGCCGTGTTCAGCGGGAGCGAAAAACTCGAAAAAATTGCACAAAACAGCCTCCCGACACGGCCAGGCCGTGTTCCACAACACTGGCCGTGTCAGAGACGCGGCCTGGCGTGTTGGGAAGCACGGCCATGTTATCCGACTTCACGAACAATTAAACAAAGACGGCGGACCGTTTTATGCGACATGGGCGTGTTCGGATCACTTTCGACTTCAATTTCGGTGGAATTTGTTAAAAAGTCATCTACCAAGCTTTTTGACAACTTTTGAGCACATTTACACCTCATTTTGTTGTATTAATTCCTTACTTTCCCACATGATCACATGGAAATAATGATCCCAACAACCCAACTCATAAAGTTGAGCATTAAACTATCAAAAGATGACATTATTAAGGAATACTTTCTCCAAAATAATGTCTATAAAAGCCAAGAGTATGGGTTGAAGGGGGATTCATTCATTGATATACATAGAAATCAGATTATAGGGATGAAAGTTCATATTTTGGAGAGGAGAAACATATATTGTAGTGAGGAAGAGAGTTAGAAGGCTTGGATCACCATGAAGAGGCGCTAAGGCACAAGGATTGAAGATCGCTCGGAGAAGAAGATGAACTCCACCACTTCATCATCATACTTCCAACAGGGGAGTCTTATGTTGGTTTTGGAAGTTTTAACTTCAAGTATTCATGTTGATTTGAAAGAAACTTCTTGTTTAATTGTTGTTTTCATTCTCAAATCCATCATGAGTTAAATCGCTAGTGTTTGAATGTGATGAACCCTAGAACTTATTTGTGATCATTGGTTTGAATGTTTTAATATATTTTCTTATGTTTTTATGCGAGTCACTTATGTTATGCTTGTTTATTCGAATTGGTATATGCGCAATATTGATTTGAAGTTTATTTTTCAGGGAAATCGAGATTCATGGTGAAATAGAACAACATAAGTGAAAGGAGTTGCATGCAATCCTAGATATGGGACGACATAAATCTTCCGGATTAGGGTCAAACCTAATATGGGAATTCACAAATCGTTAATGCAATCTTGGGGTTTTAACTAGAAAGAGATTTGAGTTAATCAACTTGAGGTTAGGAGTTTTTCGCCTTGAGAAAGGGTTTAACTTAATTTAGGAATGCCTACGGTCCATGAAGCATGAAAATATGTTAAGGGATGGTTAAAACTTAAGGGTTATGGTTGTATTTATTTTGGTAAAATCACAAAGACGTTCTAGAGGGATTCACATTCAAGCATATTTATATCCAACATCTTCCAATCCGAGTATATCGATATCTTTCGTGTTCTTAGTTGCCTCTTCCACTTTTATTTGCTTTTGTTTTATTTTTATTTTGCAACAAACTATTTGACGAATTTGTAGACTAGATAATAAAAAGACGGTAATTACTAGTAATCATAGTCCTCGTGGGAATGACACTCGATACTCGCTTAGCTTTGCTATAAACGATAGGTGCACTTGCCTCAGCCGTTTTTAGGAGTAGCTTCCGAGCGATCAAGTTTTGGCGCCGTTGTCGGGGATTGTGATATTAGGAACGCCTTATTTTTATTAATCTAGTCAATTTTTTATTATTATTTTTCTATTTTTTTTTCTTCTTATTTGGGCAGATTGAGAAACTCATTTGTGGGCGGGAACTTTACTTGGTAATATTGTGACCAATTCGTGCGACAAACTTCCACAATAAGGTGATGTAGTCGACTATCGACTATAAAGCGGATCGGGAGGCAACCCGATAGTTCATTGTTTTCTATTTTTTATTGAGTCATAAGTTGTTAGGGAGTCAAGAGTCAATAATTGGATATTTTGGTGGGTGTTGGTATCACCTCTATCTTACTTGAGAAAATTTGAGCTTTCATGGTATTCGAGTTTTTGTTGCAAATTCTTATTAGGTATGCATATGCCCGTGAAGACCCAAGATTGCACAACCCAATGATCTCTCCAAATCGATTTCACTCATGAAGGTCGTTTCTTTCTTTTTTTTTTTTCTTTTCTTTTTAGTTTGTTGTTTTTGTGTGTTTTTGTTTGTATGTCCATCTCTTTCTTTCACATTGAGGACAATGCGAATCTTTAAGTTGGAGGTGGATGTGATTGCATGCTTGTTAGAATTTTTCTTTGGAATGCTTGTGTGTTTGCTATTTATTTTGAATTTTTTTATGGAAGATATGATTTTTCAAGGAAACAAATTGAATATTTGTTAGTCAATAACTTGGCCCAATTACGCATAAATTAGCTTTATAATTTGTATTTTTAAATGCAAAGCAATTGATTGTCTTGAATAGATTGACATGGATGTGGGTTGAATTTAGACGAGACTTCTAACACTACGATACTTGATTTGTTAAGACATATGTGACGATTCTTAGCGCTATAAAAGTCCGAGAACTCATGATTTAGTAGTGGTTAACTAGTTGTTAAACCAAGCTTGTAAAAAAAAAAAGAAAAAAAAAATGAAAAAAAACGGACCAATCGAGGTTATACTCCTCTATTTGTTGTTGCTTAGTAACTAGGAGCATTCATGAGCCCCATGTTTGTCTTTTACGTAAAAAACGGCGACACTAATATGAGTATGGGAAACCACCCTAGGAGTGTTTGAACAAATTCAAAATATAAACCTAGTGGAAGCATGCCTCGGGAGGTCCCAAAAAAAAAAAAAAAAAAAGAACGAAAAAAAAAAAGTGGAGAATGAATACTCCTTGACTTCTCATTCCAATAAAGTTCAAGAAGCTTGGTTATATGACTAGTAGGCTAACTACAATGATCTATTGAATTATTATATTTTCATGGTGTTACTGAATTGAAGTTATTCATAACTATCAGTATCTGTGGAGTGATGATTTCAAGTCTGGATAATGCCTACTGATATTACGGTCTTTCTTGACAGTCGATCGCTTTGCAAAATTATGTTTTTACTTAATGGCTAATTTGTGTTGAGAAGGCTACGAATTTGACTACTTATATTCAAAGTGTTGAGAAAAATATATTCATTGTGTGTTGTGATGTATTGAATCCCTCATTATGGTTTTATGTTTTGCTTGAGGACAAGCAAAGTTCAAAGTTGGAGGTGGTTTGATAAGTGTATTTTTATGCATGTTTTATGTATGTATTTGAGTAGAAATTGAGTTATTTTGTTGTTAGTTTCATTAGTTTTTGATTGTACATTGTTTATACTCTTGTGGGGGTGCTTTTATTGGTGTAGGTTGACCATTCGGGGCTAATTTTGGTGAATTTTGGACCATGGATTCATGTCAAAACATACCGGGGTTTAAGGATGCAAAACGCTCGAAATCCCAAGCCAAACGCAGCGTCATTTCGGGGCCTTTTTGGTCCAACACGGGCTGGGTGTGTTGGCAACACGGCCGTGTTCGCCGGGAGCGAAAAACTCGAAAAAATTGCACAAAACAGCCTCGGACACGGCCAGGCCGTGTTCCACAACACTGGCCGTGTCCAGAGACGCGGCCTGGCCGTGTTGGGAAGCACGGCCATGTTATCCGACTTCCGAACAATTAAACAAGGCCGCGGCTGGCGTTTTATGCGACATGGGCGTGTTCGGATCACTTTCGGCTTCAATTTCGGTGGAATTTGTTAAAAAGTCATCTACCAAGCTTTTTGACAACTTTTGAGCACATTTACACCTCATTTTGTTGTATTAATTCCTTACTTTCCCACATGATCACATGGAAATTTAAGTAAAAAAATAGGAAAAGAGGCTCGGAGCCTGGGCTGGCCTGCCCCCCCTCCCCTTGCTGCTAGCGATGACTAATGACCAACTACAAAAGACACAAATAATAATTAGGGAAATTTCCAAAAAAATATGTACGAGCTTTTTTAAAATTACAAAAATACCATTGAGTTTTTTTTTTTTGATGAAAATGTGAAAATTTCATTAAAAAAGGTAAAAAATTACAAATTAAAAGGGGCATACCCCAGTTCAAGAACATATATTAAATGGACAGGCCCATTAACATATAGAAAGCACAAGAGTCGATCAGAGAAAGAGAGATGGGAATGGAAACCTAAAAACCTCAACAAAGGTTTACTAAACGACAGTGAAAAAGATCTCCAACCAATTAATCAAGACAACGAGTGGGAGTAGGCGGTCACGACCTAACGCTCCCACTCGTAACTCGAATAAGGGTGGCGAGAGATTACAATAAAAAAATACACGATGGGGATATGACATACCCTATAACACGGTCGCAAAAAACCTCGGCCAAGGCGGACAACCCACGTGGACCAAGATCGGACTAGTCCCATCGTGAGGCGAGTTTATACAATCAACATAAAAAGGATAAAACCCCAGGTTGCTTGATTTATTTGGAGAATCGAAAAAGAAGAACGGCAACGGTATAAGGAAATCCAGACAGGAATCGAAAGACGCACTATACCCGTTGGGTTCCAAAAAATAAACGACTGCGTGGGACAACCGAGTAGGCCGCACAACCACAGAGGTTCAAAAAGCCATCAATGGAGGGTTAAATCAGTTTTTAAGACAAAGAGATCCAAGGAAAAAATTGCATCCTTCGCATAGAACAAATACAACTTTAATCCCATGAAGAACACAATTTTTTTTTCCGAAAAATAAGCCCATAAAAATGAAAAGAATCATCATATGGGAAACAATCCGAGTCCACACAAAGATATCCACATGTACAACAATCGGACACTGGTTAAGCGAGTAAAAGGAGCGACCAAGCAAAAACAAATAGAGAAAACCAATCATCCACCAACGAAAGCACAAGAAAGGGATGTCATGAGGCGGGCGCTTAGGGGGATTCCACTAATCTTGGTTTATTACATATTACAGGCCCAAAAGACAAAAGAAACCCCACATGGGTTAAGAAAAACAAATACGGATGTAACAAGATGTAACAAGAGAGAGCTAAAAAGTCAACCAGTTCAACGGGAAGTGACAATATACAACCTTGTAGACATCTTCCTCGGATTTTGTGAAACACGATATCTTGAGAGAAGTTCAAGCCCTAAAAAACACGACAATTTCGGGCTTTCTAAATGCAGTAAATAGTCACGAAAGCGCACATGACTCGAGCCTTTTCTAGAGTTGGGCAAGCATGTTCTTTTTGGTCCATTTAAAGGCCCCGACAATGGTGCTCATGGCATGGCTAAATTTCAGCCATTTTTAACTCGATCCCAAAGAAACATGGTGACAATACAATCAAAAACAAGTGAGATGCATTCTCAAGGTAATTGCCACACAATTTGCAAGTAGGATCAACATCCAAATACTTTAAATTATTTACGGTGTAGCCAATCTATCATTAATAGCAAGCCACACACAAAAAGAGTATTTTGGGGGTATAAAGTTTTCCCCACAAAGAGTGCCAAAAGGCTTTAGAAATAGAATCACTAAAAAGGTCATACATCTTGGAAGAGCAAAGACCTTTGGAATTTGAAAAAATAGACAGGATAAAAGATAAGCGAGAATCGGGGATCAAACTTAGATAAAATTTCATTCTGATATCACAAATCCTTTTCAAAAAGCGGGAATCAGATTTTTGGGGTCCCAAGACCAAATGGATTGATTTTTTAGAAAGAGTGGACCCATCGACCCAAAGGAGTCGCTTTAGAATGAATATTCGGAGAATTTTTGCAAGAAGGGCCTTGTTCCAAGAATGCACATCTCTTAAACCCCAGGCCTCTCTCATCGAGGAAGGACAGGACTTTGGACAAGGCAATGGGAGAGGTATTCTTCCCAAAGAAAGACTCGCAAAGTCTAGTAATCTGTCGATAACGGTGTTTGGGAGGGGAAAAATTTGGAGCCAAAAACATTCCTCCTTGTAACAGCGATTTAATAAGAAGAGCCTCCAAAGATAAGAAAAGGAATTAGCGAGTCCATTTATTAACGTCACGAGGCAATTCGGTCATAAAAGGGGATATAATGGTTAACATTCGGCCTTTATGAAGCCAAAGGAACCCCCAAATATCTAAGGAGGAAGAGTCTCAAGAGGAAATTCAAGAGATTGAGGATATTGTCAAGTTCGTCCCCAATAATCCCCATGAGTGAAGAGATTAGATTTAAAAGAGTTAACATCAAGCCGGAGGCATTTTTGAAATCATTAAGACAATCAATAAGGATTTTGACCGAAGGAAGGTCACCCCAGAGAACAACATAAGATCATCTGCAAAACCAAGATGAGTGATTTTGAGAGCTTCACATACGGGGTGATATTTGAATTTCAAGGTATTAGTTCTCACTTTAAGAAGTCTAGACAAATATTCCATACATAAGAGAAAAGGGCGGGAGACATGGGATCACCCGAGTCTTAAACCTCTTTTGCCGGAAATTTTACTGAAGAGAACCATTAATACAAATGGAGTAAAGCCGTAGAGACACACTCCATGATCCAAGAGATGAAAATAGGAGGAAAGCCGGACCATTTAAGACTTGTTCAAGAAAAGACCAAGAAATGGTATCATAAGCTTTCTTAAGATCCACTTTAATAGCACATCCGAGAGAAATTCGACTCTGAAGCATAATTTCGATAATTTTTCGAGCAGAAAGATATTATCGGTGATATTTCTACCACTAATGAAAGCAGATTAGTCGGATCAATTAGTTTGGGAACCCAGATTCAAGCTTTGAGGCAAGGATCTTAGTAATGACTTTATAGACCACGTTGCAACAAGCAATTGGTCTAAAATCGCCACGAAGGGCATGATCAGTTTTAGGGATCGGGGCAATAGCGTGTGGTTGATTTGTCTTAGTAATTTTGAAGAATTAAAAAACTCGAGGAAATAAACAATCACATTGTTGCCAACAACATCCCAAGATATTTTGAAAAAACCGGAAGAAAAACCATCGGGGCCAAGGGGGGATCTTTCATCCTCAATATCAAAGAGAGCCATTTTAATAGCTTGGGGATGACGGGGTTAAGCGGTGAAATCATCCTCATCAATGCAAGGACAGTGAAGAGTTTGAAGATCCACGAGGGCTAGTTTGGAACTGGTTCCAAAAAGATTTTAAAATAGTTCACAAAGGCTTTTGAAAGATCATCAAAAGAGGGTGTTTTGGAACCATCCTCTAAAATAAGCGAGTTCATTTGCTTTCCGAGAGAGTTCCTTTTAATAATACTATGAAAAAACTTAGTGTTTTGTCACTATTGTTTAAAAATCACATTTTGCTTTTTTGACAGAAAGGATCTCTCGACTTTGGCAAGAAAAGTTTCTTTAGCTTTGAGCTCTTTGTGATTCACATAAGACGAGTTAAGAGGATCGAACAAATTTGGGTGGATTTGAGAATTTTAAGAAGCGAGTTTTCGCTTAACTCTAGAGGATATATGACTAAAATGGAAGTTATTGACTCTTTCGGGGAGGGCTTGAGAGCTTTGAGTTTTTACAAAAGAATAAATTGGGCTTTACCCCAAATGTTAAGATTCAAGCGAAACTTGCATAGTGTGGAGAAAATCGGGTGCAAGGCCCACATATTGAAAAATTTGAAAGGTTTTGAGAGAACTAAGTGCGCTCAAAAAAAGAAACAACAATTGGAGAATGGTCGGAGACATTCCCGGGAGCAGGGGATGTCGGTGAGCATCTCCAATTAGAATGAGACCAAGCGAGTTAATCAAGGCTGTCAGTCAAGTCACCAAATGGTATTATTGGTCCAAGTAAAGTAACAACCAGTAGACTACACCTCACTAAGACCAAGGTAAGCACAAGTGTCATGAAACTCTTCAAGCGATTTACTAGAAAAGGTTACCCATTAAGTTTTCATCGGGGTTTTTGATAGTGTTAAAATCACCAAATGTGACGAGGAGAATCAATAAGATCACCCAATTCTAACATGTTGTCCCAAAGCAACCTTCTTTCACCCACAATATTAAGACCATAGATGAAAGAGGTGAGGATGGAGTTTTGAGAAATTTTATAAGTCAAGGAGCGGTGGATCGGTTGGGGATCATTATTTAAAACTTGGAGATCCACAGTGGAAGGGTTCCAAAGAATCAAAATTCGCCATTTTTGGTAAGATGAAAATTATTGGTGGCAAGCCAACTAGGAGACTTGTTTTGGACAATGAAATCACAAAGACTAGGCGGGAACGACCTCGAGGCTCAAGTTTGGTTTCTAAAAGACAAAAAGAACATCAACTTTCTTTTTTCACACAAGAAATAATGTTTTTATGTTTAATAGGGTTCTTAAAACCCCTAATATTCCAAGAAAGCGACTATCATTTTGAACTAATCCTTTTCTTTTTGGGATATTACAAGCGAGAAGACTTGGGAGCGGTAGATTTACCATTACCCAAAAAGATTTTTGCAGTTGTTTGAATAGAAGCATTACCGAGCACTGAAGGGTTGGAGCATTCACCCGGGTTTACCTTTAACAACTACGCGGAAAGAGTCGAAACATGCTCTTTTTTATTATTTTTTCATTTTTTTCTTAGCACTTTTGGAAAGTACTAGAAAATTCTTGTTCACTTTGGGAGGTATGAAGCAGGGGACGAGACCTCAAGAGATGAAAGGCCGGGAGGCGTAACTTCCGGTTTACGAGTGCGAGCATATGAGTGCTCGGAGAATCGTGGCAACAACCTTCATTTAAAGGGCTGAGTTTTTGTAGATACTAAAACATCAAAATTGTTAGAAAGCAGGATGTAGGAGGGACATCAATAGCTTCCCAGGAGAAATAATAAGCGGGTCTGTACAATTAGAACTGAGCTAGGAGCTCGAGAAATAGTCAACATTTCTGACTTGAGAAGGCAGTCTTTAAAATCTTGCCATCATCCTTGGAGGGATTAGAGGGCAAGTTTTTAAACTCGTGCATTCCCGACTTTGTTTAACAAATTAGTGAAGCAAATTCGGAATCGATAACAACAGTTTGGATAATCTTTTTACCATTATCCTTAATCTTTTTCTGCATTAGCCTTTTGTGTGTCAACATGTTTTTTTGAGCCACAATCATCGGAAAAATGGCCAAACTTTTTGCATTTTTACAATATGCGGGAAAAAGTTCAATCACTGAGGTTGTTCAAGAATGGAACCGTCTATTGTTTCAAAAAAGCGATTTAGGGAGAGGTTTAGAAGGGTCAATATCCACCAACAATGCAAAAGCAGGCTCGTTTTTTGAAAGGTAGGAGCTATCACTACAAAAGGAGTACCAATTTTAAGACATAACCTACTAAAAGCGGTGAATTCGATATTTCCCGGTAGAAATGGGAATTTCACCCGGAGAGCGAAGGAAGAACAATTAACTCCTTGAGGAGGTTTTCAAAATCGAAACTTTTCAAAAGGAGAGGCCTACAAAGACAATGAAAAGGGCCTCTCTGTAAGATTTTCCATATCAACCAAGCGGTCAAATCGGAAAATAACACACCCGTTAACATAAGGAGCACTTCGCACACAACATTCGAGAAATGGACCAGTTTTTAATATTTATCATTAGGGCCATTTACGGCCAAAAAGCGACTAAAAAGAGTGTATCCCCATTCATTGGGTACATCACAAAGTTCATCATCCTCAAATTCAATAACATCGAGAATCGGTAGAATCGCAAAGCATAGGTTTTATTTCGATTCATCACATTGTTGGGCGGTTATAAGATCGACAAATGGCTTGTGCTTGAACTTACTTGGTATGTTTGGATTATGATACTTAAACGAGGGCGTGTAAGGGGAACATTACAAGCGGGATTAGTAGAACCAGCAGCACCAGTTTGGTCGGGCTTAGGCCGGTGCTAGTACCCCAAGATCGGCGAAGAGCCTCCTCATCGGGGAGGTTCACTTCACACGAGCAAGACACATATAACAGGTCATCTTGTGAATGAGAAGAAGAAGCGATATCGAATCATCGAGTCTCTGAATGCAGGATCCCATCGAACTCCAGAAGTTAAGCGTGTTTGGCGAGAGTAGTACTAGGATGGATGACCCCGCAGGAAGTCCTCGTGTTGCACCCCTTTTTAATTCAAGTTCAATACCACCTTTACTTTTCATTTATATTAATTTTTTTGTCACGACTAATTTTTTGTCATCTTCTTTATACCTTTCTCGGCCTTTGGCTAAGATCAAGTGTGATACCATTGAGTTTTAATTTTATCTTCAATTTAAGGTGGTAATTGTAATATTTATATAAAAGTCAAAGGAGTTTTTTATTAAAATATGTTTTACTTATGAATGGAAAAAATGTAATATCTAATAATTTTCTTTAATTTTATAATTAGAACTGTAGAGATTTTTGTAATTATCTCTAATAATAATGACTATTCAACGAGGCCCAATAAATCCAGTTCTCTTTAATAATGAGCATACACAGCCAATATAATAATTCACTTTAAATAAACAATATAAATATCATTATCCGAGTACACAACTCATATATCTTCTGATAAAATAATGGAAATTTTTGACAACTCTAATATCCTAACACTTGTTGTGTCGCATCAATAACGCAACTCAGACCGTCGATATCCCATTTTGAAATTAGTAGAGTGAAGTCATAAACTATCCATCTAGATTTCCAAAAACTTACATATTATTTAGTCTAGGAACAAAGTACACATACAAAAGATAGAAGAAGAACATTATAATTAGATGATAAATAAGAATGTCCAAGATGACAGCTTCACATAAGGGCCCATTTGGGAAGATAAGGGTATAAGATAAGCCCGTAAGCGGTGATGTTCATGCAGATATTTTAATCACTTTTGAGAATCTACTAGAATCCAACACAGACACAACCTAATTGCAGTTTTTGAGTGTGATATTTTTGTTTAATAGTGTTTAATAGTTTTTGAGTATTTTGGTCCCCCAATACCAAATAAACCAACCAACTGCCACATGTTATATACATGGCATCTTCACTTTCTTTATTTCTTAATTACTTATTTTCAACGAATTTACCCTATTTGTATATCTGTTATATTTTCCTCACATTTCATATGCTAAATTAAAATGTCATTTCATTTCAAGTTAAGATTTTGTTGTTGTCAGGCCAATTAGAATTGTCAAAAATAGTTTGGCCCGCGATATTGTAAGCCCAAAATAAGTAGCGCTTATTTGGTGCGGCCCATTAGGCTCAAACTCACCATCTTTGCTCGATTGGTGGATTTTCATGTATATTTTCATTAGTTGAACCTTCAAAATGGAGATCGGTGGAATTTCGTCCAAATTGGCCCGATTTTCTCTTTGCCTGACCGAACTAGCACTGGACCCGAGTTATTCTCTTTCTCCCTACCCCCACGGCCGCCCCTCCCTCTCCCTCCACTTCTTGCTTCTAGTGGTCGGCGATGGCCGGAAATTTTGTCGCCGACTTCCCCCTCCCCCTCGATGATATTTTTCTTCTTTAATTCAAGATCAGGGCTTTGGAAGCTTTTTAATGTTGGCGGGCAAACGGTGGGGGGAGGGTGATTAACTAGGAGTGGTGGTGTTGGAATGTGGCTGTTGGATTTTGGGAGGGTGAGACCCTTTTTCTTCGTGTGGTATTCTTTTTTTTTGTCATATTTTCTTTTCTCCTCTTTTAGTTTGATTGCTAGGTTGTTTTTGTTTTTCTGTTTTTTTCTTCTTTTGTTTGTTTCTTTTTCCGGTTGAAGGGTGAAGCGTAGGCGGGTCGATGATATATATCTTTTAGTGTGTGATGGTTGTTCGTGCACGGGTGTTCCGTATTTTGCGTCTCCATTGATAAGTGTTGAAGTCTCTAGCGTGGGCGTGTTTTAGTTTTAGATTGTGATTTGGATATTTGAATTGGTTTTTTTCAATTCCCGCTTGAACTTATATTTAGTTAAATCGGTCCATAGCAGTTTGTTACGATTGTCATTGTAGTTCTGTATTTGAGCTGTTTTAATAAAAAAAAACTATCGTTTCAAAAAAATTAGACTTGTCTTGTTATTTAAAAAAAAAAAATAGACTTGTCTAGTAAATAATTCGTAGTTTATCTATATTAATTTCAAAAAAATAGACTTGACACTTTATTTTCGAGTCTTTGTCCAATAATTTATGTTTCACTGGTGAAGAAGTGTAACCTTTGACTCCTAACTCTGTTGTGTCTCTATTAGTCTATTTAATCCCGTGTGAAGTATGGACCCAGGACCTACACCCTGCTTTGGAAACAAAAAAATGGACAACTCAAATGAGAAATTATTCAAAATAATTTTAACAGATAAGACAGGAGAACTGGAAGGTCTTTAGTCCGTACAATATTGTAGAAATTTGGAACTGAAACATAGATTTAAATGTATGTGTATATTTATGATCATTACATACCGTGTAGTGTCCAGTCGAACTGAATTTTTTTGGCAATATGAGATATATTGAGTACATTCTAAATATACCTAATTATTTAATTAATTTATGGGATTTTTGTTGTTAATTTAAATACCATATTAAATTGAATATTTCTAAATCTAGCTTGTTATTTGATTCGATGAAATTTGTTGTTAATTTAAATTAATCTCAAAATCTAAACAGAAAGCAAGTTAGATAGATAATTATAATTTATAAATACACAATAAAAAATAATTAATTCCTCTAATGTGGGGGGTGGGGGGTGGGGGTGTGGAGTCGGCACATGCAACCCCAAAAATGCATTTGGCTACTATGAAAAATCCAGAAAATAGAGACATCAACTATTACATCAGGAAACATGATCATACAGATTTTGAAAATTTGATACCTGATTATCTTCTAGGGCCAGTGCGAATTTTTAGGCTCGCTTTCAGCTTAGAAAAAGTGATTTAGAAGTTTAAGAAAAGCATGCAATTATAAATGGAAAAACAGTTCACCTATCACAATTGACTTACCTGCGCGCTTGGATATGGGGTATACATCTATAGGCATTGCTTTCTATTACAATGTCATCCAAGGATATATATATATATATATATATATATATATATATAGCTGCAAATTGACGTGTGAGCAGCAGGGGACTGAAATGAGAGGCTACTATTCCAAAATGGTATTTTATTTTCTATTCTATCAAGCACATATGATTGTCATGTGTATGAAAGTTATCATATTAAGTTTGAAGCGATAAATCGACTTAAATTGTGGGATTTGATATGGTACCTTTCATGGCGTGACAATCATCTATGCGATGGAGCGAGGAGATAAAACCGATTTTGGAATAGAAGATCCGATCCGCGATTGGTCTTGATCGGCCCATGGCGAAAACAAAGATTTTATAGAGATGTAAAAATAAGAATATCACTCATACAATTTTTCATCATCCAAATTATTAAAACTTGAAAGAGTGCACCACTAGCAAATATACAAGAAAAATAAATATCAAATAATTATTTAAAAATCTTGATCTTCTAGCATTTTGAAAAGCAAAATCATCAATATGGTCTTCAAAATTAAGTTTTTCCAACATCTCATTTTCAATGCATATGAGACGTAGTTGAAGCCGCAAGTATAACTTTATCAATTTTATCTTTGAAAAACTTAAATCTATTGAGAGATATGTTAACTCTTGTAGTCTAGTTGTATGAGAGAGAGAAAAAAAAAGAGTAGAAGATTGATATGCATATAACCAAAATTACTTACATACCCTCGCCTACAAGACAAAATGGAAGAAAGCTAGGATCCACGACTTTTGAAGTTAAGTCACGACCAACTCGAAGTGGCGGTTCGAATTCGCCTAAATAACCCGATCCGTTAGATGGGTTGGACTTGAACAAGTGGACCAAGCGAGGTTGACATGTGGGAGCTAGGTCGTAAATGCGGCAAATACGACTGGGGAGTCAAAACCTATAAATACCCTATTGTTCCTTGTCGTGCTACGGGTATCTCATTTATTCTTTATTCACCTCGCTCTTTAGTTTATTAGAGACCTTACACATGTAATCCGGCTTAAGCATCGGAGGTCTTAGTTGGGGATTATCGCCTAGCCTAATGTTTACTCTTTTACAAGAAGAACCGAAAATATGCAGGCTCAGCCGAAGTGACCGAATCGAAATACATCGATTTATTCACCCAAATCGGTTGCGCGTCTGTGTGGGAAATTAGGTCAAACTAAGTATGGACCGGACTCGGTGAAAGCAAAAAGAATACCACCTTAGGGCTAAACATGGAAGAAATACCAATAAGGACGAATGAGACATCACCTCGGGAGCGTCCCCATCATTACAAATCAATAGCAACACCAAAAAAGAAAGCAAGATCCTATGATCAATATGCGCACTAGTGATTTTGAAAAGATCTAGAGAAAATGTTGAATGAGAGAGAAATGAAGAAAAGCTCACGGCTTCTTCCCAGATGGAGTTACTAAGGAGAATGAAGTGTGTCTTGCGAGTGCAAATAGGGGATTGGAGAATATGGAGGAGGTAGCTAGTCGATTAGCACCACGAGCGAAGCGAGGGGATGCAGGCGAGCTCCCGAGGTGGAAGATATAAACGAGCTTAGTGAGCGGTCAGACAAGCTACCCGGGAAATTGGACCAGAGAAGAGAAAATGGCGATTACATCCGCTCTGCGCAAAGAGAGGATCCCTTTTTCCCGAGAAATCTTGTCTTAAGTCGTCACTACGAGCTTTAAGCTTCCGGATCTTCCTAAATATGATGGAAACAAGGATCCACAAGAACATTTGATGCATTTGATCATGTGATGCAACTCTATAGACAATCGATGCCATGAATGCTAGGATTTTTATTACCCGGTGAAGGGAAAGTGCATGAATGGTTCGTGGCGCCCGTGGGAGCCGTTGTATCCTACGAGTAGTTGGCAAGGAAGTTCCTATATGAGTTACAGCCAAAAGCGAGCTCGAAGATTAGCAACCCATCTTTTCACCATTAGACAAGCGGAAGGTGAACCACCGAGATTTTATTAATAGGTTCAATGACGAGGCCTTGAAATGCAGGATATGAGGATCGATATGATGACAAACATACAAGTGCATGGGTTAAAAGGGAGCATTGGTGTCAACCTTGGCTCGTGATCCTCCATCGGATAAAGAAGAATTGATGGGGATGACCCAACAATATATTCAAGAGGAGAAATGAATGAGTTGAAGGATCACGAGTGGTCGGTAGCGAGCAGGGAGTGCGTGTAAGAAAGGATCTAGAGAGGGACCTCGTTTTAAGTACGAAAAATACCATGAGCAAGGTCGAGATCGGGATCGACCAATTTAGTAGATATCCACCACTAAATGTCCATTGAGTGCATGCCTTAATGTTGATTGAGGGAAAAAATATGTTTAAATGTCCAAAAGCGATGAGGGCCACACCAGGTAAGAGAGAGAAGCGGAAAGTATTGTCATTTCCATAAAGACCATGGCCATGACACGAAAAATGCTTCTAGTTGAAAGATGAAATAGAGAGACTCATCCGGCGGGGTACTTGAAAAATTTCGTGAGAATGAAATGAAGCGTGGCGAGAGGAGAGAAGAGCGGGGAAATGAGCGCAATGCCAAGGTCTCTCCCAAGACATAAGTCACGAGGAAGGTCTCAAGCTCGCTTCCCAATAAGGAAGAGAATAGATCGGCATCGTGAGCGATCCTGGCGAGGTGAGACCGATAAGATGAAAATTTACCTCAAAGAGGGGTGATACATATGATTGCGGGAGACGATTCTCAAAGTGCGAGAAGAAAAATATGTGAATCAACTTCATACTTCTAAGCGAGCTCTGGATATTTTGAACATCCAAGAAGCAAACCCTATCACTTTTGATAATCGTGACCTAGTGGGAATATGGCTACAAATGAACAAGTCGCTCGCGAGCTATTGGTCTCGGTTTGACAAAATATTCATTCGAGATCATTCGTTAAACAGGCGAACTCGAGCCTAAAATTTGAGCTCGAACTTTTAACGAGCCAAACTCGAGCTTACAAGTATTCGGCTCGAAAGTTTGCGAAGATGTTCGTTTATAGGCTCGAGTTCGGTTTGTATCGGGCTCATGCAAGCTTTAGGCTCGAGTTTAGTTCGTAATTGAGCTCATGAACGTGTTCGTTTATAGGCTTAGCTCGCGTTCGAGCTCGGGTTCGATAATTAAGCTCATGAACATGTTCGTTTATAGGTTCATGAATCTATGTTCAAACTCGTTTGTAAAATAATATTAATCCTTGTAACAAACTATATATCTAAGGATTAATTTAGACAAAATTTTAATCAAACTTACAAAATCAAAATCAAACGAATCCAATAGTATAATATAAAATAATATAGTCTATATAGAATCACATATATAACAATGAGGTGTATTTATAAAAGTGCTGGTTTTGGATATTTTAAAATTATTTGGTTTTGTTAAAAATTAAAATATTAATAAAATAGTTTAGGGACTAAGAAGTGTCTAAACAAACCAACAAAATTCGTATATCACACGAGACTTACCTAGTGATAATTATAAATTTCGACTTAGTAATTAATGTGATCATCAACCAGTATTTATCATAAAATCATAAGCATATTACAAATGTTTAAAAGAGTATGTAAATTTTCAAAAAATTATAACCTTATTAATCTTGGACATATATCAACTTCTCATTCTCTTAATCTCACGTGGCTGCTCCACATTTATCCATGTGGCATTCTATGAACAAATTTAAAAGATAATAAATAATCTAAAAATTAAATCAGGATTCATCTTTGAAATTTAATTTCTTTTAATATTTACCATATTAAATAAACTGCAAAAACAAACAAGAAAGAATATAATCGACACTGATAATTTTTTAATAATCGAGAATATAAAGAAAAAAATAATTCAACTCAAATTTGTACACAACTCACAAATAGTTTGGAAAAGTTAATGTCGAGCCATTTATCTCCTCTGCATATTTTATTGACAAAGATTGTATTAGTTCAACATATATATTTTTATAGAAGATATTCTCTCATTTGAATTGATAATATATTTTGAATTTAGAAGACAACAAATTTAAAAGACAAATAATCCAAAAATCAATGATTCGATCTATACTATCTTAAAATTATATTATATTATATTATATGTATAAATATATAGAAAACGAGAAAGGAAAAAATAAAAAGATTTTATTAGTTCAAAATATATATTGTTTATTGAATATATTCTCTCATTTGAATTAATAATATAATTTTAAATTTAAAAGATAATAATTTTAAAAGATAACAAATAATTCAAAATCAAGGATTCTATCTACGTTATCTTTTGAAATTTATTTGTGAACAAATCCCATGTAACACACGGGTGTTACTCTAATTGAGGCATATTTAAAAAAGTGTTGGTTTGGAATATTTTTAAATTATTTAATTTTATTTAACAATAAATTATTTTAAAAATTGAATAGTTTGGTGAGAACTAAAAAACTTTTAGTCTAAAAAAACCAACAAAACTCGTGTATCATATGAGAGTTACCTAGTATTAATTATAGATTTTGACTTAATAATTAATATAATTATTTTATCATAAAGTCATAAAGCATATTACAAATGTTTAAAACATCACATATAAATTTAAAATATTAATGTTATTAATAATTATCCAAAACTAAAATTTATTAGTTAATTATGATTCTAAAAACTTATGGTAATTTCATTTATGGTTTGCGTTTTAGTAATATGTAAGATTTTTACTAACTCTTATGCATTTGATTTTTATTTTTAATGCTACAACAAATGATTTTGTCTTAATATGAATTTTGATGAAAAACAAGGACAATTTAACATATATTTTAAGCTTTAACGAACTCGAACTTCGATCTTTAATGAGCTCGAGTTTGCTTTGACGAGCTCGGTCGAGCTTAACCATATAACGAGCCTTTATGAGCGAGCTCAAATTAAGCTCGTTAAAATTTAAACGAGCCTTTTAACGAACCGGCTCAGCTCACGCTCGTTTAAAGCTTAAACGAGCTAAATTCGAGCTAAGCTCGTTGAATATGTTAAACGAGCTTTTTTACGAGCCGAGCTCGAATTGTTCATGAACTACATAATTCTTAAACGAGCGAGCTCGAACTCCATTTGGAAAGCTCGAATCGAACTCGAGACGATCCAAAAACTAAACGAGCAAAACTCGAGCTCCTGCTGTTCTGTTGGCTTGTTTGCGTACTAAGTGGGAATAGAAACAGGTCAAAATGATCCTATGGTGATAACGATGGATATTGCGAATTTCGTGGTGGAGAAGAAGCTTGATAGATAATGGGACCTCTCGGATGTGATTTTTATGCGGGCAATAGAAAGATGGAGTTGGATGTAGCGATGCCGCAACCCGTGGATACACTGACAGGGTCGGAGGAGAGCGAAATGATCCTGCTAGGTACTATTGACCTCCCAACCTCGCTAGGAACCTCCCATGCGGAAGACAAAGTAATGATTAAATATTTGGTGGTCTATGCTCCTTTTTGCGTGACAATGTCATTCTCGGGAGGCTAGGTTTAAAACAATTCCAAGCTATTGTATCTCAGATATCATTTGAAGATGAAATTCCCAACTTCGAGTGGGATTGATGGAGGTATGTGGAGACCAAACAAGTGCGAGGAATGCTACAATCTATCATTGAAGAAAAAGAAAGGGACATGGAGATTAAATTATTAATCAGTTGAGCGAGATGAGGAGGCGGGGAATGAGCAAGAAGAGAAGAAAAAGCATAAGAAGGCTTGGGTGATGGAGTATAGAATCGAGCCCACCTGAGTAGTATAAAGTGGTGGAGCGAGATCAAGCGATCGGATAAATCGACCGAATTTGCTCCCGGATGGATCCTAGCCTCGAGCTCCGACCATCGATTCTTAAAAGAGAATGCAAATATTTTCGTAAGTCAGTGGGCTACGATAATCTAGAGGGGTGAATAGATTATCTCCATCTTTTCGATTTTACCTCTTTTTCGCACGAAGGCTCAAAGACAATAATAAAGGTGCGGAATATAAACAACACTCGTTGATTTATAGAGGTTCAACCCACCAGGGCCTAATCCTCTACCACCTCGGTATATCAGGGATGGATTTGAAAGAGAAAAAGAATTTTATTAATTACCAAAATTAATACAAACTCAACTTACAACACCTTGAAGAGCACCACACTCTTCTTCAACACCACCTTTGGAAATTACCACAATCTCCCTTTGAAGATTACCACAATCTTCCTTCAACTAAGCACTTTGAAGATCACCACAATCTTGATCTTGAATAATACCAAATTCTTCAAGAGCACCACACTCTTGAAACACCTATCACCTAGATCACCCAAGTGTATTCTTACCACAAGAATACTCACAAGGATGTCTTGTGTTGAATGATGACCAAAAATCAAGATTACAACTCAATAATGAATATTACAATATGAGTGCAAAGTGTAATCAAGAATAGCCTAGACTCAAGGATGTGAAAGTGATAAACTAGGCAAAATTACAACAAGAGTAATAACTATGAAGAACAAATGTTTGCTTGAAGTGTGTCTTGTTGTATTGTATCTCAATTGTTGTAGGGTTGCTCCAAAAACTTCCTCTATTTATAGGAGATGGTTGATCAAGCATAGGCTCCTCTTGGGGATTGAAAATCTCTTAAAAATACAATTAAAATCAAGAATATAGCTGCTAGAAATCAATCCCACATTTTAAGGAAATGTTGTCTAACATCAAACTGGCCGATTTTGTCATCGAAGATAGAAGCGACCGGTCGCACGTAAATAAGTTTGAAATAAACGTTTCAACATTTTAAACAGGGTGACCGGTCGACGCGTACCGGCCGGCCGACGTTCACCCCAACCATGACCAAAAATTGAGACAGTGAGTTCGATTTCAATTTAATCGTTAATCGCGGTGCCTGCAAGCGACGATCGATCCGTAGTGAGCTGGGTCGATGCCGACTAATGCCTATTTTGGAGTTCGTCTCATTTTTTGTTCCAAAATTCATCTTGATCTGGGTTGCCACTATCTGGCGACGGTTGACCTCGAGACGAAATGTTGTCAATTTTTGTCGAAAATAAAACTCAAGAAATACTCAGAAAAAATAGTAAAATATTTTAAACCAATCGGGAGTATTTAGACATCATTAGGAACTTTTGTTTGAAGTGAAATCTTATAAACATAAAATTATTAAAAGTGTTGTCCGATTTTATCCGAAATAAAAACTTGAAGAAATACTCCCGAAAATATTGAATCCCTTTGAAATCATTTAGGAGTATTTGGACAACAGATTAAAAACATTGTTTTGGTGTAAAAATAAAATCATCAAAATTAAGATAAAAACATGTATCAAACAATCTCCCCCTTTTGATGATTACAAACCAAAACAATTTTTAGAAAAAAATTGGTAGGACAATTTTAAAAAGCGATTTTCCCAGTAAAAACATCTAACCGTTTGGAAGAAACCAAAATTTCCAAAATATATAAGCAACCAAGTAGGGGAGTAAGTATATTCAATAAAAAGCACAAGCTCTTTATCAACAAGCACATTAAAAATAATGTAAAGGCAATTAACCATAAGCTAAAAGTTTAGCTTTTACAAGTTGTTCAAAAGCTTATAAGCTCCCTCTGTCAACAAAATATCATTAGACAAGTATATAAGTCCATCAAGCAACAATTGGAATGAAAATAATTCAAACTTATGGCTTTTAAGAGCCATAGCTTATAGCTTTTATAATGAGCTTTTATTAGCTTCTTTGAGCTAATGAGCCATTTTCTGTTCTCCCCCTTTGGAATCATCAAAAATAATGTTAGGATGATAAAACATCATACAAGTTTATCAAAGTGCGCCGATAATACGATTTATCGACCATTGAAAGAATTAAAGAATACAAACAAAATGGGAGAGATGTATCATAAGAAATTCATAAGCTCATTTTGTTAGCAAAAAAAAAAAACATGATCTCAATAAGATTTGAAAAAATAAGAGAATCATGTAGGTGATGAGTTTTTCATGAAAACATTTTATCAAACACTTCAAGGCGTCAAAATTTGAAGAAAAGTGTATATAGCTCTTTGCAAAAGAAATTAAGCCAAGTTTTTCATATCATCACCAAAAGCATTTTTCAACATATATCCAACAAAGAATAGGCCTAAACAAAGTAAATTCTCAAGTAAAATTAAAGAAACCCTTAAATATACTTTCTGAGGATCAGGGTGTTTTTGACAGCTGCTTGTTAAAGTTTTAGGAACAACGGCTGTGTGGAAATGGTGGAAAGAAAGTGGCATTTTTGGGGGCGATCTTTGGCGAATTTACGGTGTGCCTTTTTGATGGTTGGTAGTCAGTGATAAGGCGAAGGAATGTCTTCAGAGATTTGATTTGGGATGAAAGCGATAGCAATACGTAAC